>JAFJYI010000156.1:1200000-1801338 GCA_019022655.1 Acacia acuminata
AAGATTTTCTGATATGAAGAGTGGGAAACAGTTGAGAATCAGGATCTTCAGAACTAGAGAAGAGGAGGTCGCTGTTCATTACTTCAGGTGTCTTCTTCGACGGGATTGGAAGGAAGAGGAATGATGGAAGGAGGAAGCACAGGGGAATCAGAACCAGACGAGCTCGACACCAGAAGTTCGACCGAGTCATGCGGGTTAACGTCAAAGGCGTGGCAGTCGGAATGGAGCACGCAGCGAGAACTCAAGTTTTTCGATCAAAACTCGAGTTTGTCTTTAAGTGAAAAAGCGAGTGCTCTCGTAAGTCCCAAAACTCGAGTTTCCACTTGAAAACTCAAGTTTTGCTTTGATCACGAAAATGAGCAACTTCCGCCAAAGCCAAAACTCGAGTTTTGAAACCAAAATTCGAGTTTTGTCTAGACAGTAAGTTTTTCAACTTACCAAAGACAAAACTGTAACTTGTGTTTACAATTGTCCGTTATCATCAAAACACATAGAGAACTAACAGTTATCCTCCTACTTCCATGACCATTATATGGAATGTATATCTTCAACCAATCCACACTTCTCTTAGTAAGCATGGAAGTCTCTTTGTTCATTTTCAATCCATAGTTGACTATTACTGCATATATGATGTTTAAGGATAGGAACTTTTGTTTGAGATCATCATATTGTAGCCGATGAATACCAAACTGACAGCAATCAAGTGTGGTGTTTATGATGCATCAAGCCCTAGCATCATTAACTTCAGGTCTAAGGCTTGGCAATTATAATTTATCTGCAAAAACATATAAGATGGCTGTGGTTTTTTTTTTTTTTTAAAAAAATATATGCAATTCAAAAGATGATGATGTAGGTTGATATGATTAAATCATATATGTATATCACAATCTTTTATATATGCTATGACACATAACTAAAGGGCAAAATAATATTTTAAAATGGAGAAGTAATAGTCTAATATTTTAAAAGTTAAATCTGTAATACAAAAGTGAAAGTGATGATATGCCTCTTCATTCATAATGGTGAGACCAAATAGATATAATTTTTACTTTGAATTCCTTGCCAATTCTTGTGTATTAACATGTAACCTGAAAGACCAGGTAATAAACATATGTCATCATTAGAGTTTTTTCTACACTAACCAACAAAGGATGACCACGTAGGCATGTAAAATAGGAAAAACTAAGCACATTGCAGCTTGATGCATGCATGATATGGATAGAACATGTTGAATTGAAAAACAACATATCAACATCAGCAAGATCGAGGGATCATTGGAAGAGGAAGGATTTTCAAGTAATTATAAAGTTGTTTATGAAAGCTATCGTGTTTTAGGTATTTAATATTGATGCATCTTGAAACACCAAGAAAAGATTGAATTGAAAAGAACATTTCAATATCAGTGATGCTGAGGGATTGCTAGAAAAGGAGGGACATTAAAACCATTAAAAAAAAGGAAGTTTGTTCCGGGGGGAAAAAAGAAACAAGCAAAATCGAGGTATCAATTTCTCTTAGACATCATGGTCATCAATGTAGTTTTACATGGTTAAGCAACATGGTCATCAGGTCATCAATGTAGTTTTACAATGAAATTGATGAATCTCTTTTATGCAGGCATATGAACTGTAGAAAAAGTATTTAGACATCAACATTGTAACCATGGAACATGTATTCAGAAATAACTTCAATGAGACGACATTTATGTGAAATGAAGTAGCAGGACCTGCCTTTTTTGTATACAGAATAACAATATCCAGAAAGATGAAACAACATTTAAGGAAACATAACCTATCTTATAATGCCTTTTCTGCATGAAAGTGATGTCTCATACTACATCCAGGACCTACTTTTTTCTGCATGAAAGTGATGTTTCATACTGCCTTTTCTGCACCATATAGAACCTAGTTGCAAAGAAAGGTATGGACAGTAAGAATCCTATCAAAATCCTTGTAGATTCAGGTCTTTAACCTCACCTTTCTAATTCTTCAAAATCCAATTTCAATTTTTTTTCTCTCTGCTCACTTTTCCTCTCTTCCCCTCATACCAAATGAGCTTAATGGAATAAGGGCTTTTAGGTTTATTTTTTTCCAGGGAAACTGGGAAAAAAAAGTTTTTTGAAACAAGCTAGCGTGCGGTTTGAAAAGAGTAGGGCAAGCTTGTGTAGTATGCGCCCTTGGTGGGTTGACATTAGCCAGCCCAAAGCCACCACTTTTGCTCAGGAGATGTGGGAGCATAACACGACCTCTACACATGCAGCTAGTCCACTCAACATTAAGGTCTATTTTGTATGAGGGATTGGAGGGGAAGGGAGAGGGAGAGTAGGAAAAATTTCATGAGTTGAATTTCAAAAGATTAGAGTAGTAAGATTATAAAATTTTAATAAAAAAGATAAATATGCAAGATAAATCCTATTACCTCTAGTCCTTATTAGGGGTGAGGGAGGGGAGGGCTAGGGGTGGCCCCGCCCACCTAAATTATAGAAAAGACCTAACTTTTTTTTAAAAAAAAACCTTATAAATTTTTTAATATTTTCATTTTAGTCCCTACTGAAAGTTTCATAGACTAAAATGAATATCTTGAAATGTTTATAGGTCTTAGATGCAATTTCATGAATATCTATGTTTATTCTATAATTTTCACCCCCGTAATTGCAATTCTTGGCTTTGCTTTAAGTCCTTATTATAAAACACCAACTAGCAAGTGTATTTGATCATATTTATAAGGTACTTGCTTGTTCCTAAGAAACATTAATTTTTTTTTTTTTTTTTTCTAGATATGCCTCTAATTAATAAGGATAGTGGGTGATAATAATAATGAATATAATATTAGAGTTTAGTGTAATTAGTAGGGGTAATATTGAAAATTACTTATATTTTAAAACAACTTTATTGACTTTAACTATTTTTATTGGTTTGTGAGAATTGTTTGTTGGTGCCTTATAATAAAAATCAGCTCAAGCTCAAGTACTTCTCTAATCAGCCTAACTTGTTTCGCCAACCAAACGAAAAAAAAAAAACCGATGATGTGGGGACTGAAAAATTAAATAGAGACAGAGAAATAGATAATCAAAGCGCCTTTCCGCAAAATTCAAAGAGAGAAATGATGGTGATTCGACGTCTGCCAACTTAATTTTTTTTTTTTTGAATAAAGGTGTGAAAATACATGTGATTTACCTCCGGAAAGCACCCAACACCAAATATTTTTTTTTATAAAAATACACATGTGGTTATAGTTTATGAGCAAAAGTCACACTATCTGTTATTTAAAGCTAACACCGTTATCTGAAGCTAGGTTTTTTTTATTTATCCATCAAAACACATTGCCATGTGTAATAACTTCATCATCATCTTCACTTTTTTGGCTCAAATCATCATCCTCCAGCCTCGTCGCCGCCACAGCCTAGAGAAAGGCAAGAGAGTCCAAAGAAGGAAAACAATCAAGAAAGCTCGTTGCTAAAAGAGAAAGAGGAAGAGCAATTAGGATGAAAAAGAAAGAGAGGAGGGGAGTACAGGAATGGAGCCGCCGCGTTCACCGGCAATCTGATTGAGCTAGGACCAATCGACGGGAGCGACATGGTCGATGAGAACGAAAGGCTGGAGATCGAGAAGGAGAGAAGTGGGAGCGTCCTTCAAGAATGGAATTCAGTGATGCCTCTCCCACCGATTCCCTCCTCTGCTTTCCCTTTATACAATCAGCACTCTCGCCGCTCTAAGGATGTTCGTCATTGGTGTTTTCAACTGTGAATGTCGAGCCTTATCGCCGGCCTCTATCCCCAACAGGGGTTTCTAAACATTTGAATGTCTCCATCGTCGACTTAACCCCCATCTTCGCATTTCCGTTTCCTGGCCCATCGACATTATCAACATTTTGATTAATAGATTCTGTTTTCGACTTGTTGAGCAGCTTTGAATTTGTTTCAGGTTCCTTAGCATATTGGTTCACCTGGTTCATTGATTCATAGTCGCCTTTGATGACCAGGACGAAGGAGAAGAAGAGCACTTGGCTCATCCATTCACAGTCGCCGCCGCCGGTGACTAGGGCGGAGAAGAAGAAGTGCAGTTGGCTGATTGATACACAGTCCCATCATGGTCAAGAGTGGAGTGTATGAATCTCTCTGTTTCGAGCTGCTACCAAGTCACCCCCCAAATCAACATGGTTAGTCAAAAACCTTCTTTTTAATAGTCAACATTTTTGCTGTTAACAGAGAGTGTGATTTTTGCTCATAAACTGTAACACATGTATATTTTTACACCCAAATAAAACATTTGGTATTAAGCGCATGAGGGTAAATCACGTGCATTTTTATACTTTACCCATTTTTTTAATTGAATTTGAAACCCTGACAGTATCTCATTTTCCTTCCCCACAGTTCCACATAAATTACTAGTTTAAACAACATTCAGCCATTCACAAAGCACTTCACTTTATGATTATAGGATTTATAGCAGGGTGACGTATTCGAAGTCTGAACAATAAAGGAGTTTTAACTTTTTAAGAAATGAAAAAAGAAATAGGAATCACTATGCGACATATTTGGTACACATCTGCAGTCGTTATGCCGCAACCCTGACATGTGGCATGTGGCATATAAGGAAATATAAACAAAAGGTTGGTTTTGATAAAAGTTTGCCAAACATTCAAATTTATCTAGGGGAAAATCCATCTCAGGGCTCATAAAAAAGACCCAAGAAAAAGTCACATGTCAAAAAAAGGTCTTCGGGTCTTTTCTGGTATTATTTCATAAAATGTTAACAACTAAATCAATACCTATTAACAACTAAATTAGTTTTATTAACAACAATATCCTAACAACTAAATCAGTCCCATTAATAACTAAATCAGTACCTGTAACAACTATATCAGCCTCATTAACAACTAATGTTTTATGAAATAATGGAAAAAGCCTTAGGGCCTTTTTTGACATGTGATTTTTTGGGGGTCTTTTTTGACATTTTTTTTTTTACTAATATAGGCCCCGAGATGGATTTTCCCTTTATCTAGAAGATATTCTCTATCAAAACCTAGTTTTGCCTCCGGTTTGCCAAATACCCTCCATTTTGCCGAAGTTATTCTCGTATTCAAAACATAGGTTTTGGAATCTATTTTTTTTTCAGTTTTTCTCTCTCCTCTGTCATCATCAATATTTTTTAAGTATCGATCATCAACCTTAAATATTTTTTTAGTACCCTTTAATGCCTTGATTTTTTAAAAAAAAATTAGTTATTACCCTAAAATATTTTTTTCGATGTCCTAACAAAAAATTTCAAGATCATAAATTATTTTTCGTATCTTAAGTATCTCGTTTAGTACTCGTTAGTGTTGGGATCCGTACACGCGGATAAAAGAATTACTACGAATCCCATCCGAGAATCACTCAATGGCGTTTAGATTAAGGCTAAGGGAATTCGAAAATTACCTACGCCGAAACTTTACGAGTCTCCTCTCTTTGAACCGGTGGGCTACCTTCTCGATCGCCAAGTCGACTCTTAGAATCGGCTTCCTCTACCGGTATCCACACGAAAAATTCCCGAACACGATTGCGGCAGCGTGTTAGCGCCTTCTGAGTTGTGTGTCTATCTCTATTTTCCTCTAGGGTTTCTCGCGGCTCTCAATAATACGCTCGATAAAAGTTCCGTGGGTTTTTCTAAACCCAATCGGCGTATTATATTCAAAATTACTCCTCATTAATTTTGAATTTTGAATTTCAAATATGGATTAAAAATACATTAATTAAATCTATCTCGTTAGATGTAATGTAACGTATTTAACCCGCATTAAAAGGCGATTCGAAATTCGAATTTTGAACTGGATTAAAATATATTAATTAAATCTATCTAATAGATCTAATCCGATATATTTATTTAATCCAAATCAAAGCCTTCGATTTAATTTATCTCTATAAATTAAATTCAAGAAATGATATCTATCGATTTAATTAAATCGAGATACTATATCCCAATTTAAATTAAATAGATATATGATATCTTTATTCGAAAATTAAATGAGATACAATATCTCTATTTGTTTTAGACATGGTTTGTGAAACAGATCGACTGGGCCGGTTCGGGACAGGGAACCAGCCAACCTACCATTTGTGAAACCGGTCCGGTTTAGGGAAAAACCGGTCTAAACCGGTGAACCCGTTCTGACCCGGCCAACCCGGGGTAACCCGGACGGGTTACAAGGGTCAACCCGGTTCCTCTTTTTTTTTTTTTTTTTTTTTTTTTTTTTTTTTTTTTTTTTTTAAAGGCAATCTGATTTGATCATTTGAAGCAACATATGATTATTTTACTACTGATCTAAAGTATTGAAATGATATATAGTACCACTCTGGTCCTATTTATAAGTCCCCTTTTGACCAAATCACACATACCAAGAAAAGGTAGTTAGCTCAAAGATTATGAGGTGAATTTTCAACTTTACCCTCATTTATGATTGGGTACCTTCAACTCTTTCTTCTCTCTCTATTTTCATTGGTACAATTAATATGGAAAAAATTGTCACACTGGTTCGATCCACCGGTCCGGGTTTCAGAACCTTGATTTTAGATATTTAATTTATCAAATAAATTAAATATAAAACAAATAATATATAATAATATTATAATCTCTATTAATAATATTAATATATATTAATTTCGAATATATATATATATATATATATTCACTTTGATTAAATTAAGTATTCATTAAATCTCACATTAATCTAAGATTCAATGAACCCGGACACTTTGCTCGTGTTAGGTTATTCTTGTGTGCGACCTTGCAGCCCATATGAGATTGGCGGTGGGCCAATACTTTGTACCCGACCCACAAGTCGCAAGCGACCTCTAGCAAGACATTGCGACTACCCAATTCACATGGGGATCGATGACACGATACAACCTATCGTACAACCATGTCATGCCCCTTTTGTCACGCGATAATTTGGTCAAGGATGAGGCATGGATAATGTCAACTTCCTTTTCTTGACCATTACTTTCTCGATTCTCGAGTAGTCTAATAAGTGAAGTGGAAACTCCTTTCCATCACAGTATGGCCATACATTTCTCAGACTCACTCATCGAGGGGCCCAGTATTACCTCTCTACAAATGTGAGGGACAAATTCCATCTTGACCATTCACATTCCTCCACATAAAAACCATTGATCTCGATCCAAGCCTTTATCATCACCCGGTCAAAGGTGACTTTTGACTAGGTCAAATGTGACTTTTGACTAGGTCAAAGACCAGTGACTCATCATGTAGGAATCCATGATGATCTCAGGTCATAGGGCATCGTGATGCGGTTATACATGAGATAAGCTTATGACTAGATCCATGCGGCTTTCTCATAGTGGGTCGGTCCAAGCACCTTGTACTCTTACAAGTGCCCATGACTTTGATTCATATCTCCATACCTCATCAAAGTCATGTCTTGGTCTTATCTCATCTTCGCTCCGCGTAGATGACCGACAGGGACATTTAGGATAATCTATAAAAGATATATCCAGGGGATACTGATTATCAATGTAAACATGCAAATGAAATGATAACTAAATGGAAAACAATGACTTGTCCTATGGCATAATTTCCAACAGTTAGTACCTTGATTTTTTTTAAAAGATCAGTCATTACCGTAAAATATTTTTTCAAGATTAGTCGTACCTTGAAATATTTTTCAATATCCTAAAATAAATTTTTAAGACCATGAGAAATATTTTTCAATACCAATCGGTATTAAGTATCCTTTAGTACCGTCGGTACCTTAAAATACCTTTTCAAGATAAGTTATAATCCGAAATTTTCAATATCTTAAAATAAATTTTCAAGATCATGAAATATTTTTTCGAGTATCCTTAAGTATCTTTTTAGTACTTGTTAGTAACCCGCATTTTTTTAAAGATCAGTCATTACCCCGAAATATTTTTTTAATATCCTAAATTAAAATTCTAATATCATAAAGTATTTTTTCAATACTAGTCAAGTACCCTTAAGTATTTTAATTTTGTACACAAATTTATGTAATTTTTGGTATTTATTATGAAATATAATTTTTATAATATTTAAAATACAACTTTATTCTTTATATGTAATTATACCAAAAGCTAATGTCTTTTTTGGTAAATTTGACCCTGAAAAAGCTATTATGATAATAATATCCAAACACTATCATTTTCATCCAAAAACTATTCTTTAAAAGCCATTTTTACCTCATAAATCCTAAAAACTATTCTCCAAAAACTATTTTCATTTTATAGATTCCAAAAACTATATCCAAATGGGCCCTCGATTTGCAAACTTATAATGGGCACAACTTAGGCATACAAACTTAGATGGCATACTAGTGGAGATAGGGTTTTAGGTGAGGTCAAGTAATGATTAGGAGTAGCAAAAAAGTAATGATTAGGAAATGCTGAAAGATTGAAGAGCAAAATAATCAATGAAAAACCTTTCACCCCACTTCTTTAATCCAACTCCAAAAAAATTTCATTTCCGGTCACTTTTCCTCCCATTTCCTCATGCCAATCAATCGATGAAAAACCTTTCATCTCCACTTTTTTTCTGTGCAAAAGTAATTATGTGGTTACAAAAATGGAGCAAAAAAACCATTGACCGTTAATTTGACTTTTTTATATTTTTAAGGATACATGGACGATGACTCAGCTAAATTTCATTCCAACTGGCAGTAGAGAACTAGAGAAAATTACATAAAAAAGCTCATATAGTTTTGAAAATTGCGAAAGTGGCAATAGCGGTGAGGAGACGAGAGATGAGCGGTTTGATGAGTAAGATTGGGTTTGAGAGAGAGAAGGGCTGAATAGTAATTTTCAAAATATCTATGTCATTTTCTCTAGTTTTTTCTTGCTATCTAGGGTAAAATTTATCGAATAATCGTTCATGTCGGCATTAAAAATACAAAAAAGTTAAACTAACGGTCAATGAGTATTTTTGCTATACTTTTATAACTACATAGTCAATTTTACACTCAAAAAAATATTTAGTATTGGGTGCACTTTTGAAAAAAATATATGTATGTTTTTACACTTTAACCCTTTATTTATTTTTTTCAAGAGAAAGTGGGAAAAAAAAGTTTGGTAAAGCAAACCGGCACGCGGGTTGAATAAGGCGGGCTTGTGCAGTGTGCACCCTTTTGCGGGTTGGCATTAGCCAGTCCAAACCTGCCACTTTCGCTCAGGAGATGTCGGAGCATAGTGCTACCTGCCTACCTCTACACATGCAATTAGTCCACATCAAAAAATCGAATGCAAGTGATAACGAATTCAAGGGCGAAACAAGAACAAAATGAGAAAACAAAAGAAAACTCCACACTCTACATAACTTTTCCTTAGAAAACTTGACCTGTAAGAGTTTGCTCTTTTCAATCAGAACTTTTTTTGGGCTGTTTTATATAATTCCTCAAATGTCCGTAATTCTTTCACCGTCTTACCATTAAAAACATTATTTTCCCAATCATACAAAGAGTTTGAGAAGCTCATAGCCCAGTACGATTTGTCTTTTAGGTGTTATTCACACGACTCATGCGCAAAATTTAGGGTATGAGTAAGTTTTAAGGGCAGGATTTTATCTATTCAAAGTTTAATTATTTCAACTTCGAAGAAATTTGTACGTTGTGCAATGAAAAGGCAGTGAATCAAAGATTTCTTATGTGAAGCATGCGTTTAAATTATTAAATACAGCATACAGCCAATTAACCAAAATAAAAGGAATGGAAATGATCGACCAGCAGAGAAGTGCCTTTTTACAGGAGATCAATCAAAAGATTCAAAGGATTATCATTAGGGAGTTGATGAAACTTGATGGTAACTTGAGTTTTACAAACTTGTTCCTATAGAGAATAAGATGGAGAGAGAGATACCAGAAATTGACTTAAATGAAGACGCGAAGGAGATGAATGAAGTCTCATTCATAACATTGTCAGACATCATATTATGGGCGGACATGGGAGGTTAGGGCTGACCCCCACCTCTCTAAAATTAAAAAAAGAAAAAACTACCCATAGGCTACTGCAGTATTGCGGCGGGCTTTCCCCTCAAAATATCTATTTAATATCATGTGGGCCAATAGCCACCTGTCAAATATTAAACTAATAAATCATCAGAACAGATCCTACACGTGATTTTAGCCACTTCCATATATATTAACACCAACATGATAAGTTAGCAAATCCCTAGATTCCATTCGGCCTTGTTATTATCTTTTTCCTCTTGTTGGTGGCTGGTCAGCCATTTTTTTTCAACAGCTTATAATAAATTTTGAGAATCAATAAGGGACTCAAAATCACTTATTTTCATTAATTTTTTCATGAAATTTATTATATATAATTTTATCTTTCTAATGATACTACTTTTATATTGATTAGAGAATATTTTAGGATTAAAATTTTGGGCAAGTTTTGAGTTTTGTTATAAGATGGCCATGGGAATATAGATGATACTTTGATTACATACATTGAAAAAAAAAATGTTTTGAGTTTTAGTACGGATTCAATTATAGACAAGTTTAAGAATATGAAAACACGTAGAGTAAGAGTCGAGTGAAGTAATCTTAATTTCTATAACATATTTCTTTCAATTTTTTGTATATTAGGTCTATCTCGTATTTCAAATACTTTTATTTATAATGTAACATTTTTTATTTTCACCCCCATAAATAAAATTTCTGGGTCCACCCCTACAAACGCACATATAAATATATAAAGTCTCATCACCACAAAAGAAAAAAAATAATAAAAATTAATTCAATAACAACAGAACACGTATAAGAGCCTGATATAACTCAATATTCTACTACTTCCGGTCTTAATTATAAGACCTAGTTGAATTTTTTTTGGAGAGATTAAAGAAGCTAAATAAGTTATTTAATCATTTCATATGTTGTGTAACTTTAGATTATATATTAGTTTATTAGTCAAACTAATTAGTTTGAAAAAAAATTCAAAAATAAAAATACTCTAAAGTAATTTAATTAACTTTCTTAATATCTCATAAAAAACCAATTAGATCTTATAATTGGGACCGGAGAAAGTATCTTGCAATAGCAATCCAGGGAAAAACCAACGACTGGTGGGCATGATATATTGGCTTTAATTTTCTGATGATCCAACACTTTGATTAAAGTAACATTGGAAGCCAATCACAGAATTGTACGTTGTGACCAGTGTGTATGGGTCGTAATTTATGGGAAGCCATTAATTTCAACTTAGAGGGACCCATCTTGTGTATAAATTTGGGAAAATCCTTGTGAGGGACCTTTTTGGTAAAAAAAACCTAAAAAGGGATCTAAGAATCGATAATCTCGAAAGGCCCCTTGGTTCTTTTCTGTGATAAATTCATTAAAAATTTACAACTAAATCAGTCTCATTTACAACAATTTTTTTACAACTAAATCAATCTCGTTTACAACAATATCATTCCTGGTTAACAACTATATCAGTCTCATTTACAACTCACCAAAATTCTGACAAACCCAAAAAAGGACCAAGGGACCTTTGTGGGATGGTCAGATTCTTAAGTCCTTTTTTGGGGTTTTTTTTTTTGCCAAAAAGGTCCCACAAAAGGATTTTCCCTATAAATTTTCTTTCTGTCTTCTCTTCTCTTCTCTCTCTCTCTCTCTCTACAATAAACAAAATGGCATTAATAAGATGAGAAAGATAATTACACAACTCCTGAAGTATATGGACTATTATTGTCAAACTCACTCGTGAGTTGATTCTCTGAATTTACCACTTTTACATTTCTAGCTTACGTAATCATCTTTGAGTCACTAATAAACTCGTCTTAGTTGTAAACTCAGTTAAACTCATAAGTTTACACACTAAATTTATCGTTTTTACATTTCTAGTTTACAAGATCGTGTTAGCTTTTTCTTAAACTCGTGTTAACTTTTTTGATCTGATCATTCTATGTGATTTTATATATGAGTTTTATATAAATTTATTTGTAAAGTATGAGAAATTATAAACATTTATGGATTTAATATCAATTATTTGGATTTAAAGTATATTTAAATCAAATAATTGTCATTTTTATATTTTAATTATTTAATTGCACACCATTAATACCTATTTAATGATAAAACTAAACTCTTACAAGATTATGATTTAAGTTCACGATATGAATTTAATTATATCACCATCAAGCGAGTTTGTTTTAAAAAAGAAAGTTAGTGACAGGATTATTAAAAAGAGAAGGGTGCCATGGTACTAGATATTCTTGAAAAGGTCTTCAACATGAGGTGTATGTCCTTCGAAATAATATACTACCTCTGGTACTTAATGTGAGAGCTAGTTTAAGGGTTGGATTTATTCCTAAATATGAAACATCAATCCACTTTGTCCACTCATATTTATCATTTTCTTGTAAACTATTCTTACTAATTGCACATGTCAAAGGAGTCTGGATCAAGGAGAAGTTTCAATGCAAATGATTTAAGAGGTTATTGTAGGAAAATCAACACAATTTTTTGACAAATAACTAATTTAACTAATTTTTTATTCTACTCAAATTAATTAAGTATATCTTATATTAAAAATCGGGCAAATAAATTCTTTTTATGGAGATTATATCTTGTCATTGATGATGAATTTCCTTTAATTCTCTTCTGTTTGTAATCCAGTATAGAAAACAAGCAATGCGACAGACAGCAAAAAGAGCAAATATATAATAAGCCATTTATACAACATACTCCCTCCCATCAATAATCCTATTTATAATTTACTTGTATCATATTTTATTAAATAAAATCTTAAAATTCATTAACTAGATCTGAAAACTTAATGATTTTCAACTTAGCTATAGATACTCTAAATAAGAAACCATCACTTAAATAACATACATCAATTAATGGGTTTAGAAAGTGAAACTTATTGTATAAAAAATAATCAATGAGATACCTTATAATTACGACTAAAAAAATCATTTCTCTCTATCTTAAAAATGAGACGAAAGAGCGCGCATATGATAAGGAAACTGTAGCAAAAGTTTAAAGCTTTTATCCATGAAGAGAATCATCCGTGACTGAAATTTGGGTATTGGGTATAGCATGTGTTCGGATAGCACATCTTTAGCCATAGAAGTGAGTAATATATTACAGCCCTTGTGATGATCTGAGCCACATGGAATTCCTACCATACTCAAGTCAAGTCCCTTGTACAGGTCACAAAGTACAATGAGAATATTATTCTCCTTCTTGATCATATGAATCAATTCTTCGGCTCTCTTATCTTCATATATGTTTCTAAAAGTAAAACCTAGTTGACGATCAATATCCTCTTGAATCTTCCACACATCAGGATATTTGGTCACAGTTGTTGTCACAACTATACCAAACAGTTCCTCTCTCTGAATTCTTTCGTAAACGGAAGCAAAATATACTTGATCTTGTCAAGGGAGCCATAAACTCCAACTGAGTGAGTATTAGGATTAGCTAATGCCTCCAGAATTGGCTTTCTCAAATCCAAAGTATCAAAAGCATTGGAATTGCTCCAAAATCCCTGCTTTATCCTGGATGATGCTCTTGGTTTAGTCTCTGAATCATCTTTGCTCTGTTTCTTCTCTTTGGATTGAAGCTTGTGTTTGTGGAATTCGCTTGAATTAAGATAATGACGAAGAGGACGATGCGAAATAACGGCGAGGCTAATAATCCTTTATTGAAACTCAAGACATGGGAGAATCTAATTTATTCAGAGAACAAAATAGAAATACAGTAAGGTAGAGGTAGCTTTCTCAAGGAGATTCATTAAGAAGAATAAAAATATTGTTTTATAGGTGTTGAAAAAATTAGATTCCTTTTTATGGGAGTCCAATAAGAAGTAACAAAGTTTAGATCATAAGTTGGTGATGATTATTATATATGCCTTGCTTTATTGATTGGGTAAATCTGTGGTTACATTTTATTCGGGCAAAGATGGTGGAACTGGAAAGTGGAGAGATTCAAAGAAAGCAATAAGGGGCAGAAAAAAAAATTCCAGTAAAATAAATAAAACAAATACTGCTCTAATTCTAATATAAGAATTATTTATCTAATTTGGGGAGATTAAGAAATATAAAAAAAATTAATTAATTATAACATATATGACAAACTTTTTTAAAAATACTTATATGTAACGTTAAATTATGTATCAGTTTATAAGTTTGACAAATTAGTTTGAAAAAAATATATACCGTAATAATAATAATAATAATAATAATAATAATAAATTAACCCAATGCGGGTTGGCCTGGCGATAGTTGGCTAGGCCCCAAGACGTTCCCCCACCAATGAAGTGGGAAATGTTTGATTCCTGGAGTCGTTCGTCTGGGAGGGCTTTACCGTTAACAACTCCCAACCCGGAGTAGTTGCACACTTTGCCACCATTTTATATACCGAAAAAAATAATAATAAAATAAAATAAAAGTCTTTATTATAATTAGAATCAAAATTTACCCCAGTCTAGATAAACTTAGGGGTGAGACTTGCGGCTTAGTAGAGGGATTTCCGTTGTATTACACCACAAATCTCTCAACAAATTCAAGGTGCAACGGCCCACCATAACCAATTCAAATTAACTAGAGGTAGCATAACGAATTTCTAATCGGAACCAGCTCATCATTAAGTACTGAGACCTCTTTACTATTTATGATATTATCTATGATGAGATCTACTCCTTTCAAATAAAATTTTCACGGTCTAGATTTAAGATTTTTAATTAATGCTTTTTAAATATATTTTTTTAAAAAAATTGATAGTTAAAAGATTAACTTTATTTTAGATTCTGTAAAAATAAAATATATTTTTTGAAAAATAAAAAAGATTCAATCTAAACCATTAAAAGTATACCCGAATGGTCACAATTGTGAACACCTCAGTGCTTATCATTGCGATGAGCACTGAAACTGATTCCCTTTCTAATGGCTCACGTGCATGCATGGTAGGATATGTGGCAAGCTTAGCTATCCTTGTGTGTTATCAACTAGGATCAGTTCGGACTAGATGCTCTTTGGATAGGACAGGAAAGTTGATGTCGGTCGAAATTACTCCCTTGCATTGTTGTCAAACTCGCAAATTAGCTCTCGAGTTCAATGTTTTTATATTACTAGCTTATCAAATTGAGTCAAGTCATTAATTAGTAAACTCGTGACCATTGTAAACTTGGTTAAATTCACGAGTTTATACACCAAGTTTACTATTTTTACGTTTCTTGCTCACAAAATCGTGTTAACTCACCTTTATACTTTTGTTAACTTTTATGATTTGATCATGCTCGATCAGCGGTTTTATATATGAGTTTTATAGAAATTTATTTTTTAAATATGGTAAATTTTGAAGTGTTGACGAATTTAATTTCAATTATTTATATTTAAATTAAATTGTTATCATTGTTTATATCTTAATTATTTATTGTACACTATTAATGCATATTTAATAGTGAAAGTAAACTGTTACAATTTTATGATACAAATTTAATTACGTTATTATCACGAGTTTACTTAAACTCAAGAGTTTGACAACAATGCGGCCTTGGATTCAAGATATATTTGGAAAGTTAATCTTGGTCCTAAATAGAAGACATATTTTTCATATTTGTTAATTTTTCCTAATTTATACTTATTGATACTCCCTCAACAATAATCAAAGAGGGGAAGGATTGAGGAAATTGAGAAAGATGACTATGATGTTTGAAAAAATAATTACATATTAACTAAATTAGTTAACTTCTTTATCTATTAATATTAGGTGAATATGTCGTATAATTAAAGACTAAAGGGAGTATCGGAGTACTTTAATACTCTTTAAGTATTATATATAAGAGTTATTTAACTAATTTAGATAGATTAAGGAAGTGTTAAATTAACTAATTATAACAAATATGGTTTCACCTCTCTAAAATATCTATGTATAATATTATATTATTATATATTAATTTATAAATTAAATAAATTAGTTTAGAGAAATATATAAGATATCAGAGATAGAAATGTATATAGGCCTTATATTTAGGATCAAGGCTCACCTTAGCTCTTAATTATAATTAGACTTGGATTAGAAAGCGAGATGTGACCGTGGAATTAACGCGGACCGGGTTTGCTTTCTCCCTTTGCTTATTGTAGAATTCATTTTCACCCAGAATTTGTTTCCTTTACCATCAATGACAACAATTTTCTTCCCAACCAGAACAATTAAACTCTATTAGAATCAAATACATTAACGATTTGGCCAAGAAAAATACTTTAACAAGAAAAGTAAGTTGGCTATACTTCAATTAGGCAAATGCGTTTGTGTGTCTTAATTTATTAAAGCAAGTCGACAAATAGTCAGAAATATCAACTCAGAAGAACCCATCTTGGGCTTACCCGTTTTGACAACTCTGGAGACCATTTTGGCAAACATCTAATATGGCTGGAGCTTTTTTAAAGAAATAGAATCATTAGACCATGAAATTCTTTGGATACACATGTGGTTGGATAGCACATCTTCAATTGTAGAAACGAGTAATACCTTGCAGCCCACGTGATTGGCACCATATGGAATTGCTACCTTATCTTGAGAATCAGCTACCTTTTCCTAAGCTTAAAAACCTATATAGTAGAGATTCTCCCAACAATGTTGCTAATGATGACTACGACCCTTCATTTCTTCGTGTCACTCCTTACTACTGTAAATACTGTAACACCATGAAGTTATACTCACAAGGTGTTATCATTATCCACTTCATAGACCTATGTACATATGGTATCAAACCCTAGCACGTATCAACAATAAAGATGGTAACAGACCTAAGATGGTATCAAAAATGCATCAAGAGCCAGGCTACTCTTTGGTTCTCTTTGCTTTCTCAATGCATATTGAGAGCAAGGTGGAGGATGATGTCGACATGGGTTGGGAAGGGAAGCTTGGGATGTTAGAGATGGTATCAAACTCAAGCATGTATTGAGGCAAAGATGATATTAGACCTAAGTGCATATGGTATCATACATGATTACAGATGGTACTAGACCCAAGAATGTGTATTGTGAGCAAGTTGGAGGGTGATGTCCCACATCGGCTGGGAGAACTTATAGTTTTAGATATTGATAATAGGGATGGTATCAAACCTGCACACGTACAGTATTAGACCCTTGTACATATGGTATCAGACCCAAGCATGTATCAAGTGCCCTTGAAGACATTGAAACAACCAGGTTGATAAGTGCCCTTGAATATGAAGGATATGAATGATATATATCAGAAATGGTATCATACACATATCGAGAGTAAGGCTACCCTTAGGTTCCCTTAGCTCTCTCAACACATATTGAGAGCGAGGTGGATAATGATGTCTCACAAGTTGGAGAGGGGACTTAGGATGTTAGAGACAGTATCAAACTCGAGCATGTATCAATAGTAGAGATGATATCAGATACAAGATATATGATATCAAACATGATTTCAGATTGCATCAAGCTCAAAAATGTGTATTTTGAGCAAGTTGGAGGGTGATGTCCCACATCGGCTTGAAGGGGAACTTGTAGTTTTAGAGATGGTATCTGACTTGAGTGCATATTGATAATTGAGATGATATCAGACCCATGCTTAAATAGAATTATACATATGGTATCAGACCCACCAGTATGCTGCTCTTAGGTTCCCTTCACCCTCTCAACGCATATTGAGGGTGAGGTGGATGATTATGTCTCACAAGTTAGGGAGGAGACTTAGGATGTTAGAGATGGTATCAAACTTGAGCGCGTATTAATAGTAGAGATGGTATCAGACACAAGGTATATGATATCAAACATGATCTTTCACTCTTTCTTTTGGACTTGATCCTCCCCGATTGAAAGCTACTTGAGCTTGCCTATTGGTCAAATGGCCTGAAGCTCATTCAAGGATGTCAGTCATAGTTGCTTTCGCCCTTCAAGAACATCAATCACTTCACATATGCTATTGATTGAGTAGCCAACCCCAAAACGAAAGAATCAAGGCAATCAGTGAAGCTTCTTCTCGTTTGCCCCTACACCTTGTTTTGTTGAGGATTCTGAGTCTTCGCTCGTCCCTAAGTCGTAAGCAATCTGATTCGCTAATTCTTTTCTTCCCATAGTTGGAGCTCTTACTGGACCGAGAGACAGTGCTTCGGCCCGGAAAGCGAAAGCAGACAAAAAGAGTACTAAAGGATTTTGGGGAATTGGATTAGGTAAGAAGAGCGAAAAATAACAGTAAGCAGACGATGTCAGCAAAAACCTAAGGAAGGATCTCCACTGCCTCAAATCATGATAAAAATATGAACAATGCTTGCAGATTTGTCTTCACTGCAATCGAGCCCATAGGTGCGTATATGATCAATAAGGGATGGACTTCGTTATGTCCCCGATCTCGCTTACTCTATTATCAAACTTGAGCATGTATCAATAGTTGAGATGGTATCAGACACAAGGTATATAATATAAAACATTCTTTCAAACCGCATCGAGATCAAAAATTGTATTTTGAGCAAGTTGGAGGGTGATGTCCCACATCGGCTTGAAGGGGAACTTGTAGTTTTAGAGATAATATCTAACTTGAGTGCATATTGATAACTGAGATGGTATCTAACTTGAGTGCATATTGATAACTGATATGGTATCAGACCCATGCTTATATAGTATAGATCCTTATACATATGGTATCAAACCCACCTTTGATCGATTCCTCGTCATATTATGAGATCATCGGTTCCAGTAATAGTTTGCTCTGTGTTGTGATATATATTCTTCTTATTCTTGCTGTAATTTCCTTGCATTGTGGAATCCTACTATTGGAGAGGTCAGATAGATCCCTAGAACCAGAATATCTGAAATTCTTGAATGGGATTACAATGGATTTGGGTTCAGAGCAATTTGTAGTTATTATAAGAAAGTGCAAACATATAATTCGGTTAATGAAGTGATTATTGGGGTTGAAGCATATACTTTAAGCACAGGTTCAAGGAAGGAAATAGAATTTGCATGCTTAAAGGATATAAGTATTTGTACTCATAATTTCAATGTTAATGGATCTATCTTTTGGGTGCTATAAAGTGAGCAGAAGAGGAGTTTCATTTCACTTAGCCATGGAAGTGTTTGCTTTGATTCCATATCCTGATCTAACTGAAAATTCAACTTCTAGGCTTACTGTGTATGAAGAGAAGCTCTGTATACTTTCTCTATCCAAGATTGATGACCTTCAAAACTATTCATATTCTCATATTGATTTGTGGGTGCTCGAGGAGGGAATAGGTTCTTCCACGGAGAGATGGAGTTGGACTAAAAAATATACCAGTAATACTTGCCCATCCTAGTTAGGTTTTCCTGGGACCATTTCAAGAAATGAGATTATCTTGAGTTTAGGAGAAGCTGTGCTATATTGGATTAACATCATTACAAATGAGTGTAAGATGTTTTCTATCTTCATACATGGTTTTGATAAAGTTTTCAGTTATGTGGAAAGCCTTGTATCAGTTAGTAACATTCACTTTGAAGAACCTTGATCCGGAAGGTTAATGTTTAGGATTCAAATTTGCTTTGTTATGTGGAATGATGAATGCAGATATCAAATACCAGATGTTTCTCGATATATTTGACCTTTCTATTGTATCAGTTTGTTCACCTATACCATTTCCTCCCCATAATTTTACAGATTGCAACATGTATTAATTGCTTGATTTCCATAAGCATACATAGATAAAGATGTGATTTGCAATTTACTCATATTCCATAAATGTAACAATTGTTGTAAGAAGATTTGTGTGATGTTCTCATAAGCTATGTTGGTATCTGACTTTGGTGAATATTGATAACTAAGATGGTATCAAACCCATGCTTATATAGGATTATAATATGGTATCAGACCCACCGGTATCATATACATGTTGAGAATGAGGTTACTCTTAGGTTCACGTCACCCTCTCAACGCATATTGAGAGCGAGGTGGATGATGATGTCTCACAAGTTGGGGAGGGGACTTGGGATGTTAGAGATGGTATCAAACTTGAGCATGTATCAATAGTAGAGATGGTATTAGACACAAGGTATATGATATTAAACATGATTTCAGATCGCATCAAACTCAAAAATGTGTATTTAGAGCAAGTTCGAGGGTGATGTCCCACATCGGCTTGAAGGGGAACTTGTAGTTTTAGAGATAGTATCTGACTTGAGCGCATATTGATAATTGAGATGGTATCGACCCATGCTTATATAGGATTTAAAATTTGGTATCAAACCCATGTTTTTTTTTTTTTTTTTTTTTGGATTTAAAATTTGGACCTTAAGATAATTTATACTTTTTTCAATTTGTTACATTGGAAAAAATATTATACTCTTCCAATCATTAATATAGGATCTAATTTGGAAGTTATAGTGGCTCTAAATATAAGATCTATCTTACATATTTATCATTTTTTTCTCAAATTGGTCCTATTAATGTTCTTTCAACAATAATAAAGTAGGAGAAAGAGGAGGAATTAAAATAAATGATTAGGGTGTTTTATAAAAAATACATATCATATTAACTAACTAAACTTTCTTAATTTAATCAAATTAGTTAATTAGGTCTTATGTTAAGAAATAAAAGAATACTTTGTAGTAAAATGCATCAAGAAACTTCAGCACACATGCGTCCAAGTCATATACAAAAAACTAAGCAAAATTACATAGGGCAGCTCACACATACTATAAGGCATACTCCTATGAAGGGGAAAAAGGAAGTAAACACATGGTAAGCCCCTTCAAACATATAATATCATGACAGATGGTTGAAGCTCTTAAAAACCAACATTGAAATTTTTCTCGGTATGCATGTAGTTGGATAGCACATCTTCAGTTGTAGAAGTGAGCAATATCTTGCAACCTGTGTTATCTGAACCATATGGAATTCCTACCTTAGCCAAGTCAAACCCTTATGGAGTTCACGGAGTATAATCAGAATTTTCCGCTCAATCTTCAACCTCTCAATTAGTTCATGAGCTCTTTTATCTTTGGGTTTGTTATTAAAAATGAGCCCTAGTTGGCGTGCAATCTCCTCTTGAATCTTCTTCACATCAGGTTTTTTGGTTACAGTTTCAGTCAGAACCGTATCGAAGAGTTTGTCTCGGTGGACTCTTTGACAAACTTTTTCAATTAGAACGTCTTTGAATCATCATTTGAGCCATAACTTCCTCCAAGCAACTATGAAAAACATCAAAAGCATTGTAGTTGCACTCTCGCGCACCAAACAACTTTGTGGGTCCAACAACACGTTGTTGTTTTGCTTCCTTGGCAAAAAGGGGTAACACACTGTTCAATACTCTCAACTTCTCTCATGGTTACTTTGTTCTTGTTCTCCATTCCAGATTGCTGCAACTAACAATAAATTAACAATAACTCAAACTAGTATGTTATAGTAGAGAAGGCAACAAAAGGGAAACAAAAGAAAGACTCCGTCCTATCAAGACAACATGGTTCTTTTTTGCCCTTGAATAAATTATTCGTGGTCCCATGTTTTCTTGTTCTTCCAGGAACTTCAAACAAAGGACTTTGTAACGAGACACGTACGTCGTTCCCAGCATATATATATTGTCGGTTATGCCTTCTTATCGGTTATTGAATTCAAAGATGCTGACGTCATAAATTTGAATGAAAATTTTAATTTCATCTACTCAGGTCATGAAAACAAATTTCCTCGTTATCAATCTCCTCTAAAAAAAAATTCCATTTTGTTGTTTCTATGTATGCTGGCTAGTCCGCTCGACAATGGAATAGGGGCTTTTGAGTTTATTTTTTTCTAGGGAAACTTGGGAAAAAAAATCCTTTAAAGAGCCAGCACGCGGGCGGGCTTGTGCAGTCCGCGCCCTTGGCGGGTTGACATTAGCCAGCCCATACCCGCCATCTTACCATCAAAAATATTATTTCCGCCATCATAAAAACAGTTTGAGAAACTCATAGCCCACTATGATTTGTCTTTTAGATGTTATTCTCACGACTTATGCTAAAAATTTAGGGTATGAGTAAGTTTTAAGGGCAGGATTTTGTCTATTCAAATCGAAGAAATTTATATGTCGGGCAATGAAAAGGCAGTAAATCAAAGATTTCTTGTGGGAAGCTTGCGTTTACAGGAGAGATCAATCAAAAGATTCAAAGGGTTGTTGTTTGGGAGTTGAGGAAACTTGAAAGTAACTTCAGCTTTACAAACTTGTTCCCTTATAGAGAATAAGATGGAGAGAAAGATACCAGAAATTGACTTAAATGAAGACAGAGGGAAGGAGATGAATGAAGTCTCATTCATTTCATTGTCAGATACTCTGCTACATCATATCAGTATAACTAACACACACACACAAAGTCTCATCACCACAAAAAAAAAAAAAAAAAAAAAAAAAAAAAAAAAAAAAAAAAAAAAAAAAAAATTCAAAATCAATTCAATAATAACAAAACACGTACGTATAAGAGCCTGACATAATTGAATATTCTACCGTGCAATAGCCGTACAGGGAAGAACCATATGACTGGGCATGATATATGGGCTTTAATTTTCTGATGATCCAACACTTTGATTAAAGTAAAATTGGAAGCCAATCACAGAATTGTACGTTGTGACAAGTGTGTATGGGTCTTAACTTATGGCAGTCATTGATTTCAACTAACAGGGACCCATCTTGTGTATAACTTTTTTTTTTAATAAACAAAATGATATTAATAATATGAGAGATAATTACACAACTCCTAAAGTACATGGACTATTGTTGTCATTGACTAGGGTCATACGCGTTAAAACGCAAGTAAAAACTATTCAGAGTAAAAACGCCGTGCAAACACATAAAAACATACGTTTTTATAGTTTCTATCGGTTTTACTAAAATAAAAAATAAAGAATGCAAAACCCTATTTTCATCGTTTAGCATCGTGTACTCATGGAGTACTAGAGACTGGAGTTGCCTCCTTGAGACCTTGACTGACCCAAACCATCGACATTTTCTCATTCGTTTCACTAACCTTCACGATAGGGAGATCAATAATTCTCTGCTGGTTATGGATAGATGGAGGCTAAATATGGTTCTGAAAGAACTACAAATGCCTCTTTCCCCATCCGGGTTGAATTCTTTGGGTTACTAGTGGAATATCACTACTCTCAGATTGCTGCTGACTTGGGTGATGTCATTGGCCAGACTGTCGTTACTGAGAATGGAGTATGTTTTTCACGCCACCTAAATTACCTTCGAGTTCGGGAGGTAATAAAGAGGTGATGTGGGTGGAGTGCAAACTGGAGCATACCTTTTGCTGTTGCAACCTCTGCATGTTAATAGGTCACAAGGCAAATGTGTGCCCCCATCCTTTAATGGATATATATAAAGGGTTGAACTCAGCTACTGAGCGTTTCCATAGACGATTTGGCCTTAGATACCTCTGCAACTTTCAACCTAGAAGCAGAACTAATGTGGCAAGATTGGATTTTTTGGTCTGCATGGCAATGGATATCGCATATATGAGACGAGACCTCAAGATATTCTGAACAATACGTTACCAAACGATGGTCTTCTTCATTTCTCTTTGGATGATTCATCAGATTCTGATCAAGATGTTGAAGAAATAGATCAATGCAGACAATCAAGCTTTTGAAGTTTTTGGAGTTATGTTTTATATAGTTAGGTGACTTATATCTTTTAAATATGAAGGTGTTCATTGAATTTTGAGTAGTGATTTATGATTTTTTTTTTTTACATGCTTATATATATATATATATGTATATATAATTTTGTATCTTGACCTTAAATAGTAGAACCTTTATGTTTCGTGTCGTTTCAACGATTTACGTTTCACCACCTCCTTCCGTTTCTACATAGAAACTCGATTTTGACAATATTGATTGTTGTCAGACTCACTCATGAGTTGATTCTATGAATTTAGTATTTTTACATTTCTTACTTACAAAATCATGTCGAGTTACTTGTAAACTCGTGTCATTTGTAAATTCAATTTAACTTGCGAGTTTACATACCGAATGTATCGTTTTTACATTTCTAACTCACAGAATCATGTTAACTCATTCATAAACTTATGTTAACTTTTCCGATTTGATCATTCTATTTGACTTTATATACAAGTTTTATAGAAATTTATTTGTTAAGTATGAAAAATTATGAATGTTTATGGATTTAATATCAATTATTTAGATTCAAAATATATTTTAATCAATTTGTTGTCATTTTTATATTTTACTTATTTAATTGTATACCATCGTATCTATTTAATGATAAAACTAAACTCTTATAAGGTTACGATTTAAGTTCACAATACAAATTTACCTCACTATCATGAGTTTGTTTAAAAAAAGAAAGTTAGTAACAAGATTATTAAAAAGAGAAGGGTGCTATGGTACTAGATATTCTTGAAAAGGTCTTTAACATGAGATGTATATCCTCCCAAGCAATATACTACCTCTAATGCTTAACGTAAGAGCTAAACCCTAAACCCTAAACCTAGTTTAAGGGTTGGATTTATTCCTAAATATGAAACATCAATCCACATCGTCCCCTCAAATTTATCATTTTCTTGTCAACTATTCTTACTGATTGCACATGTCAAAGCAATTTGGATCGGGGGAAGTTTCAATGCAAATGATTGAAGAGGTTATTGTAAGAAAATCAACACAATTTTTTTTTTTTAAAAAAAACTAATTTAACTAATTTCCTTATTCTATTCTAATTAATTAAGGATATCTTATATTAACGATAGGGGAAATAGATTTGTTTATGGAGATTATATCTTGTCATTCATGATGAAGTTCCATTAATTCTCTTTTGCAAGCGATGCGACAAACAGCAAAAAAGAGGAAATATATTATAAGCCATTTATACAACATACTCCCTCCTATCAATCCTATTTATAATATATATAATATTTTATTAGATCTAAAAATAAAACCTTAAAATTCATTAACTAGATGTAAAAACTTAATGAGTTTTCAGCTTAGCTATAGATACTCTAAATAAGCAACCATCACTTCAATAACATACATCAATTAATGGGTTTAGAAAGTTAAACTTATTGTATCAAAAATAATCAATGGATACCTTATAATTACGACTAAAAAAATTCATTTCTCTCTATCTTAAAAATGAGACGACGGAGCATATTATAAGGAAACTCTAACAAAAGTTTAAAGCTTTTATCCATGAAGAGAATCATCCGTGAGTGAAATTTGGGTGTGCATGTGTTTAGATAGCACATCTTTATCTATAGAAGTGAGTAATATCTTACAGCCCTTATGATGATCTGAGCCACATGGAATTCCTACCATACTCAAGTCAAGTCCCTTATCCAGGTCACAAAGTACGATGAGAATATTATTCTCCTTCTTGATCATATGAATCAATTCTTTGGCTCTTTTATCTTCATGTATATTTTTAAAAGTAAAGCCTAGTTGACGAGCAATATCCTCTTGAATCTTCCACACATCAGGATATTTGGTCACAGTTGTTGTCACAACTATACCAAACAGTTCCTGTCTCCGAACTCTTCCGCAAACTCTTGGAAGCAAAAGATGTTTGATATTGTTAAGGGAGCCAGAAACTCCAATTGAATGAGTATTAGGACTAGCTAATGCCTCCATAACTTCTTCCAGAACTGGCTTTCTCAAATCCAAAGTATCAAAAGCATTGAAATTGCTAGAAAATCCCTGCTTTATGCTGGATGATGCTCTGGGTTGAGGCTCTGAATCATCTTTGTTCTGTTTCTGCTCTTTGGATTGAAGCTTGTGTTTGTGGGATTCGCTTGAAGTAAGATAATGACGAAGAAGACGATGCGAAATAACGGCGAGGCCAATAATTCCGGAAATCGCTACAACGGACCGCAACATTTTTAAAAAGATTGCTGTTTATAGGTGTTGAAGAAATTAGGTTCCTTTTTATAGGAGTCCAATAAGAAGTAACAAAGTTTTGATCAGAAGTTAGTTGGTGATGGTTATTATATATGCCTTGTTTTATTGATTGGGTAAATCTGTGGTTACATTTTATTCGGGCGAAGATGGTGGAACTGGAGAGTGGAAAGGTTCAAAGAAAGCAATAAGGGACCAAGCAAGCGAAAAAAAAAAAATCCAGTAAAATAAATAAAACAAATACTGCTCTTATTCTTAATAAAATAATTGTTTATCTAATTTGAGGAGATTAAGAAATATAAATAAATTACTTAATTATAACATATAACAAATTTTTTTAAAATACTTATTTGTAACATGTAATGTGATAGGATATTATCACTATCAATTTTGGTCATTACCACATATATAAGTATGGTTTGGTTAAATCAATTAGCCCTCTTATCTTTAATGTAAAACTTAATTAACTAATTTGAGTATATTAATGTTGTTAGTTGATCTCCTTAGTTCTCTTTCTCCCTCTCTCATGTTTAGGGAATATCAATAAGGTTAATTTAAAAATATGAAATTGGTTTTATATTTAAAGATTGGGAGATAACAATTTTGAGCAAGACAAAATAAAAAAGAAAATTTCTATATTTAGTAGACTTTTCATTTAAAAAAGTAGATTGCCACCTAACATATGAATGAGTCTTTTATGATCTCTTTTTTATAGTTCAATTCTAATTATCTCTTTTTTATTATAAAAATATATTTGTCTCATTTACTCCTTTTTATCAATTTTTATGATCAAACAAATATATTCTTTTATCATTTTCATTCACCTCAAACATATAAATTAGTTTTACGAAAAAAATTATTTTGTTTATCAATTTCAATTCCCTTTCACTTTATTATACCAAAACAAGACAACTAAAAAACTTTGCTTCCAAGTCTTTATAGAAAAAGCTAACAGGTAACAAATATACATAATCCTATGGAGCTAAAAAAAGTGAACACAAATATATGTCATGTTTTGAGAATTATTTCCTAACCAAGGTATGCTAATATTATCCCTTATCCCTTGGTTTCTATTTGTTTTTTTATGATGTATTTTATATTAAAATTTTCTATGTGGAAAAAAAAATCATTTATGAAAAGCATCATGTGATTTTAAGCAGTATGATTGATTTCAATCTCATTGGTTTTAAGAATAGTTTTATTCCATTCAAGTTGGTGACCTGTGCATGATTCTCGAGTATTGTTACTTCCAGGTTTTGATATGAACATATCGGTCTTTATATGAGCTTCCGAACAATTGGACTGGAAGCAAATTGCATTTAATATTTGACTTCGGAATTGAATTTCAGTCCGTGCCATCCCTATTCGATTTCCTAGTCCAGTAACAGTTTGAGTGCGCTTCGCGATAATTCATCGGAAAAGATCCAAGTTTTGATTTTGGTTTCAAAATAAAGTTTTTGTTTCCGGATTCCGTCCTTTAGAAATGTCCGAATATTTTGCCTTACTATGTTGATTGTTCATAGTGTCGAAAACACACCAAGAAACAAACATATTAGACAAATTTGGTGAAATTGTTGTGTATGTTGTATTTTCTTTGATTTTCTGAGCAGGCCGCCATTAAAATCACTGGGAACGAAGCTCGTAATTGCCAAAAAAAACAAAACGCCATCTGACACTGCAGGTGGCAGCGGGTCTTCATCCGGGTTGCACTAGATCAGGGTCCCCGCTTCCTGGATAACAAAATCCTGATCACGCGCCAATGAGAGTTGGCATAGATGGTAAGGGATTCAGGATTAGGCCCTTGGGTCGTGGGTTCGATCCCCTCTGCCGTTGCTGGGACTCCTTTGGTAGACGATCTCGTAAGTCCCCAGTAAGTGCTCATAGAGCCCGGGGCCGTGCCCTGGCCTTGGTGGGGGACTGATGTCGAACCCCTCCAAAACTTTATCTTTATCAAAAAAAAAAAAAAAAAATCCTGATCACGCAAGACGAGGTTGCCATACTAATATATGGTTGGTCCGGGCGGAATGTGGCTCGGATTCCCTTAAGAGATCTAGGGTTCGAGTTGCGGTAAAACCACTCGTAATCCACCTTGTATGGAGCTACCACTATTAGAAGGGTCGTCCTTCACATCAGAGAACCCAAAACGGTTGCACACTTGCCACCATTTTTGTAATATCCCAGAAATATATGAAAAAGAAAATTAGAATTAAATGATTAATTGAGTGTAGAATGTAATGATCCAAGGAATTTGAGAATTTTTAAGATCAACAATGATTAATTAATTGATCACATAAGTTAAGAAAAAAAAGAGTAAAAATATTTTTTTTAAAAAAAAGAATGGTTTATGGTACTGAAATCAGAATGTAATGATTATTTTTGGGTTGATCGATAATTTAATTATTTTTTTTAATATGTTTTAAAAGTGAATGTTAGTCTAGTGGAAATTGTGTTGCTTCTTCTCATGTTTGTGTTTTGGATTAAAATTAACCCTCTATCATAAGGGTAATTTTATTTGAGATTACCATAAAGCCTTCTTTAAATTAATAAAAATAATCATAATAAATAAATATATAAAAAACAATATATAAAGCCCCACCTATATATCCTTTGATTTCTCCTCTCCTGTTCAGCTTTGCCGCCTCTTATTTCTGGAGACTTCTAAAAGCCATTCGGTTCCTTATTTCCATTGCTCTTCTCCCCTTATTTTTCTTGTTCGCTGGGGGTGGTGTGGATGCGTATCGTCGTTGCCGTTATGGGTGCCAAAATCCCAATATTTTTTCTCCCCTTCATCTTTTGTTTTGTGTGTTGTGGGAGTCAGCCTTCAACTTCTTGATTCTACATCATCAAAACTTATCTTTGCGTCTCAGTTCTACTGCCGTGGAAATAGGGAGAGAGACTCTTGGGGCAGTTTGAATCTCTCCTCCTCCTTTCTTGGTGTTGCTGATCATTCTTTTGGTTGCTGTTATGTGCGCTGGGGTTTCACGTTTTCCCCTGTTCTGTGACATTGTTGTGAGTGTGTGGGCAGATCACATCTTCACTTTTTCATTTGTGCGTTTCTTGAGCTGGGTATGTATGAAAAGCTTCTTCTCCTTTGATTTCCAGAATTCTTCAACGTATAGATGAATGAGTGAAGAATATCCTTTTCCCTTCTTTAAATCGTTGCTATTTGTGTTTTAGAAAGGATGTCTATTCCTCTAATTGGCAAATTGTTTGAGTTGCATAAGGCTTCGGTAATTATTTAGATTAGATCTGCAGTTATAATATTTGAAATGTGGGATTGTAATTTTTTTTTTTTTTTTTTAAAAAGATTATTCTTGAAGCTTCTAAAATGGAGTGCTCATAGGGTGTTCGATAAAATGCTTGAGAGGAGAATTTAAACCTAAAATGGTGAAAATGTTATAAACTAAATCGTGGAATCGAGGAAACTTTAGTAGATTATATGGATGTTTGAAACTCTATGCTTTCTAGCATGTGAATTTAGTTTTTTTTTTTTTTTTTTTTTTTTTTTTTTTTTTTTTTTTTTTTTTTTTTTTGGGTGCTTTACAAGTCAATTTGAATGCCTACAAAGTGTTTGATAGATTATGTGATTGAAGAAACTGATTTATTGTAGCACATAATATGATGAACAATTTGAAGATTGATGCATACAAGGTGTTGGATATAACGTGTTGAAGTTAAGGGAATTGATTTTCCTACTTAAACTTTGTAAGGCGTCAACTACATTTTATGAATGATTTATTTTCGCTTGATGGAGTGGTAGTTATAAGTGCAAGAATATATATACATATATTATTCTTAACAATTGGTTTTTAAATGGATCATGGAGCTTAAGATTGTGTACTGATTAAAAAAAAAAAAAAAAAAAAAAGAAACTAAGGAAACGATTATAATTCTAAGGAGTTATGATGCATTTGATTGAATGTGATGCTATAAAAATTTTGTATAAAAATTATGATTGGAGCATTAATGTTTTTGCTTTCGGAGCGTCAGGGAATTGTGGATTGATTATAATTCGGAGCTGAGTAAATTGGAGTAAGTTACAAATTTGGAAGGGTAGCAGGTGAGTGAATAGCGTCCCATTGATATATTTACTACTTAATATTTTTATTTAGTTATGGCAACTCTTTAGTACGATTCCATTAAGAAGTATTCGTCATATTTATTTTAGTTCTCCATTGATATTGAAATGAGTAAATAGTAAGAGTTTATATCAAGTTCATTTGTTTCTCTTCATAGTTTATAACGAACTTTCAATACTATATCTTCAAAGTAAACTTGTTGCAATTATATACTTTGCTTATTGATACTTAAATGTTTAACAAGATAAGGATTTTATCTAGTGATATATATATATATATATATATATATTAATATTACTTTTCCTCTCTATTTGTAATGAATATTTGTGCTTGGAATATGGAGTGATCCTGATATGATATTTATAAATTCTTGGGCTCATATTTTATAATGTGAATTACTTAGCTACAAACTATTGTCATTTGTGTTTGAAGGTGTCTGAAGAATTCTTGTGAACTTTCATGCTGGGTATTTTATTATGCAATATCCTTCTCAAGTTTTATTCCTAAAGGAAAAGTTTGCTTTATTTTGGGAAAACTTACCCCAAGCATGCTTGAAAACATTTTGAGAGGATTTGAATACGTAACGCCGGTTACTAATAGCAAAACCGTTAGTCCTTGGGGCATCATGGTTAAGCTCGAGCTCGCTTGATATTCGTGGGATTTGTTCTCACGCTTGTTATTCGTAGGTCTTGTACCTGCGCTTGTTTTGTAGCCTCGTGCTACGCTTGTTTTCGTGGCCTTGTGCTACGCTTGATTGGTTACTTACACTCGTGGACTATATGTCCACGCTTGTTTTCGTGGCCTCTATGCCGTGCTTGGTTATTTTCCCTCGTGGACTGTGTGTTCACGCTTGTTATTCCGTTCTGTTGAAGTCCTACAAAAAGATGGAATTTGAGAATTATCGTTTTAAACTGACATTATGAAGCGAAATGTTTTATTACTTATTGCGATCATTTGTTAAACAGTATTTTATGTAGCTTAATTTTTGTTTATGATTTTATACTATAGAAGTTGAAATTTATTACCATGTTATTAATCAAAGTTAAATGGATTTAAATCATTTTCCTTTAGTATATCATTAGATTCCATTAATGGGACGTTATTCACCGGAAATATTTTTGCCCTCAGATAGTGCAGCTGGACATGTTCGCCTTGGTGATCACTAAGGTCAATTTGGCTAGATTGAAGTGAAGCGTCATTCAACAATTCCTAATTCAATGTAAATCTTCAAGCTCTTTGTACATGTTGATAAATCTTGTTTAGGTGCTCCACGTAGCCTATAGGCAGGATCCCTATCTTCCCTTGTATTTTGGAATATACGTATGTGTATATGTTATGGTAGAGCGGAGCTCCTATTGCTGTTATGAAAATTCAGGTCATTATTGAATTTTTGGGAAGTCAAATTTATAGGGAGACTTTACCCAAAATTTCTAAAGAGATTTAATATTTTGTTTATATGAGGTATGCTACTGTGTATGAACTTAAAATGGTCTAAGCATGCTTAGGATTATTGTATTAGTTTTGATGGACCCGGTTTTGGTGCTCGTCGTACAGACGAGCAGGGAGAGCTTCGTCCGACGGACGAGTTCGACCGTCCGATCGATCCGGGACGGTCCAGATCTGATTTTTTTTTATTTTTCTATTTTTTATCAAAAATAATTTTAATGGGTAGAGGATCTAAAATAAAGATAATCTCTTAACTAACACTTTTTGAAAAAATGATTTTTTCATATAAAAAAAAATAAAAACGAAAAATAAAAAAAATAAAATGACCGACCGCATCTAGATCTAGACTGACGGTCGAGCTCGTCCGTACGGACGAGCTCCCTGCTCGTCCTTGGGACGAGCAGGGAATCTCGATTCCTAGTTTTGATGTTGTTAATGATATTGTCAAGTATTATTTAATATTTATGTATAAGTTTAAAGCTTAAGAAATGTGAGTTTATCCACATTTCGTCGGGCACCCCTAAATTTTTTTAGCGCGTGACAATTTTCTTATAAAAAAAAAAAAAAAAAAAAAAAAAAGACGACGTTGCCATCTTATAACCTCAATGAATGATATGTCTATGATAGGAATCGTTATCCGCCTATCCCATCAACCTATCTAATTTGGATTGTCTAAATAAGATCCGAACGGTCATAATTTTTTTTTCCTTAAAAAAATTATTTTAATGGATAGAGAATCTAAAATAAAAATAATATCTGAAATAATATTTTTTTCAAAAAATATTTTTTCGTTTAAAAAAGCATATTTTAAAAAATATCAAGTCTGGACTACCTAGATCTCATCTAGATGGTTCAAATTAGATAGATTGATGGTACATTGGTACCTACCAGTTCCCTTCTTCATACCGTCTAGTCGGAGAAGAAAAGGGATAACAAAATAAATGTGTTTTTTTTATTGTAATTTGTAATTTATATAATTCTTTAATGAGAAGGGTATTTGGTAATTTCAAACATGTTGGTATAAAATAAAATCACCCCGGGCCTCAGAGAGAATTTGAACCCAACACTTGTAAAAAGCATTACAATCAAAAATTGACCACTAATGCCAGCCAGCTACATATTTCTCTTTGTTATCAAACAACAATATTTGTCAAAAATATTAATCAGCATTTATTTAATTTCAATTTCAATTTAATTTTATCTGTGTGCTTTCTACCTTATAATATGGCTATGTGCAATTGTGATTCAGCTTCTCCGTATTGAAAAAAAAAAAAAAGGTGAAGTACACATAAACAACCCTAATCTCAAGGATTACAATAATTAAATCAAATCATTAAGGATTTGATTGGGTTAGGCTATAGTCAAGGAAAATATAAAATATTATAATCAAAATCCAATTATTAGAAATTAATTAAGATAAACTCAATATATTGGGCTTGGACGCTCATATATATATATATATATATATATATATTCTTTATTATTATTATTATTATTATTATTATTATTTAAAACCATCACGTTACATTAAGGATAAGGAGGATAAAACATGAATCGTTGGAGTTGATTTTGCGGAGCACAAATCAAAAGAATTCAAATAATTCTACCATCAAGACAGATAGTGTGTACTTTATTCGTAAGTAATGGATAGGGATATGCGTGGTAGGGCGAGGTCTATAGCTGATGCCTTGTTTGAAGGATTATTGGACAGTAAAATGCAGTTTGATGGCCGGCCTTACCTGATAGAAGCTCTAACATTTTTGAGCAGATTAATAATGGGTCGAGGAGGGCGGGTTTCCTTGCCCAAATTGTGATATTTTGTTATACCCTATGTGGAAAAAATAGCTTCAATTATACCGATAAATAATATTGTAAACTTCAAATGTAATCCATATTTAGAATATTCTAAAGTAAGTCTATAACTTGAGTCTGGAAATTAAAAAACTACCATATGTCCTAACAAATAGTCAAATACCCATACATGAAGAATTAATAACATCCATGATCCATTAAATACAAGACATCAAAAAACTATAATTAAAATCTTGTAGTCATCCAAAACTCCAAGTGGTTGTATTAAGGCCCTAAATTATCAAAAGAATAAAGCATATGGAATTGCCTACAAAAAAGCAAAAAAGAAAGCATATGATTACATGGATATTATGTAACATGTAATTGTAGGCTCTTAATAATAGAAGTAGATAAACTATTATATAAAAAAACTAATGTAAGTATACAATATTAGTAAGTATAATATAGTATAATATAAGTAATTGTTATATAATATCATATTAGTAAATATATGAATTCAAGCTTACTTACAAACTAATGATCAATGGATTTATTAGAGTATTAGTAAATGTATAATATAATATAAGTATATAATGTATTAGATAAATATATATATATATATAGCCTAGCCCAATTGGGCCCAATTTTTTTCGGGGTGGCTTCTTTTTGGGATGAGCAAGGCGATTTTTCATCGGGCTTAGGCAAGCGTATTAGGCTCTTGGACTTTATGAACACCCCTAGTAATGGATATGTAATTTAATAGTCTAACGCTAGCCAGTAGCCACCATTGCAACACACGTTAAAAGGCCAATTAAAATAAACGTGAAGCTGTTATAAAAATAAATAAATCAACGTGAAGCTCTTAAACAAGTTATATTAATGTTGGAGTTAAGGCGAAACTCTGTCATTAAATTATTTTTTCAACAGCAAGCCAGCACTCAATACCTTAAAGTAAAAGTAAAATTATAACTCAACGACCAACGTGGAGAATAAAAATTTGATGTGAATAAAGATTTGAGATTATGGGCAAAAAATTATTTTGATATTCTAATCGCAACAAATTAATATTTTGATTTTATGAGCTCGTGTCACATTTGGATTAGTGGAAGAAGTTGATTATTCCAACGTAATTTATGGTATCAGGTACATTTGTGAGAAGAGTTTTATCTCAAACATGTTCTTCAACTCTAGCCCAAACCATCGTTGATTTTCATGGACAAAAAAAAAAAAAAAAGGTGTTGATTTCATTTATTGTTCTTAGATTTTCAAATTTTGAATTTGATTTCATTGGTGATACTTATGGCATGATTGTCATAATTTTTCATTTATTACGGGAGGAATTATGTGATTTTGAAAAAAATCTCATTAATTATTTCAATTGAGAGATTATCGGAGATAGGTCATGGGAGCTCCTGCTTGCTTATGCGAGTCAAAGTAAAAAGCCTAAACTATATATAACGGCTTTCATCTGTGAGATTCCTTCTTCTGTGTCGACAACCATGAAGAAAATAGAGATCAATGGCGCAGCACCATACCTTCACGATGAGATCATCATCTGCATTCTCAGTCGGCTTCCGGTGAAATCCCTAATGCGATTTCAATGTGTCTGCAAACATTGGAAAAATCTCTTCAAGAACCCATCTTTTATAGCGGATCACCTCCACCACAGTCATCAAAACCCTTCTTTAATTATCTCCCGGCTATTCGAATGTAATATTCAGCGGTTACTTTTGATCGATTGCGAGATGCAATTCCGATATATCCAGAAGGCACCTCCTCCGTTCGATTCCTCACCGCGCTACTGGTCCTTTCACATCATTGGTTCCAGCAATGGCTTGCTCTGTTTAGAAATCTGGAAGTCTTATATATTTCCTCCTTCGCTTTTAGTATGGAATCCTGTGACTAGAGACCTCAGAGAGGTTCCTGAATCCAGAATTAATGGGTATGGTTGTAAGTTAGGGTTTGGGTTTAGTCCCGTGGTAAATGATTACAAGATTGTGGCAATCAATTCCGGTAATAATCGTCGGGTTTGTGGAGTTTGTGTCTATTCATTAAGTAGAAATTCATGGAAAGAAATAGAATTTGGAAACTTAAAGGATGTAACTTGTCACGGGTTAAAGGTCTCTGCTAATGGAGCTATCTTTATTGATGGGTTAACTTGGGAGAAGGAGAAGGTGATAGTTTCATTTGACATAGCAATGGAAGTGTTTACTTTGATACCATGGCCTCCATTATCGGGTACTAATGCTAGTTCTGGCTTAACAGTGTATGAGGACAAACTTGCCTTACTTACTGTGGGTGAAATCGGACGACGCTCTTCAAACGTCAATTTATGGGTGATGGAGGAAGACATCTCTTCACCTGTTAAGAGATGGAATTGGATTAAGAAATTCACTAGCGGCATTTATCCTTGGAAATTTGTTCTTGGGACCATATGGAGGAATGAAATTGTCCTTTCTAGAAAAAGGAGCTATGTAGATAGTCTATATTTGTTCAATGTTAGTACTAATGAATTGAAGACATTTGCCCTTCGCCATAGAACTCCTCCTAATTTTTGAGTTATGTGGAAAGCCTCGTACCAATACATTGAAGAATCTTGATTTTAAAGGTTCATTATTTTATTGCAGATTTGCTTTTGTTTAAACATTTTTTGGTAGAAATTAATCCATCGCATTTTAGTTCTTTATGTACCTTCAAGGTTTGATGCCATTGATGCCATTGAAACGGTTATCAAAAGACTTATTAAGAGCACGTTATCGTAGCATGCCAGTTCAAAGTCAATAACCAGCCATTGACAACAAGGTTCATTGGAGAAAGTGAATAGATATGACTTTATGCCTATCTATTTGGAAGTCGCTTTTTCAGTTTTTTTTTAGAAAGTATGCTTATTATGTATAATCTTGATAGCCTCTCTTCTCTGTCTCTGTACAATGACAAAGAGGTTTCTTTTCAAATTTCTTTGCAATAGAAATAATATTATTTACTGCATTGCTGTACATACAGTTCAATTAATAGCTGATGCACTACTTTGTTTCAGGGCATTCATGTGGTAAAAGTTACTTAGACCCTTGTTGAGAACTTTTTGTGTAAAATCTCTTGCTGCATTTAATTGAATCTGTTTTATATGCTTGAGAGAGCTATTTATCTATCATTATAATTTCTTTTCCTTTCACTATTTCTAATTGATGATTCTCACTCGTCTGGTATGTGCACAACCTGAACATATAACACATTTTCCGTATTTGAATTGGAGCATTATTTGATCGGTGGATTAGCCTAAGACTGTGATTAGCATAGGTGAAGCCCATTGATCGAAGAGTTGTGCGTCCTGTGAAGGATCACACTTCAAAATCAACCTGAATATGTATTGTGATTGATTTCTATATGTTTATTGCATAAGCATAAAATGAGTGACATAGTAAACCACTCAAATTCCCTAGAGAAACATAAGAATCTAGAAAATACTAAAAATTTAAAATCAGTCACTAGAGGGATGCTGTCAATCCTAGAAACGACGACCTATGTATCAAGGGGCTTGTTTGTGTATTATGAGTTTGTCTGTAGATAACGAAGATTGAAGCAAGTTATCAGATTTGTAATCTGCGAATGACTTTAGGGGCAGTAGGTCGCATACCATTAAGGATGATTAAGATGGAAAAATCCTATAGTCCAGTCAATATGATGTCACATAATAGTGTGATGGTGTTGAGCGAACATTTCTCAACTTTTCCTTTATAAAATCACCTCAATAAGTAGAGGTCATAGATTCAATTCCTTTAGGATCAGCAATGCTCAATGCTTACATGTTGCCATTAGTTTAATGCCCTCAAGAGACGTTATCTATAAATATCACGTTGAGTATGGATTAATCTTTGCTCAATAAGATGTTGTAGATTCAATTTCATTTGAAAGCAATTAAGCTGTTAAATGTTTTTGGGTATTGAGTTGTAATGGTAAATTGGATTAATCTTTGCTTTATTTATTTTACCTACCCATTTTGGCTTTCAAATACAGATATATCCAATATTATTTAATTGCTTGCGGATGGATTATTTGGGACTTTTTATGTCCTATCAGATTTTAATCTTTGTTCGAAGATTTCCTGTATATACGTGAATTTGCCAAGCACAAACCAATATAATTCAAATAATTCTATCAAGAGAGTATAATTTGTATTGTACTAATAAGCAATGGATTGCTAATATAATGTTCTAACCCCAGCCACCGTTGCAACACACTTACAAACGCTTGTTAAAAGGCCAATGAAAATAAATGTGAAGGTTTTATAGATGGGAATTACTGTAAGACGAATTTAACAGAAATAATATTCTAAGTATTTTTGCATCCAAAATTGGTGTCAGCACTCTTTTAAAAAAGATAGGGTTAAGTAGTAAATTTGCTTCGGAAGACCACGCCCAAGAGTAATTTTTTCCTGAAAGTTTTTTTTGACTCAATATAGACCCGAAAGTATAAAAACATAACAATTTTATCATTTTCTATTAAAAAGTTAAAGGTCAATGTCTAACGGTCAACGTTAGTTTTCTATGTTTTTAAACTTTCGGGGTTTACATTGAGCCAAAAAAAAAAAACTTCTAGGGAAAAATTGCTCCTCGGCGTGTACTTTCAGGACAAATTTGCTACTTAACCCAAAAAGATAAAGGGTATTTTTGCTAGATTAACGAGATATATTTCCCATGCATTGCACGGGTTGATTACTGTTATGATTAAAATCCATCCGAACAATAATTAAATGATTTATTTATTGTCTAATCTAAGGGTTTTCTTTTTTTATATTACATGTAAATGTTATCATTTCACTCAAATTTTTTGTGTTTTATTTTGATCGTACTCACGGTAAAAGGCTTTATGAGCAGTGTTACGGTGTAGAACGTAAGCTTGTCCGTCGGGGGCTGGTACTTTGATGTTGGGATCAAAGGTCTCTCTCCCGAGATATCTAATGTGGAGATATCGGAGGAGGTAGGGATCACTTGTACACAATATTGGGGGTGAGGTGTGTGCACGGTGTAAGCGAAGGTAATAGGTCGAGTTAGAACGTGTACACCTTAGTGGTAGACCTGTTTTTATAGAGGCGGTGGTGGCGGATATCCCGGCTGCTCGATATCGGGGCGAGCATCTCGGGATTATATCACGTGGGCTGGGTCCGGATCTTCCTATAATCTTGGTAGATACGGATATATCGGATTAGTTACGCTATCGACCCCTTCCGGATTGCTCGGCACGTGTCAGTCCCGGCTATGCCCCTACTTGGGCCATCACTCGGACTTGGGCTTTGGGCCGGTACTATTAGCGGTCCGTAATGGTTGCCCCGGCTCGGTAGGTCGGTAATTCCGGGCCGAGATGTCCCATATCCGTCTTGGCATTTGGCCGAGCTACGCCAAGCTTTCGTCCTTCCGAGGTGAAACTTTAGGGGCCGAGGTTGACTATTTGGGTGATTTATCCGAGGCTTTGCTCGATGAATATTTCCGAACCGGGGACGTATGAGTCTTCGAGTTGCTCTCGGCTATGCCGGTTGGTAACAACGAATTCATGCTATTCGATGGGGGGGCTTTCCATATTCGCCATCATTGCCCCGACGACACTGGCGATTCGGCGTTGGCGGGCGTCTGCAACCGCCACCGCACTCCAGGCGTTGATCTTCGTGCGCATTTAATGTTTTTTACGCACACGCGACACGCCATCTCCTTTCTCGGGGTGAAAAGACGCTTACGCCCCCGTCACTTCAACTTCCCGAGCCTATACGAATAATCTTTCCCTCCATTTTCTCCACTTCACTATTTTCGTCGTCTTTGCCCGGTTTCCTCTGCTCTCTACCATTTTTTGCGATTACTGCTCCCACGATCTTTCACTTTTACTCGCGACTCGCTTCTTCTCCATTACTTCGGGTATATTGCTTCTCCCGCTTTTTTTTTGGTATTACTTGTTAATCCCTGTTTATTTTGATCGATTATTTATCCGTCGTGGTGGGGATTTTCTGGGTAAACCTCCTCTATAGCTTCTTTTTCTGTTTCATAAGTCGAAATCCCTCTTCAACCTACCTTGTAGCCATAACATTTCTTTTATCGATCCTTCGCCTTGTTTCACCTTCTTCACATACCCTTTTCTGCCTTTATAGGTTCTTGTTCTTTTGCAAAATGGTTGGGAGTGATCGCTTTCCCCCTTCTAACCCATTGTTAACTCCTGAGGAAGAAGAAGCCTTACGTCTTCGTTATCCTCGAACCTCCTTTTGGCTTCTCGGTTCGAACTTTCCGAAGCGGAGAAAGCGCGTCCATGCTAAGAGGAGGATCCGGTCAACGGAGTGCAACGGGGTCCCGATCCGTCCGTGCTTCGGCCGGTAACGACGACGTCTCGTGCCACGACGAGGCCGCTTCAAGTATCCCGAGAAATTGCTTGGACCGAGTAATATGGCTCGTCCGAGGATGATGCGCTGTCCGCTCGGCCCCTTAACTTCTATCGTTCGTCCACGGCTCTGGTTCGAATTCCCATCCGACGGGGTATTTCGGCCCCCGCCGGGATTGTCTTGCCGAGAGCTCCTTCCTCATCGGCCCGGGGCCAAGATTCCCAAGCTTCATCTATTTTAGGTTCTTGCCGCCATCGGCTTTTTTCGAATCCTTCTTCCGGCAATCTCCGTCCCCGAGTCCGCTTGTTTTACCGCGACAATATAACTCATTCGGGTATTTTTTCTCTTGCTGATCCTAGCATTTTTATTTTGCTTATAGGTGAATGGCTTCACGGTCTTCTCCACACGGCACTCAATCCGACGCGGAGTCGAACTCTTCGAGTCCTCGAGGCGCTATGTAGGCGTATCCTGGGTATCCCACGATATTCGAGGACTCGGTCGTTGATGTCCAAGGCCGACATTGCACGGCTTAAGCTTCCTGTAATGGAAGGTCAGAAGGTCGATCCTCCGGATGAGGGTGAACCGGTATGCGCTACTCGGTCAATTGGGCGTACCAACTTCTTCTTCTTCTACCGAGATTACGACCCGAGTGAAAGTTCAATTTCCATTTAGCCGGTTTCAAATGTCGGCGCTGATGGCTCTAAGGCTGGCACCCTCTCAACTTCATCCCAACGGATGGGCCTATTTGGTGGCCTTTGAGCGCCTGTGCTCCTCCTTCCCAGTCCCTATTCCTTGCACGACCTCGTTATTTTTCATTACTTCGGCCCTTTTACATCCGGACGTCTAAGGAGGACGAGAAAGTGAAGGGACTGGTTTCCCTACGTGTGGATCCGGACAGGAAGATAATGAGCGCCTTCTCCGACTCCTTTAAGCACTTTAAGACAGCGTTCTTTAAAGTCGAGGCCGAACCTGGACAGCGGCCCTGGTTTTTGAAAGGTCCCGGGGGGAGGACGTGGAGTGGGAGTTTCCTCTTTCTTGGAACGACACCCATTATGACCTCAATCCCTCTTCGTATCGGATACAAACGATGACCTTTCCCCGAAGAGGCCGCTGTATACCTCGGCTTACGCCTATGTTGAGAGATACGGGATTCGGAGTGCCGCTTTCTTTATTAACGGGGTTGGGGCTGAGCCCCAGCTTTTTGATTGTATGGTTCCACGGCTGCGTAATTACTATGCTTTTGATTTTCTTTCAACGCACGTATACTTATCGCCTTTTCCTTTGTTTTGCAGCTCAAGACATGTCGGAACTTCCCGATACTGTCGCTTGTGAACCGACAGTGGCCGCACCAACTCGTAAGCGTCCTTCCTCGGGTTAGAAAAGGAAAAGTCTAAGGCGGCCTCTGGATCGTCAAAGGCCAAGAAGACCAAGGCCTCGGACACTCCTTGCTCTCGGCGTTCCGCACTCCCTCCGGATATGCCCCGCCCTTCAACAACCGCGCCTGAAGCCTCGTCCCCAAAGCAATCGATCGCCCGGTTGCTACGGCTATTGAAGGTTCGATCCGGCCTCGGCCGCCCCTCATGAATCATGTTCGGCTCGGATTTGACAGCTGCAAGAGGTAAAGGAACCGTTTTTCCGATTCCCCCTCGCGGCTGCCCCTCCTCTCCGACAAACCGGTGCACGTCCGTACTGTTATTCCCCGGGGACTTTCATGGGAAAGAGGGTGGCCAGAGGAAGGCCGAGTGTCGCCTTTCTTCCGCCGACGAAATTTATGAATGGAGTTCCTTTGTCGGCCATGGATACGTCGATCATAAATGAGGCTCAAAGGTTCCTATGCAAATCCATCGGTCTTCATCAAGCCCTACTTATCTTTGAAGGAGAAGCACGTTGCCTCCGAGGTAGAAAATCGGCGTACGAGACGTGCCGAGGAAGAGGCCTTGTCGAGCCAAGGCCGCGGAAGAGGAAGCGGCTCGAGGCCAAGGTTCGGCGGACGAGTAAAGGCTTTGGAAGAGGAGATAGCCGTCGCCAAAGCCGTGGTGATAAAGTAAGCTGCGTTGGAGGACGAGCTTGTTGTTGCCAAAGCGTCTTGTGGTAAAGCGACCGAGGAGCTTCGATGACGAAAGAGTCATTGGATAAGAAGACATCGGACTATGATCGTCTTCGAAGGCCCTGGATGAATGACTGGATGCCGTGAAGACGGTCAAAGCGGCAACGAGGCGATCCGGCCGTCGAGCTTGAGTCGGTAAAGAAAAACTTGCTGCCGAGCGCCAAGCCAATGTGGAATCTCTGGAGACTCTCCATGAGGCAGCAAGAGAATGCTTTAAAATGGCCTTGGATCAAATCCAGATTTTGAATCCGAAGCGACCTTGAACGTCGACGGTTATCATTCCGAGCCTATGTTAGGGACGGCATGTTTTACCCGGCTCCTCCTTCTCCGAACCCCTTCGGAAGATGAATCAATATCTCTCGGAGATGAGGACGATCTGCGAGCGGGTAGGCGAGGAACGAGTAGAAGGCGCGCCATTGGATCGAGGCCGACTCGGGACATGCCGAGGCGACTACATCCGTCGGGCCAGGGCCCTCGAACAATGCTGCCTCCTAGCTTCTTTCACTCCGCCGCTGTAAAAGCTTATTTCGTTTCCCAATTGTAAATATGAATTTCTCCGGCGTCTGTGCCGGCTTATAAATACTTTTATGATAAAGTAAGTTTTATACATTGCATTCTACACATAGTTAGAGATTCGTCGGCGCAAGGGGTGCCGAGCTATGCATTCTACCAGACGTGAAGTCTGGGAATGAATGGTAGGGTTGTCGATTTTAACCGTATGTGGTATTAATCTAACCGCGCTACCGTGTTCCGGAGCCGTTGGCCGGGATAATAACCGAGGTAAGGACGAATTGTCACTTGTTTAAACGCGGTGTCCGTAACGCACAACTTAAACATTTTGACCTGATCAGGGTCGGAATGACAACTCGAATGCTTAAATCGGGGCGAGCGTTGACATGTCAATTTCGCGAAGGCCAATAAAGGCAATTTCGCGAGCTCTTGACTGGGCTAGTGTGCCCCGGTGTTAAATCATCTAGATGTGTCGTATTTGTGACCGGGTTTATATACCTCGGTGTAATGCTTAAGCGATCAATTGTGCACGTTGGCGAAAATCCGAGGAATCCTTCATTAAAATGCAAATGCTCCAAAGAGCTAACACATAAGTCATTGAACTTTTAAAACAGAAAGATAAAATACGCAAACAATTAATAACGATCGAAAGCTAGATGTGCTCGGTGTCTCCATCATCCGAGGTAGGGGTTCAAGCTTGTGGTAGATCTTCAACTTGTCTCCGTTCCAAGTTCTTTTGATGGGTTTCTGGCCAAGGTTTCAAGTATATAGGCTCCATTGCCCAATTTCTCCTTAACCCGGTAGGGACCTTCCCAATTTGCCGCCAACTTGCCATCTCGGGCGTTCTTGTTCCCTATGTCGGCTCGTCGAAGTACAAGGTTGCCTCGGTTGAAGGACCGTGGTCGAACCTTCCGATTATACTTGGCGGCTAGAAGTTGCTTAGCAGCGAGCTCCCGGCAGTGCGCCACCACTCTGACCTCGTCGATCAGCTCCAAGTCCGTCATCAGCGCGTCGTCATTTGACGCCTCTCCTTCCTTACGGGCTATCATCCTCCTCCACGATGGTTGTCCTATCTCGACAGGTATCATGGCTTCACATCCGTAGGTCAACCGAAAAGGGGTCTCTGGGTAGAGGACTGTACACTTGTCTGTATCCCCATAAGGTATTTTGTATAGCTGCTCCACCCAATTAGATTCCGCATCTTGCATCCGCTTTACGAGTCCCTCAAGGATTATTTTGTTGGCGGACTCGGCTGTCCGGTTAGGCTTGTGGATGCTCTACAGAGGCAAAGTGCAATCCGACGTCGAGATCGACATCGGCGTCTTGAATCTGCGGGTCGGTAAGCGGGTGCCGTTGTACGTGATCACCCGTAGGCACACCAAAGCGTGAGACGATGTTGTGTCTGAAGAATTTCTGTATGCGTGCCGAGGTGATTGTCGTCAATGGCTCGGCCTCGACCCACTTGGTAAAATAATCAACCGCCACGATGAGCCACCTGAACTGTCCCGGGGCTGCTTTGAACGGTCCGAGGATGTCCATGCCCCATTTAAAGAAAGGCCAAGGGGCAGAGATACTTTTAAGTTTGGCAGGGGTGGCCGGATGAGTTTGGCGTGCTTCGACAACTATCGCATCTTCTAACGGCCTCTTTTGCATCTTGTCATGGTCGGCCGGTAATATCCTACGCGAAGTGCCTTCTGGCAAGTGCCTTGCCTCCCATGTGGTGGCCGTTGATGCCTTCATGTATTTCGCTAACACATATTTCGATTCCGCTCGGTCTAGGCATCTCAACATCGGAGAATGTAAGCCTTTGCGATATAGTTGGTCGTCGACCATTGTATATATGGCGGCCTCCGCATTAGCTTCTTCGCGTCGGCTGAGTCGGTTGGAATAATACCTCTCTCTAGGTAATCTTCTAGGGGTTTCCTCCAATCGGTGGCTGCCGATATGGTCATAATCTGACTCGGCTCGGCCAAGTTTTTTGTATCACGGTTCTATGATTACCGGCTTCTTTCGTGCTTGCCGTTTCGACGGGATATCCGCCCGGGTTTTCTTCCGTGGGATATGGGTGACGATCACTTCTTGAAATTTCGAGATCATCTCTTTGGCTTTATTGAGGTACTTGGCCAAGAGTGGACCTTTCGTCTGGTAGGTTCCTTCGATTTGCGCGGCTACGAGCTGTGAGTCGGTGAAAACCTTGACCCTCTGCGCTCCATTTTCTTTGGCCTGAAGCAATCCGGCAAGGAGAGCCTCATACTCGGCTTGGTTGTTTGAGGTCGGGAATTTTAATTGGAGGGACTGCTCCACAGCAACGCCCTCCGGGCTCTCGACTATGATACCTGCTCCGCTCCCCTTTGCGTTGGATGATCCGTCAACGTAGACCTTCCATATCCCTGCGTGATCTCCCTCGATCGTCTCGGCCGGGGTGAGTTCCATGATGAAGTCCGCCAGCGCTTGCGACTTAATCGCGCGCCGAGCTTCGTACGAGATGTCAAACTCGGACAACTCGATCGCCCACCCAGTCATTCTTCCGGCGAGGTCCGGTTTGTGTAATACTTGGCGGATCGGTTGACTAGTTCGGACCACTATCGATGTCCTTGAAAATACGGCCTCAATCTTCTTGCCGTTGTTAATAAGGTGAAAGCCATTTTCTCCGGCTTCGATATCGGAGTTCCGAGCTCTGCAGGCTTTACTCACAAAGTAGATCGGTGCTGTCCGGACTCGGCTTCCTTTACTAAAGCGGCGCTTCGCCTCTTCTCCAAGCGACGGGTAGAGGAATAAGGTCTCCCGGCTCGGGTTTTGTCGGGACCGGAGGCGTTGCCGAGGCATTGCTTGATTTTCTCGAACGCTATTTCGCACTCCGTGCTCCAACCCCCCGGGTTTTCTTTTTTAAGAGCCCGAAGAAAGGAAGGGCTTTTCTGCGACCTCGGTAGGAATGCGGTCGACGCGGCAAGCAGCTTGTCGCCGTCTTTGAACTTCCTTCTTCGTCTTCGGGGCTTGCATGTCCAACACTGACCTTGCATTTGTCGGGATTCGCCTCTATTCCACGGTTGGTTAGCATAAATCCTAAAAATTTCCCTGCTTAGGGACCCCGAACGCACACTTGGCCGGATTCAACCTAATCCGATGTCTTCTTAACTTCTCGAATGTTTGTTCCGGGTCTCGGATGTGATCGTGCGGGCGCTTCGACTTTACGATCATGTCGTCAATGTATACCTCTATGTTTTGCCCGATCGATCTTCGAAGACTCTGTTCATCATTCTACGGTAAGTAGCTCCGGCGTTCTTCAATCCGAAGGGCATGACCTTATAGCGATAATTGGCCCATCGGTCATGAAGGCCGTCCTCCCGATCGTCGGGATGCATGGCTATCGATTATACCCGAGTAGGCGTCCATGAATGATAGTAGCTGAAAACCCGCCGATTTTGTCAACCAATTTATCAATGTTTGGCATGGGGTAGGAGTCCTTCGGGCAAGCCTTATTCAAGTTGGTGTAGTCTCGTACACACCCTCCACTTGCCATTTGGCTTTAACACCATCACTACATTGGAAAGCCAAGTGGTGTCTTGTATCTCTCGATGAATCCGGCCTCCAGTAGTTCGGTCACGTGCCTGTCCAGGGCCTTTTGTCTTTCCGCCCCGATGTTTCTTTTCTTTTGGGATACCGGGGTAGACCCCGGTCGCACGGCTAGTCTGTGGCAACAGAACCTTGGGTCGATCCCGGGTACCTCGGACGAGGTCCAAGCGAAGACGTCCTGGTTGTCTCTTAGGAACTGAATCAGCCGGGCTCTTAGGTCGTCGTCCAGCGCCCCTCCAATCTTGGTAGTTTTTGACGGATCCGCCCCAAGCACCCGCTCCTCCAACTCTCCTTCCGGTTCGGGCCGTGGTATCTCGGGCTTGTCCCTGAGGTCAAGCTCGACCATGTTCACTGAGCGTCGGGCCCGTTGCCGTCTTTCGGGTTCGGGTGAGTTTTCCCTTTTCCCGAGCCGGGGTGGAGATGAGGGCCCTACTTCCCCGATTCGGAGTGTTTCGAAGTAGCATTGCCGGGATTCCTTCTGATCTCCTGTGACTACGACCACCTGTTCTTTCTTGTTAAGCATCTTAAGTTTTTGATGCTTAGTGGATATCATCATATCCCAGTCGTGAATGGTCGGCCTGCCTAATATGATATTGTAGGATGACGGGAAGTCGGCCACTATAAACCTGACACGCTCCGACTTGAATGCCTCCCTTGTTCCAAGCGTCAGCCTGAGGTCTATGTAACCCTTGGGAAGCGAGCGCTCTCGTTGAACCCTATAAGGGTCGTCTTGCACGGCTTTAAGTCTTCGGCGTCCATCCGCATCCTTTTATATGCATCCCGGTGATAATATCGGTGAGCTACCGCATCCACGAATATCCTTTTGACCGCGAGTTAGCCGGGGTTCGGTGATTACTAGTCCGTCTTGATGCCCTGGTACAACATCCTTCAATTCGTCAATGGTAAAGGTTAAAGGCGGCGGTGCCGGCCTTCTTCGTTCGTCATTGACCTTTGGGAGGTCTCTAACTGTCTGGACTTCTCTAAGGTATTTCCTGCGCTGGTTCATTGTGTCTCCGCCACCTCCGAATCCTCCGCTTATCCCATTACAACGGAAATCGGCTTCGGGGTAGGCGTCACGGGAGTTCGACCTTCTTCTTTTTCCTCCTTCTTCGGTTCCGCCGGGCTCCCACTCCGGCCCTCGATTGCGTGTGCCGCTTCTCTTGCCCCGAGTTTTAATCACGTATTGGCGCAATTTGCCTTCCCACGATAAACTTCTCAATTGCATCTCGGAGCTCATAGCATTGCTCCGTCGTGTGTCCCGTCCGTCGTGAAACGAACAATACCTTGGCCGGTCCGTAGTGGGCCGGTTTCTTAGCGGCCTCGGCTTCCCGGGCTCTTCTCATCTCGTTCGAGCCACCTCCTTCCCAGCTGCGCCCGAGGGACGTTCAGCGGGGTGTAATTGTCGTATTTAGATTTTCCTTCCGGCCTTTCCCCCTTGTCCATTGTCTCGGTTGCGTTTTCGGACTCCTCTCTTCGTTTACTTCCGGGTCGGGAGATGTCTTTCTTATCCTTTACGGCTCCACGGTGTTGGCCGGCTCCATTTGCTCGACGTACGAGATATTCGCGCCGGGTATAAAACTCGGTGAGTGTACACCCGGTTCTTGCATATGTTCTTGGCGAGTCGCGATGTGGATCCGGGCCATCCACGAGGCAATGGACGTGTACTTCGTCTGGAAGCGAGCGCACTTGCATAGCCACCTCCTTGAAACGGTTAAGGTATTTTTGCAATGTCTCTCCCTTCTTTTGCTTTATTCGGCTCAGTGTGTACTGTGACTTCGGCTGCTTCTTACTGGTTGCGAAATTCAGTTCGAATTTCCGCGCCAGTCTTAAGTCGCGTACGGAATTGTTTGGCAAAGAATGGAGCCACATCTTGCCGGACCGGTTAAAGTCGCCGCGAACAAGCGTAGGATGACTTCCCCTTTGATCAAACGGACCCACATGAGTAACTCGAATGTTTCGAGGTGACTTCGCGGATCCTGTGATCCGTCATATTTCGGCAGATGGGTGAGATCGAAGTGCTTTGGATAGGGTGCCGTAGCGGCCTCTCGAGAGAATGGGCTCGCATCGGCTTCTGTTAGGTACTTCATCCTATATACCCGGGAGATCGTCGAGACCGTGCTATCGGCTAGTTCTTTGTCTCCTTCTTCCGACGTCCGAGACCAGGGATCTTCTCCCCGCCTCGGCTTTCGTCTTCCTTTTTTTGTTCGGGCGCACCCTCGTCTTCGCTTTCGGCCCCGGCTTCTTCTTGCCGCCGACACCGAGTCCGAGCCGCTGGATGAGCTGCTACCATCCTCTTGCGGTCTCTTTTTTCCCGGGATCGTCCTCGGCCTCCTTGGTGCATCCGGTCTTGGAATCTTTCGAGTGATTGTCCATCATCTCGTTGGATTACTTTAAAATCCTCTTCGCGTTGGAGCTCGTCCCGCCTTTCCTTAGTCTCAAATTTTCTAAGGATGGATTCTGAGCTTTTTGTAGCATTCGGACATCCGGGTTTGGAACCGAGGAGTCCGTGGGCGTCTCGTCTGCGCTTTGTTGGCCTCGTGGGGAGAGGAGGCCGTATCGACATGTGATCCTCGGGAGCTCCCCGGGTGGGAGATACTTCGGTCATTTGGGTTGCTTGCCTGTTTTGTTGTTGATTAATTTGAATGTTCCGACTGTTGCTTCGGTGTGAACCATCGGTAGTCACGGAATCGTAATTTATCGATCCCAGCGGTCGGCGCCAATGTTCTGGTGTAGAACGTGCTTGTCGATCGGGGACCGGTACTTTGATGTTGGGATCAAAGGTCTCTCTCCGAGATATCTAATGTGGAGATATCCGGAGGAGGTAGGGATGTTGTACACAATATTGGGGGTGAGGTGTGTGCACGGTGCTTGAAGGTAATAGGTGCGAGTTAGAACGTGTACACCTTAGTGGTAGACCTCTTTTTATAGAGGCGGTGGTGGCGGATATCGGCTGCTCGATATGCGGGGCGAGCATCTCGGGATTATATCACGTGGGTGGGTCCAGGATCTTCCTATAATCTTGGTAGATACGGATATATCGGATTAGTTACGCTATCGACCCCTTCCCGGATTGCTCGGCACGTGTCGGTCCGGCTATGCCCCTACTTGGGCCATCACTCGGACTTGGGCTTTGGGCCGGTACTATTAGCGGTCCGTAACAAACAGTAAAAAGCAAGCCTATGAATAGTAAAAACAATCAAATCATATGAACAGTAAATAGATTATATAAATATGTAGATTGACATAAAATGAGAAATTTGGGAAAAAAAAGAAACTATACTCGCATTATTTATGAATAGTAAATAATATGATTATTTTTCAAACTTCATAGAATATAAGGAAGTTGGCTAAGCAATTTTTTTGTTTATTAATTTTCCTACTCTTAAAATACATTCTCAATAACTGGGGTATTCACTTTCGTCTTCTTCAATATGTAGCAAAGTAGTTGTCGTTATGGACGACGAAATTCACGTGATCTTCTATTTTCTCTGTTTTACCCCTAAAAAATAGGGGATTTGCTTTGTCTCGAAATAAATGCTTCATCATCAGATTCGAATTTGATGCAAGCAAATCGTATCAAATTTGAATTTAATTATCTTGTTCTTTTCCTTAATATATTAACATTTAAATATAAATTTGTTAATTTAAATCCAAATACAGTAAATAACCTATTATTATAAAGTTCTTTGAATCAAGTTTTTAATGAAATAATACCCATTCCAAAAGAATTACAATTTTAAAGTTAGGATCAAATTAGTAAACAAAGCTCAAAAAATTTGAGCTTTGATGATTTAAATAAAATAGAAAATATTTAAAACAATTTAAATAATTATGTATTCCTAATATTTCTCCAACTCTCGATATTATCTGTTACCCCATAACTATTGGTGAATCTAAATCTACCATTATATTATTTTGAATATTTATATTTATTTGTTTAAATTTAAATTTTTTAAATTTTTAACAATATATTGTTATATATATATATATATATATATTAATCTTCTTTATGACTGGAATCAATTGATTTGTTATTGCAATTCAACCAAAATGCCTTGTAGCCCAATGGTATTGGTACTCCCCAACTAGTGGGAGATCGTGAATTCCATTCCGCTCGTTGTATTTAGGCCATTAGTGTCTGCTACCTTGTAATTCAAAAGCCGAGGCATTCATCTTCCATTTATGAAAAAAAAATACATTTTTCCTTTTCATTTTGAATTAATTACTTTTAAGAGTAAAAGATATATTTTTTTATTCTTTCCTAAGCATCACCCACTCACTCCTCCATTTTTTTTCCTACCAAACAACTCATCTTCCTCATCCCTCAAAATCTTCTCTTCCCTTCCTTTTCCCCCTTAAATCTTCCTCATACCAAACGAGCTCTTAGTTGTTGCAATGTCTTTACTTGAGTTTGAAAGTAACTCTTTGAATTACCAATTTGGATCCTAGATGGTTGATTTAGGGTCTATTTGGTTCGACGGAGGGGAAGGGGAGTAGATTTTAATATTACCTTGTTTGGATTGATCAGAAGGAAGTGGAGGGGAGGGATTTTAATGGTACCTTGTTTGGTTTAGGAGGGGAGTGGAGAGAAATTTTTTTCACATTGACAGCTTTACCCTTATATTAAAGTAATTAGGTTTTGATTTCCCAAATTTTTCCAATTATTTGAAGAGATGCACGAGATTAAAAGAGTACCAATTTTTCTAATTCATTCATACTTTCCAACACAATTAATAAAGAAAAATGCTTTTTATTTGTAAACGTCCCCCATCCATACACAAGACATGGTTAACAACTAACTTGTAACACCAGCATACCTTGCCCACTTTTACCCTCTCATGGTGTGGAGAATCTTCTTTTTCTTCGGTGAGAGACGATTTCAATCTGGGAAGGTCTCTAATAGCGGATGAATCTTGATGGCAAGCGTCAGACATTAACAATTGTAGGATTCGCGATCAAACTCCCAAACCACTAATAGAGTTATGTAATTAATTTCTGGAAGAACAATGAAGCGGAGTTTGCAGGGGAGGCAATCTTGAAGAGCACTCGATTCTTGGAAGAGACGCTCCAACCTCCTTTTATTCAACCTTGGACAGAAGCGATGATGGCGAATAACACTGTGCTCTCCTGTTAGGCTTGATGCAGACTACAACGGAGTGGACGGTGACGGTGAGAATTGTGCTCTGCGGCGGCAGATGCACAGTGGTGAGGAGGGAGGGATTTTAAGAATAATAGAAAAATTCTATGGGCATCTTAGTCCAATGACACCTATTCTAATAATCCATCCAAATCCGTCTCATTTGGGGTGTGACATTTTTTAGGGGAGGGGGAAAATTTTTAAAAATTCCCCTCCCCTCCTAGAAAATATCATTAGCCAAACGAGGGGAGGGGGCTAAAATCCCTCCATCCTCCATCCTCCCTCCTCCCTCCTCCCCTTTGATCCCTCAAACCATACAGAGCCTTAGTGGATGTTTTTTAAAATAAAAAATAAAACCTCAATTTATTTTGTTTTCTAAATTTATATTTTTTTTTTCTTCAAACTATCTCACTAAGTGAGTAGGTTAAAGGAGAGTTTTTATTAATGGGCCAGTTTCTAAAGTAATGAAAATGATTAAAAACGATACTTTAGAGAAGGGGCAATCATATATAAAGATGGTTGAAATACCTAAATTAGATGGTTACTAAACTTAACAAATTATTAATTAGGTTATGTGACACAATTAGGGATTTAGAATTTGAAAGAAATTACCTCTATATCCCATAGTTATTAAACAAAAAACAAAATTGGAGATACATTGTTTATGTGCTAGGTAAGAACCCTAGTGGCAGAAAATTAATTGGAGGCCTCAATACTATCGTAGAAAATTGGTAAAGAAGGCTACGGTAAGTTGGTTATAATTTTAAATCTTCATTCTTTAATCTCTTTTAGTTAATATATGTACTGAAGGTACTACAACATATCAATGCAATATTTTAGTGATAAGGTACTACAACATGTTAGTACAATATTTTAGTGATCAACATAATTAGATGATATCATAAATTTCATTGGGGATCAAACGACAAGACACATTTGAATGAGCTAGAATCTTAGCAATTTTTATCTAGCCCCTTTCAAATTTTTTCGTTAGGTTTATAATCTTAGAATACAAGTTTCATCCTTGCCTTCCTTTGAAGTAGTGTATTTGAATGAAAGCTCGCCATGTTTGGGAATAGTGTATTTGGGTTGATTCTTGAGCTTGATGTTTATAGTGCTCACACCGAGTCCAAAAGTGATCATTGGTAGTTAACCTTTCCCGAATAGAGTTGTGGTAAATTGTATTATCCTATTTGCCAACAATTGATTGAAGTTTTCCTCATATGAATCGATATCAGCTTTTTTAATTCAAAAGATGTAGTAGATGTGCTTTTATTATTTGATCAACACATTGGAGAAAATACTCAAGGATTCTACCTTTTCTAAGGGTAAAAAGGAATGCGTATCGGACGTAGGAGTGAGCAAGTGTACCGCAACCCGCCCGACGACTGCGACCCATGAAAATTTCCCCATTTTAAACCCACCCAAATTGGACCCGTAGTGGGTAATGGGCTACCCGTACCCATTTATATTAAACGAGCAGGAGACGGTTAAGCCACCGGGGCACCCGTACCCCCGTTTACCTCGTATATTAAGATAAGTGAGCGTGTGAGAAACTGGACTCTACTCTAGCTTTTACGTCGAAATATCATATCGACAAGTCGATGTCTAGACTCTTTGACCAATAAAAAGATAACTAGACTCTAGACATGAAAAGACATAAGACCAGTCCTCCACTTTTGACAAAAGAAAAAGAAAAAAAAGTACCCTACTTACTCCTTGCACGACATGACCTTCCCTTCCCATTTCCTAATTCTTTGAGACCTAAACCGTAAGGGTGTCGGTAGAAACCTTCGGTCCCTCCCCAACACTGCCTCTCAGACTGGGTTTCCGGCTCTTGTCTCACCGGAGTCCTGGTGTTGCTCGGACTCTAGCCAACTCTCGGCCTGTAGCCTTCAACCTGACCGCGAGCCAGTGTCCTCTCGTCACCCAATGCTCATCTCGATCTCGACATTGTGTCTTGCCCTCAACATCGCCGGAGTAGCCACGACCTCTTCCACTCGCCCTCGACCTCTCCCTCTCCCTCTCAGCCTCAACCTCTAAGTCTCGGCCTCAACTTAGTTTATGGCGCCAAAAGTACTCATGGATGATTAATATGGAGGTATACGCGTTCTTTTTTTTTTTTTTTGAAAAACAAGGAAAAAAAATCAAACGGGTTCCCTGGAGCCATTTGACCGTACTCGTTTAACCCGTCCTGTTTTTATATGGGTTCATCCCCGAGTACAAGGTTCCCTATACCCGTGGAATATAAACGAGCAGGCGACAGGTTACCCCTCGGGGTAGCCCCGCCCGCTCATTGCTCACCCCTAGTATCAGGGGATGGCTTTGATAAATCAAAGTTTAAATGGATGATTGTGTATTCATAAACAAAATAGTAGGAGGTCTTGTGTTAATTTTTGATACAGTAGTGAAAGCAAAACTCTGAATGTGATTGTGTTATTTTATGTTTTAATGGTGATGAGATAATGTTTTGTGCAATTTCAAAGCGTAACAACTCTTATCCAGAAACTCAATTCACACCTTTGATCATCTTGTCGATTAAAATTGGGAGATATTTTTTAAGGTTATTGTAAAGATGGCTATTCTTTTGATTGCTAGGGATCGAACGATGGATGAGGATCGGGAAGTCTCTCGCTTGGTTCAGAAGCAATCAGACCATGATTTTGATAGTCTTGATCAGATAAAGGGGTTTGATTGTCACAGGGACACTAGAGATAATAGAGGATACGGAGCTGGAGGGGATGCTACTTGGGAATTTACAGTGGAAATTTACTCAACCTGAGGATGCTACTTGGGAAGATCTTCCTATTATTCAACATCAATTTACTAGAAATCCTTGTGGACAAGGATTCTTTTTTTTTTGGGGGGGGGGGGGTGGGGGAGTATTGATATATGCATTCTCTAATATGGGCTTTCTAGTAAATAAATGGTGGGAATATGATATCAAATCAAAGTTAGTTAGAAGAGAGAGAATATCAGTGACGTGGTTAGGCACAGGGTATATAACATCCCAAATTTTGGGATTTGGAGTTTTAAATATTATATAGAAATTATTGTGAAATTTGACTAAAATAATTATGAAGATAAATATTGGAAAATTAAGGAATTATTTTTCCTTGAGAAATTTACAAGAAAAGAATAAATTCAAGGAATATTTGTAAAGGATAATTTTTGACATAAATATTTTAGAAATAATATTTCAAAGCCTAAAGGAATTTAATTAAGAAGAAAAAAATCCGTAAATGAAATTAAGAAGGAATTACTAACATTTATTCACTTATTTCCCATGTGCAAGTCATTTGCCTAGAATTATTTGGATATAAACATTTGGACCCATATACTATATCATTACCACATAACTCAAGGTCCATAGTATTTTAGGCTCATATACTCCGTTGCATACAGAATACTGTCATTTGGCCCAAACAATATGACTAACTAAACCTATGCAAAGCCCATTTCTCCATTATCCATTTAACTCATATTCAGCTGCATCGAAAATAAAAAATAAAAAAATAAAAGGAAACACGTAAACCGGCTTCCAAGCGCCAATCACGGAAAATCCAAATTTGCGTAAAACCAGTGGAAATCTCGGCGTTATTATGAAGAGTGCGAGAAGGATCTGATGGCCTTATCTCTAGCGTCACTGGCCATTGCCTTTAGACCCTCCTCCATGCTTCTCGAACTCAACGTTAATATCCAGCGTGTTTTCTCCTCTCGTTAGTTTCGTTCTTGAACTGAACCCCGATTTAGAATATATCAATGCTCTTTGCTCTTCTTTACCATTATGTTGCCTAAGCCAAAACCAAGAGAGAACAAGAGAGTGAGAGTCGATGAAGGAGGAGAGACGTAAAGGTCCAAGCCGTGGTTCATCTTTCCTTTGCACTTAGCTTCAAAAACAAGGGGTATTCATTCTCCTTGAAGGCCACGTCGAGCAAGCCCGAGACCGTAGCTAATCATTGGGTCTCTCTTCTTTCTTGTTTTCATGATTCCCAACATGAGTTTTAGAGCATGAAACCGTAGAAAATGAAGCCATGAGTTTGCTGCAAAAAGAAACCGAAAACAGGGCTGTTAGCATCTATTTTCATCTCGAGTTGTTTCACTACACACTTAGGGAAATAGGAGTGGTTTTGTTATATATATATATATATATATATATAACGAAGCCTAAGAAAAGAATATAAGGTTGCTACATGTGGAATAAAAAGAAAGGAAGCCTTGCCGTCGAATGTTTGTGTGTATGAAACGCTGCACAATTTAATATATATGAAACCAAATACTGATATATATAACTGCATCAGGTAAAAACAAAAGAGGATGGAAACATGTGCTGCATATATAAACAAAAGTTGATATATATATATATATATATATAGTTTGCTGCACTTTTCGCTGCACATATAAACATTGGGAAAAATACACACATATATATATGTTCACTGCTCTTGTAATGAGAAAGAAGAAAAACTCCTTGTTTTGTGTGTGTGTGTATATATACAACATAGCTTTGGGGAAATATAAGGAGCTTTCACCACTGTCATGTGTGTGTGTATATACACACACGTTCTTAGACTGAAATATATATGTGGTTTTCATGCTTATATATATATATATATATATATATACATATCTTTGCATATGGGGAGACTCACAGTTAGATATATATTTACATAAGGAACCAAAACCTTGAGAAGTTGTTGCTTGAAACTTTGTACGTGGAAAACAAAATAGCTTGTATATGGTGTTAGATATATATTAAAAGAGAAGGAAAAGGTTTTTGTGGTTGAATTGCATGTGAAAAGAGAAAAAAAAAAAGAAAAAAAAAAAAAAAAGACGGTTATATATACACAACACACACACACTAATTCATGTGCATTTGGAAAATAATAGGAAAATGTTGATGGTTAGAAAACCATGAGAAACATTATATGTAATGCATTAAAGCATAATTTATATGATAATGGGTATTTATAAACTCCTAATTTAAAGTGTTAAGATAGCCCTCGGGAGTTTAAATTAATTATAGTAAAATAATAATAATAATAAATAATATAATAGTAAATTGGCAAAATTGGGTTAGGAATAAAAATGACAAATAAGACCCAAAATATATATTTTGGCCTTCAAAAATTAAAATGGACCTTGGAGGGTTGGTATAGGCCCAATAGCCTTACACCTAGCCTAGTGCCATGACGTTGGAGATTGTGAAGAGTTTGGGCTAATAATAACCCATTATCTCGTAAATGTATATTTATATGACACGATAGTTGCCAAAACAATTAAACAAACGTGAAACCAATAGAAGATTTTGAAGCGGTCAAGTAGTAACCTTAAACCTCATTGCATACATTTGGTTATCATTTATTTCCAAGCGCTATGGAACCGGAATATGTCCGTGTACAATAAGGGCTTTTTTGTGTCTTTGTGCTTGGTGGTCAGATCTTGTGTGCTATTAGGACCATCGCGATGCAATCGTTTGTGTGCTATTAAGACTGCTAGTTTCGAATTGGCCGTGTGCCTTGCTATGTGCATGATCTTGAATGATATGTGGTTTGTGTTTTTATTCATGGTTTTCTTACATGCAATGTATATACATTTTAGGGAAAATTATAATGAAGGGCCTAGAGGAAAAAATATTTATGGAGAAGGACCATAAAAATTGTAATAATTTAGAAGGACCAAATATAAAAATATAAAATTAAAAGGACTGAAATGTCCCTAACAAAATATTTTGCATTTCATCCAACATTCCCTTCCCCATTCTATTTTTAAAACTAATACAAAATTCCAAGTTTCATTAAATTAAAAAATAGTTTTCTCAATTTTCATTTTTCACAACTTGAATATATATTTATGAAAAAAATTACTCATTCTTCAATTTGTAAAAATTATAATTTTTTAAAATAAAAAAATTAATTAAAAATAAAATTATATAATTTTAATAAAAGTCAAGGTCTTTTATAATTTTCCATATATGTTAAACCTAGAAAATTTGTATGAATTTTTTTAGAAGCAATTTATGTGGGTTAAGAAATTCAAGTAATGTTAATAAAAACTAAAAAAAAAAGAATAAAGGACCTATAGAAAAAGATATTTATGGAGAAGGACCATAAAAATTGTAATTGTTTAGAAGGACTAAATATAAAATTAAGAGTACTAAAATGCCCCTAAAAAATATTTTGCAATCCCTCCTATATTCTCTTCCCCATTCTATTTTTAAAACTAATACAAAATTTTAAGTTTCATTAGATTAAAAAATATTTTTCTCAATTTTCATTTTCACAACTTGAATATATATCTATGAAAAAAAAATATGCATTCTTCAATTTTTAAAAATTATGATTTTTTTAAAATCAATAAAATTTTTAATGAAAATAGATTTATAAAATTTTAATAAAAGTTAAAGTCTTTTATAATTTATCATAAATGTTAAACCAAGAAAGTTTGTACGATTTATTTTTGTTTTACAGGCAATTTATGTGGGTTAAAAAATTCATGTAATGTTAATAAAATTTTTAAAAAAAAATCTAATTAACCTATTATATCCTAAAAAATATGAAATAAGCTTAGTTTTAATTTTTATAAAAAGAGCTTAATTGAAATTGTCCTTAATAATATAAATCGGACAACTTGATGATATAAATTAGTGAAAAATAAAAATTAAGAAAAATATAAGTTTAACAGTTGTTAATTAAATAATATATTAAAAATAAAAATATATATATGATATATCATGATGGGCATTTTCAGTTTTAATTTTATTTATTTTTTTAATTATGAATAAAAGAGATAATATATTAAAATTTATCAAGAGGTTTGATTAGAGAAATTTTAAAAAGAAAGACATGATACATTATGAGGTTTGATTAGGGGCAATTTAGTAATTTAAAATTTATATTATTTTGTTTGATCATTTTAAGTAATTACAATTACAATTTTTATGGTCTTTTATAATAAATATTATTTTCTCTAGGTCCTTTATTTTAATTTTCCCTTAACCTATTATATCCTAAAAAAATATGAAATAAGTTTAGTTTTATTTTTATTAAAAGAGCTACATTGATATCAAGGTTGATAATATAAATCGGACAACTTGATGATATAAATTGGTAAAAAATTAAAATTAAAAAAATATGAGTTTAACCATTGTTAATTAAATAATATATTGAAAGTAAAAAATATATATGATCATATCGTGATGGGCAGTTTTAATTTTACTTATTTTTTAATTATAAATACAAGAGATAATATAGAAAGTTTGATTAGGGCAATTTAGTAATTTTAAATTTATATTATAATGTTCGGTCCTTCTAAATAATTACAATTTTTTTGGTCCTTTATAATAAATATTATTTTATTTAAGTCCTTTATTTTAATTTCCCCTACATTTTATATGAGATTAACGGTTACTCTAGGATTCAATTTTGAACCCCAGCCTCATTTAAGCCCTCAGGCGTTACATCTAGGTCTGAGCCAGGAGATTGAGGTAAGATGGTGGAGCAGGATTAGGGTTTTACGATGGTGGTTGTCGGAGACTTATTTTTGGATATTTTGGTGTCCCGGATGACTGTACTATAATTATTTTGGGTATCATTAATCCGGATAACTCACTACAAGAAAAATCAATTTTTGCTACGGAAAAATTCCGTAGCAAAACAGACTTTTTCCGTAGCAAAATGGATTTGCTACGGAATTTTCTACGGAAATTTGTCCGTAGCAAAAAATCGCATAGCAATTGCGACGGAAAAGGAAAAATCGCAATTTGCTACAAATTTTGCGACAATCCCTATCCGTCGCAATTTTTTCCGGAAAATATTTCGGTAGCCAATGTTTTTCGAATTTTCTACAGAAAATTTTTCCGTCATCAAATTGTTATGGAATTTATGTTCCTTAGCAAAATTCAAAAATTTGCTCAAATTTGCTACGGAATTATTTTCTGAAGAAAAACTAATAAATTTTTAAAAAATATTTTTTTTTTTTTGAAAAGTGAATACAAAAAGTAGTGTACCATGGATATAATAACAATTATAAAGAGTTTATATAGAGAAAACAATATATATATATAATAATGTTGCAAAGAGCAAATACTAAAAAGTAGTATAAACAAGACATTGTGATCATCATCACCACCAGCATGATCATCATCACCCGGAGCCGACCCCGAACCCTTGTCTTTCATTAGGGACCTAATTTGAAGCTGCATCTGCTTCATCATCTCCGCTTGCTGAGTAATCTGCTGCAGCATCATCTCTCGTTCCTCAATCATCTGCTGCCTCATCATCTCCTATTCCTGGATCATCTGCTACCTCATCATCTCTTGTTCTTGATCAGCTGCTGCCTCATCATCTCCTATTCCTGAGTCATCGTGTTGTTTCCTCCGCACCAAAGCCTTCATCTTCTTCTTGGCTCATCTCGCAAAAACATTATGAAGTACATTTATTATTTAGACTTCATTTGAATGGACAAGAGAATGGAAATTATCAATATCAAATGTATTACATTTACCTGAAGAAACACCTTCAGTGATGGATGAGAAGCGCTTTGTTTGCTTTAGTTGGCTGGCAGAGGAAAACTGTATCCAAAGACTCTCCCTTTCTTGTTAAATCCGCCTGTAGCCTCAAAGAACAGACTCTCGTTATCGGACTAAGAGGAGGATGCGGGGTCAGTCCCGCTCGCGAGTCTCGCTCCGGCCGACTTAGCTTCTGAAAGGTTTCCTACAAGTACAAAAATACATAACAAATAAGACATGTAAAATGAAATAAATATCGTGGTGCATAAAACAAGTAATAAAGGCAATAAATGTCTAACCGCTACTTGCTGCGCCCTTGGGTTAATCCATTGCCTCTCACTCCCTTCAGACTGCCGGGAATGGGTCCACTCAAAGGTAGCCCACTCAATCGATCCTACAGGAACTTCCCCAGACTCTACCTGCAAACGCAAATGATGACCTTAATTAATTACTTCAAAGTACAAAATATTGAATACCTAAATAGAAAATAACGTGTACTTACAACTTTTGTTGATGCTCACTAATTGAAATGGAGTCGCCAATATATGACGGTCCTTCTATTTTGGCCCTATTTTCCTTATTTTTCGCACTTGTGTTATGGAACTTCTCATTGGTGGCCCAATTGTCAAATAATTCGTCTACGGTTCTTGTGGAATCCAATCTTTCTTGCCTCTTGACTTTCTCAATGAATAAAGATTTTAAGACAACCACCGGCTTGCCCTGTGGTTATAAGTTTTTTTTTTTTCAGATTTTCACGATGTTCAGGCAACATCATATGCTTATCCTGAAAATCAATAACGAACAATTAGTGCTCCAAATTTTAAAACTACTTAATTAATAACCATAAGACAAATAACTTACCAAGAACTCATCGAACCAAACATCTCAATTGGCCTTAGGAATGTCTGTCCACTTGGCCCAAGGTTGATTGTAGTTACGGAATAATTGCCGAGATGAAATCCCCCCCGATTATGAGGCACAAATATGAAGATAGAGGACATCATGCAAATATTAGCATACAAACTAATTAGAGAAGAAAATTGTAACTGCGGTAATTTGGCATGACTTACGTGTTTGCCATCGGGACAGATCCAAATCTTCCCGTCGAAGGATCGTTGTGCCCCATATTGGTGTATCGGATGAACTACCTTCTTCCCCGACGTGGCTCTAAAGGCGACGCAGTGTGCTAAGGAAGGAATGTGAAATATTGAAGATGTTTGTACATAGATGGTTACAGGAAACTAAACATATGTAAATCAATCAAAAATGGTAAAGTAAACATGTTGTCTCCTTTGCTGTGGATCAGTGGGGGTAGACGGTGATGATGACATATAAAGCGACGGAGAAGATGACAAATAACCCGACGGTGAAGATGACATATCAAATGGTGGCACCTTTGGGGATCCATTTGAGCCCTCTACCTCCATAGGGGAGCAGATGGTATCCCCTTACCCCCTCTTATAGGAAGGGGTCGAGCTCGACCACTACCACGTCCACTACCTGAACGTCCTCCTGGATGCTCCATCTCTGAACACTTATAGATATAATGTCAAAAAATATAATAAAAAAAAGATATTTGGTTAATATTACGTAGCGAAGTAACAAAGTATGTAGTATAATAGATCGTCGAAACAAAGAACTAACAAAAATCAACCGGATGATTCTGTTCATCAACCGGTTGCACGTCTTCCTACGAAGTCTCATAGTCGTCGAACTCGATTCACTATCGAGTAAATCACTTCGTCCTCATCGTCGATTCCTCATCGTCAATTTGTATAGGAATCAATTCTAAATCCAAAGAATCAAAGAGATTGCTTGGTACTTCGTCGTCGAAGATGTTTATGGGCAGTACATGTTCCACATCAGCTTGGAATGGTTCAGCCATACCGTCATTTGATTCCGGCTCTTTCGACTTTGGCATAATATTTCGTGCTTTGGTTTTAATAACTCCCCTCCACCCTTGGCGGGATGTGGGGTATGATGTATAGTAAACTTGTTCTGCTTGTTGAGCAAGGATGAATGGGTCATAACCAACCGTATATCTCCTTGTCCAGTGGATCTCAATATTTCCATGTTTGTCCACTTTTGTCCCACGCGGACTGTTATCAAACCACTCACATTTAAAAAGGGTCACCACCTTGTCCCACGAGTAACTCAGCTGAATTATGCCAAGTAACTTCTCGTAGTAGTCAGTCTTCACCCCGCCAACTTGGTCACCTCGACAACATACACAGTAATTGCAACATAGTGTACCAGCGTCTGCGTCAACAGTTGAAAATCGATACCCATTGATTATATATTTGTTGCATCGGGTAACACTAATTGCAGCTCCATAAGATAAACTCCACACAACTTCATTGGGATCGATTGATTTTTCACAAAATATTGACCAAACCATTTTGGAAACTCGAGTTCGTGTATTGATCAACTTGGGACGACATTGAAGGATTTTCCGATCGGACCCAATTAGAGAAGAAACTATAACAAAGAACTCGAGTTAATACTTTAATACTTACCGTAATAGTAAAAAGAAAAAAAATCTTACTTTAAGTACTGGGCGGCCTCTTCACAGTTGTTTAGAATGTACCACTCCGCTACTTGCTTATCTCTTCCGTCAAGAGTTGACCTCCAACGTTTTCCTACGGCTCGCCCTGGAAAATTAAATATTGATTTTTGATCCCTCGTATCACCGACATCATCGTTACAAGGTACCCTTCTCCATCTTGTCATCATTTCAGGGGGATAATAGTATGACGCAAATTTTGCGGCCTCTTCGACTAGATATGCTTCAGCTATAGATCCTTCAACGTAGCTTGGATTTTTGATCTTCTTCTTTAGTGTGCGTAAAAACCTACAATGGACAATGAGAGGGTATTTATAAACTAAAGTATCATGTCAGTCAATTAATAAATGTGAGAAATATATATATATATATATATATATTACCTCTCAAACGGATACATCCACCTATATTGTTGTTGCCCTCCTACCGTTGCTTCGTAGGCCAAGTGAACAGGCAAGTGTTCCATTGAGTCAAACATGCTAGGAGGAAACACCATCTCTAACTGGCATAGCATTATTGACATGCTCATCTCCAAGTGCCGTAACTTTTCAACATTAAGCTCAGAAGCACAGATTTCTCTAAAGAACATGGAAAATTCATTCAGAATAGACCATATATGATTCGGTAGTGCTTTGAAGGCCCACGGCAACAATCTCTGGAAAAAAACATGACAATCATGACTCTTTATCTTGCTCAACTTCCCTTTGTACATGTCGACACATCTTTTCAAGTTTGATGCATAACCGTCCGGGAGTTTCAAATCTTTAACCCATTGCAACAATTCTAAATTCTGCCCTTTGTTGAATGTGTACGGCGCTTTAGGTTTGGAAATTCGTCCCGTGCCATTCTCCACCAAATGCAAAGCAGGCCTTTTGCAAATCGCTTCTATGTCTAGTCTTGTGTTGACTGTGTCCTTCGTCTTGCCCTTGGTGTCCATCACGGTGTACAGAATATTGCAAAACACATTCCTCTTAATATGCAAGACATCAAGGTTGTGTCTTAACAATTGATCTTTCCAATATGGTAGTTCCCAGAAGATGCTGCGTTTGTTCCAATGATGATCAACGTCATATCCCCCAGGTTCGCTAGAAGCAGCCCCCTCTTCGACACTTTGAATGTACTTGACCCTATCCCATATTTATTGGCCACTTAAACGACGAGGTTGATCTGCTCGTTTGACAATATTTCGCGTGAAGTCTTTTCTATTTCTCCTAAACGGATGATCGGGGGGTAGGAATCGCCGGTGCCTGTCAAACCAACAGACTTTGTGACTGTGTTCCAAGCTAAAACCCATGTTCTGTTCAAGACATAACGGGCATGCAAGCTTTCCCGACGTTTGCCAGCCACTCAACATCCCATATGTAGGGAAATCATTTATCGTCCACATTAAGGCAGCACGCTTGTGAGATTCTGGCTCAATGATATATCATACGTCAGAACCCCTTCACTCCACAACATCTTCAACTCATCTATCAAAGGCCTGAGGTACACATCTACCTCCTTTTTTGGGTTGGATGGCCCAGGGATTAACGCATTAAGAAACAAAAACTCTATTCGCATGCACATAGAAGGTGGGAGGTTGGACGGTGTCATAATGACAGGCCAACAAGAATAATTCCTGCCCGTATTGTCAAAAGGAGCGAACCCATCCGAACATAAACCAAGACGGACATTATGGGGATCCATAGCAAAGAAAGGATTCGCCTCGTCAAATTTACGCCAAGCTTCGGCATCGGATGGATGCGTCACAAAGTTTTCATCCTGTGATGCTCTAGGTGTCATCTCATGTGGCAATTTGTTTGTTTTCGATGCATACAATCTCTGAAGTCTGGGCACAAGAGGAAAGTACCACATCTTGCTTAATGTTTGACGGGTCATTTTCCTTCCTTTCCCCACAACTTTATATCTGTCATGTCCGCAGAATTTACAATTGGTCAACTCAAAGCATCATCCTTGTAATACAACATACATCCTGCAGGGCGCAATGGATTTTTTCACATCCAAGCCCAAGCTCTTTCACCTTTTTTTTGCTTGGTAAAAATCCTTGGCAAATTATTGTCTTTGGGAACAACCTTACTAATGATCTGCATCATTTTGTTGTAATTCCTCTCACTTATATGGTGATCAGTCTTCAAGCTTAGTGTTGTTAGGGTAGCCGATAGCGATGAATATTCACTATTTTCAAAGTGTTTGCAACTTTCCCATAACGGACGTTGCGCTTTTGAAGCATTTTATAGAACCTATCGGCTTCGGATGGGGATCCTCTCCCATGTATGATGGTTGACTATGTGTATCGATCTCCTCTCCCATGTATGACGGTTCAGCATGAGTAACGGGATCGAAATATTGGCCGATCGACGGTCCCGCAGCGTCCATAGCCAAGGAACCAGTTTCAGAGCTTGTTTGTAGGACGAGCTCTCTCTGCTCGTACGTACGGACGAGCTACGGGACCGTCCAGTTTAATGACGGTCCAGTCTGATTTTTTTTTACTTTTATATTTTTTATCGAAAATAATTTTAATGGGTAGAGGATCTAAAATAAAGATAATCTCTCAACTAACATTTTTTTGAAAAAATGATTTTTTCATATAGAAAAAAATAAAAACGAAAATAAAAAATAAAAAATCGAGCCATCGATCTCGATCGATGGTCGGGAGCTCGTCCAAAGGACGAGGCGTAAACCGATTCCCCATAACCAACTGCTCATATTGATTAAGGTTGACTCGATGACTCGTCCGCGTAATAACCACTCGGTGTCCGTCGGATTTTGCCATGACATTCCCAACACTCATAATCCTTCATGAATCCCTTTTTACACAAACGGATTTTGACCGTCTCCCAATCTTGAAATCTTAAACACCTATATTTGACACAAGAACACCTGATCTCCCTACTTGAATTAGGTGAATGTGCCAAAGCAAATTTGATGAACTCTTTCAAACCCGCCAAGAATGCTTGAGTTAGTTGTCTTCTCTCAGTTAGACGATTGTACATCCAACTTCTATCATGGTTGTCTTCCATACTTCCTAGCTAGTTCAGTTACTAACCTAATTAATATCTCAACATGCCACAAATATATAAAAGTACACACATCTTCTTTCTACTTTACGTTAAACATAGGTTCAAATAAAAAAGGTAAATGAGATTTTTTTAAAACAAAATTAATAGCAATTTTTATTACTCAACTAGCTAATTTTTGTAATAAATACAAATTTCATTATTCCCTAAACTCACATCTTCTTTCTACTTTACATTAAAGATAGGTTCAAATAAAAAATGTAAATGAGATATTTTTTAAACAAAATTAATAGTAATTTTTATAAGACATTAACTCAACTCACATCTTCTTTCTAATTTAACTAATTTCTTTAATAAATACAAATTTCATTATTCACTAAACTCACATCTTCTTTGAACTTTACAACTTGTTAAGGATAATTTTTAAATCAAAAATTTTTTAAAAAATTTAAAAGTATTTTTTATAATAGTTTAAATGAACTAGTTAATTTTATTAATTTTTCTAATACATAAAAATTTCATTATTCCTTAAAGTCACACATTCCTCCTATTTTACATTAATTAATTAATTCTCTTATCCCTAAACATCACTTCTTAACACTTCACTTTTTCTCATTTCAACACCATCTTATTTATAGACTTATATATCATTACCCACTAATACAAAATCATAATTTTAACACAATTTTTTCATTATAGAAAATAGACTATAAAAAATAATGCAACATTAATATTCTCACTAATACTCACAAATCAACATGAAGAACCAATAATGAACAATTTAATCAGCATTAAAGAAATAATTAGGACAAGCATTTGAATTAATATTTCTTTGATATTTGTAAACCAAATAAACTAGAGTTAAATATGTGTGTATACAAAAATATAGATAAAATTAGAAAGATATTTTAATTTTAAAATTGAACTAATAGGATTTAATATTTTTCTTGATTATAAAATGAAGCAAATGAATATAAATCAAATTGTGAATCAATAAATTGAAAATCAAAAGAAACTTTGAAAACCAAATGTTATGCGTCTTTCATATATTATATATATATATATATATATCTCTCTCTCTCTCTCTCTTCATGTAGAACATAAGCATATCATACAAGGAAATAAACGAATTAAAAGATAAGACAAAAAAATTATGATTAAACACAAGATCATGCCCCATAAACTCAAGAAATTGAAGATTCATAGGTTTCTTCCAATTAATCGGCACCATATTCATAATGCAGATTAAAGCAACAATAGTAAATACATAATTCCTAAATCTTAAAATTATATATATAAAACCAACTCGGAAGACGAGGGAGACCGAAGAGGAAAGTGACTGGATGGAGGAAGAGACCGGAAGGCCGAACAAAGGACTACGTGGGAGGCGCCGGTGACCGGAAGGGGCCGAGACCGGTGGCGGACAGGAGGGTAGCAATTGGCGTCGGGAGGGAAGAAAAATGCGAGAGAGAGTGAGAATGGGGAGGCCGAGAGGCCATTTAAAGGAATTTGCGACGGATATGAATATCCATCACAATTTGCGACGGATATTCAAATCCGTCGCAAAGTGGCGGACATTTGAGTTCGCCAGTTTGCGACGGATCAACTGGCGGACTCAAATGTTCGCCAGATTGCCGACATTTACGACGGTCCTGAGATTCGTCGCAAACTGGCAGACAAAATGTCCGCCAGATTGCCGACGTTTGCGACGAACTAGCGGACAAAAAGTCTGCCAGACTCTCGACTTTTGCGACGGGCAACGTGTTCATCGCAAGGTTTGCGATGGAAAAATTATCCGTCGTAAACTTTGCGACAGAAAAATTATCCGTCACAAACTTTGCGACGGATTTTTTGTTCCGTCGCAATTTTTTTTTTTACGACGGATTTAATTTGCCGTAACAATTTATGCTTTTTCTAGTAGTGACTATATATTTGATCCCTTCAGGGAAATTTACCTTTCTGTATTATATCTTACCAATATATTGTTGTCCAAACCGGTGTATGCTCTGCTGCTAATACTCTGAGGAATGACTTAAATTAACATGGAAAATACTTTTGAATTGAATAAAAGTAAAGGATTACACTACCTGCCACCTGAAAGGGTGAGGCCGACAGGGATGTAACAGGATATATACGTGTGTACTGTACCAATTTGCAATTCGTGCATGAATTTAGTCAGTTTCTCTTTTCTACAATATCACAAGGTGTGGAAGGGGGGGCTGAATATGATACTTGATAGTTTCATTTGACATAGCAACGGAAGTGTTTGCATTGATACAAATGCCTAATTCATTTTCTAAGCTATCAATGCCTAATTCATTTTCTAAGCTTAGTGTGTATGATGACCAACTTGTTGTACTTTTTGACAATAGGATTGGAGACTTTCCAAACTATGTATATTCTTTTTTATTGATCCGTGGGTTCTTGAGGAGAGTACAGAGCATCGAGGAAAAGATGAGTTGGACTAAGAGATGTACTTACAGTCCCCCGCCCATGGACGTTAGATCTTGGAGTCATATGGAGGAATGAAATTGCCTGTTTTGCTTTTGGGAGTCCTAGTCTTGTTAGTGAGACTAAATGTGAAATCGAGAATGATGAACCAAAAGTTGGCCTATATTTGTTCAACATCACTACTAATGAATTTAAGATGATTGCTATCCCTGGAGGTGGCCATCAATGTGGTTTTTTCAATTATGTGGAAAGCCTTGTAACAATTGGCAACAACCATATTGAAGAACCTTGATCCTGACGGTAAATTGTTAAAATACAGATTTCCTTTGGTTTATTTATTTTTGTTGGAAAAGGAATCCAAATGTCTCTTGCTTAATGTGGCCTATCAATATGCACCACCTTTTTTCCCATGCTTTTGCGTATTGATTGTTTGATTTCCTTTAGTGATACACATTTACGGTTATAATTTGCAATTTACTCTCATATCAAACAACAAAAACTATAACTCGTTGTTAGAAGATCATTGGATGATTGATTTATGTACATATATGCATGTACGTGCGCGCATGCATCGGGGGATATGATTGCGAAACCTCTAGACTTGGACCTTATTGGGTAATTTGTGAATTGGTTATGGCGTGTGCGCACACACAGATAGCTTCAACGCGGTTGAGGTGAGCTGAACTTTCCTGTAGTTTCGTCACATCCTGAATTCTAGGCTTAAGAGTTGAAGAATTGACCGCATTTGAATTGGCTTTTAAAAAAGGACTTTTTTGCATTACTTTTTAAAAAAATTACTTTAATTAGAAGTCAAAGTTGGTCATATTTTGCAATATCCTCCACCTTGCTTTGCAAACTCTAAGGCTTTGTTTGGGAGTTTGGAAGGAAGGGGAAGGAAAGAAATGTAAGGAGAATGGAGGGGAAGGGATGGAAGGGAAATGGAGGATATTTCCTCCCCTTGTTTGGGAGTTAAAAAAAGAAGGGAGGAAGATGGAGGATTAATGAGTTATTTTTACCATTTTATCCTTTTTTTTAATAATTAATATAACTATTATACTTTACAAATAAATTTGAATCTAAATTTTCTAAAAAAATTATTTATGTAATTTTTATATTCAAAAAATTATTTATGTGCTTGGCGGCGGTGGGGGGCGAGGTGGTGGTAGTGGGGGGGGGCGGTGGTGGCGACGGTGGTGGGGCGGCGGTGGTGGTGGTGGGGCGGTGGGGTTGGGGCGTAGTGGTGGTGGGGGCGGTGGTGGTGGCGGCGATGGTGGTGGGGGGGCGGTAGTGGTGGTGGGCGGTGGTGGCGTCGGCGGCGACGGCGACGATGATCGTGGGGTGGTGGTGGTGGTGGGGTGGCGGCGGTGGGCCGGTGGCGGAGGTAGAGCGATTGCGGCGGTGGTGGTGGGGTGGCAATGGTGGGGTGGTGGTGGTGGTGAACGAGGGTAAAGAAGTAATTAACGTATTTTCTCTCTTAAAACCCCCATATTAGGGGAACTTTATTTTTTATAAGGAGGGTTTTGAGGGGATTTGTAAAAATCCCCCAATTCCCTCCCCTCCTATTTTTAAAACTTGCAAGCAAGGGAAGGGACTACCAAAACCCTCCCTTCCTTTCCTTTACCTCCAAAATGAAACTCTCAAACATAGCATAAAGGTTCTTTCAATGACACTCCTTAACTTTGAATGATGATAATTGAAGAGTTCATTTTGTGATGTTAAAAGCTAGGGCCAATCTGAATTGAGGAAGATGATATCTTGTATTTCTATACAAAACAATAAGAGTTAGGTAGTCATTATATTAATTCAGACATATAATTATGCATGCATGCTCTTAATTAGTTGTAAATAAGATAGGCCAATAAAACAGGGTAGGAAAAAACAGATCTAGCACTGCATAAAAAACAGATATTCAATAAGCATGTGTCCTAAAATTTCTCTTAAAAGAAGCCAGCTAGCTAATCCACCCTCGCACAGTACAGTATAAAACAGTGTCTAGTTTTGGATTAATAACATTAATACAGAAAGAAGCACAATTAAATTTTAAGCTTAGAAGATGCATTCATACATAAAGTCTCACCAGCATGTACAGTGCAAGCTTGTTAGAGGCATTTTATTTGCGAAAGCAAATCATAACAGAATCAAGTACTGTCAAAGGCAATTTATCCTGAAGAGACCCGGTGGCTAACTGGAACAGATCAGAATGGAAGCAAAACTTAGATCATTTCAGTACAACACAAGCCCCCAACCCCTTGAGCTTCTCAACGATAGAATCAACTTCCTCCCCTGTCACGCAAGGTTACATGATTCTAAATACCAGTATCTTATTTTGTATTCCCAAAGAAAGAAAATACAGCACATAGCCCTATATGCTTTTAGAAGTGTTACAGTCTTTAACTACAACATTTGATCCCAATGAAGTTGGCATTTTCCTATGAATTCAGATGTCTTATTTTATTGGCATCACTCCTTAATATAAAGGACAACTTACAGCTCGCCAAGGTACAGCAGAGAAAGGCAAAATAATGATGGTCATTAAACATGCTCCTCCACAAGTAGCAAAACTCCCAACCACCAATGATGAGAAAAGAAACAAAACAAAAAAGAAGAAGGAAATATTAGATCCCCGCGGGCTAACTTGGTGTCTTGCACCAATATATTAAATTAACAAAATTATGGAGGAATAATAAAAATATGCAGTGTATCAAGCTGACAAGCTGTTACTCTGGCAATATAACTCATTCGATTAAATCATATTAAATAAACAAAGGCATGGAAACCTGATACAACGTTGGGAAAAGATGGGAACGAAACAATATTCTGCTCTACAGTTATACAACCGGGACCCAAACAGCTACCTCAATGCTACGTTTCTGACCATTAACTACTCCTTTTATCCTTTATTTTCTCAGCTAAAAATCCCATGGCTGCGACCCAAACATCTACTATATGTCAAGACCTAAAACAGCAAAAATCGACTCTCAATTCCCAAAGGGTTTTTAAAAATTCCTGCGCCCATTTCTCGGCCGGGACGTAAATCACAAAAATACTAGAAATAGATTGAAAATGCTTAATGAATGAAAACAAGTAGCCAATCATTGTGAAATTTCAAAGTAATACGGCAAGGTGGTAGATTTGAGGTTAACCTGTAAAAGAGGAGAAGGAGGAGGAAATATTGCCGAAAGGAGAACGAGATGGGGCAAATACGATGGCGCGAAGGAGAGGGAGTATAAATGGCGCCAATGCGGGAACAAAAAGTTACCGGCATTGGTTGTCATTTTGTGGAAAATCAAATTGCCGGTCTTTACTTTTTTTCATTCTTTGTCTTCTTTCGCACTTACGTTTTTTAAAGCTTCAAATTGAAGTTAAAAAAAAAAAAAGAAGTTACGCGGGGGTTGGTACAAGTGGTAAGCGACTTGTGTCGCTTAAGCAAGGTCTTGGGTTGAGCCTTGTGAATGCAAAAAATCCCATTTGGGAGACTCACCCACCTTTTAGGTCGCTTGACCGGTCGGATCCGGATTAGTCGGGGCAAAGCCCCGGTGAACCGGGTGGGCAACAAAAAAAAAAAAAAAGAAGTTGAAGAAGAAGAATAATAATTTTGGATTTTTTTTTATTACTTTTGCTTTTTCCTCAAGCATTCATCCAAACCTATAAATTAATTAAAAAAAGCAATTTATTTTTTTAAAAATGGTTTTTTTCTTAATAAAAAAATCTCATCCAAACTGGCACTTAGTGGCAAACAACTGTGATTTTAGATAATCACGTTTTAATTATATAGATAAATGATAATAACCATCATCAGGATCTATCATATATCCATTGTCTATCATACGGTACCCTAATACATAATCTAATTAGTTCATATGACGGGGACCCAAACATCTACTATATGTCAAGACCTAAATCCCATGTCCATGTCTTTGTAACAGAAATAGCAAAAATCGATTCTCAATTCCCAAAGGGTTTTAAAAATTCCTGTGCCCATTTCTCGGCCAGGACGTAAATCACAAAAATACTAGAAATAGATTGAAAATGCTCAATGAATGAAAACAAGTAGCGTGAAATTTCAAAGTAATACGGCAAGGTGGTAGATTTGAGGTTAACCTGTAAAAGAGGAGAAGGAGGAGGAAATATCGCCGAAAGGAGAACGAGATGCGGCAAATACGATGGCGCGAAGGAGGTCCCGAGTATATATGGCGCCAAGGCTGGAACAAAAAGTTACCGGCATTGGTTGTCATTTTGTGGAAAATCAAATTGCCGGTCTTTAATTTTTTTCATTCTTTGTCTTCCCTCGCACTTACTTTTTTTCAAGCTTCAAATTGAAGTTAACCAAAAAAAAAAAAAAAAAAAGGAGAAGAAGAATAATTTTGGATTTTTTTTTATTACTTTTGCTTTTTCCTAAACCATTCATCCAAACCTATAAATTAATTAAAAAAATAACTTTATTTTTAAAAAAAAATTAATAAAAAAAATCTCATCCAAACTAACACTTAGTGGCGAACAACTGTGATTTTAGATAATCATGGTTTAATTATATAGATAAATGATAACAAATCATCATCAAGATCTATCATATATCCATTGTGTATCTTACGGTACCCTAATACATAATCTAATTAGTTTATATGATTCATCTTCCACATTTAGCTTTTCCCTTAAATTTTCTTACTTAACTTATAAAATGATACGTAATCTAAACTTATCAATGAGTATTTTAGGGAGATTAGTCCATGTTTATTATAATTAAATAATTTATTTATCCAACATATCCCATTTCCTCCTTGGTATGACGGTTTTAAAGGAGTAGGAATTATTATTTATATATTTCATTCTCTTATACTTCATCCATACGTCCAGGAATTTCTGAAGGAGTATAATAATGTATTGTGTATTGTTTCCCTTACTCATACAACATGTCTAGCTTCTTCCATGCCTTATTTGTGCACAGCTTTTCCTCTTAATTAATTAAGTTTCATCTAATGTCCACCTTTCAAAGGCAATTTAGACTTATATTGAAACTCCACTAATTTTTTTTTTTCATCAAAAATTTCCCCTCCTTTTATTGGATAGAAAATATAAGAATATTGAGGAAAAATATATTTTTGCCTTCTTGACATTACCATCTCAATTCATCTATAACCAAATTTAATAGCCACCTTTTCGAATAATTCCATATTATTTTCCCCCAATAATTAATTTATCCTGTTGCAAAATAAATATATCATTGACTACTACTACTTGTGAGAAATTCTCATATTCCAATAATTAATTTACATGAAAATTGGGGAAGTTACATTTCTTCCCCCGTAAAAATAAATTTCGTCCTCGAAATTTGTTTATACACTTATCATGTTTCTAGACATAAACTCTGGGTATTTCTCTTTCATATCCTGAACCGTTTCCCATGTCGCTTCTCTATCAGATAACCCTCTCCAAACCACCTTCACAAAAGGAATACTCCTACGCCTGAGCTGCTTTTCTTTATATTCGGCAATCTGCTCAGGCTCTACTGCAAAAGTATGATCTTCCTGCACCTCAACATCCTCATATTCGAGGACATGCTCTGGGTCTGGCTGATATTTCTTCAGCTGAGAGACATGGAAAACATCATGCAACTGCTCAAACTTGGCGGTTAACCGATAAGCTATAGGTCCTCGTTTTGCCAAAATTTCAAAAGGACCAATATAGCGAGGACTTAACTTCTTGCGCTTGATGGCTCTTCCCACTCCTGTAACAGGAGATATCTTCAAGAACACATGATCACCTACCTCAAATTCGAGAGGTCTCCTTCTCTTATCTCGCATAACTCTTGTCTACTTTGAGCCGCAAGGAGCCTCTTCTTGATTAAGTTAATCTGTTCGGAAGTTTCATCTACGATCTCGGGTCCAATTAGCTTCCGTTCAGATAACTCTGTCCAACATAGAGGTGATCAGCATTTTCGTCCATACAATGCTTCATAAGGAGCCATCTGTATACTAGAATGATAACTATTGTTATAAGCAAATTCAGCTAGGGGTAAATACTTGATCCCAATTTCCTTTGAAATCCAAGACACATGCTCGCAACATATCTTCAAGTGTCCGGATTGTCCACTCGATTGCCCATCAATGGGGATGATAAGCGGTACTAAATCTCAACTTCGTCCCCAATGCTTGATGTAAAGCTTGCCAATCGAGATGTGAACCTAGGATCTCGTCGGAGATAATACTTTTCGGTGTACCATGGAGTCGATTATTTCTCGAATATAAATACTTGCCAGCTTCTCGGGGGAGTAATTGACACTGACATGAAGAAAATGAGCAGACTTTGTGAGTCGGTCAACAATTACCCAAATCGCATCCAAATGCCTAATCTTGGGTAGACCCACTACTAAATCCATGGTTACATTCTCCCATTTCCATTCGGGAATCTCCGGTCCCTTCAAAAGTCCTCACGGTCGTTGATGTTCAATCTTAACCTTCTAACAAGTCAAACATCTAGCCACATACTCGGATATTTCTTTCTTCAGTCCAGGCCACCAAAATTGCGATTTCAAATTCCGATACATCTTGACTGTGCCTGGATGAATAGTGTACCTACTCTTGTGAGCCTCGTCTAGAATTTTCTGCCTCAAATCATCTCTAGATGGCACATAAATTCGCTTCTTGAACTGGATCAAACCATTTAAGATATCATATTCTGTTGCTTCGGCCCGAGAAATCTTCTCTCGGATGGATGTCGCTAGATCATCCTGCATCTGAGCTTCTTTTATTTCCGCGCTCAAATTATTCTCCTCTTGGCTGACAAGGAGGTTAGCCATATAGACTCTATGAAGCGCATCTTTATTCACAAAGGTTTGGCTCGACACATTCAAATCTCGAAGTCTTCTAACGACCTTTCGCTCTTTGATCATCATATATGCTACCTCGCACGCGTTTGTCTTAGGCTCAATGCATCTGCGACAACATTAGCTTTACCCAGATGATACTTTATCTCCAAGTTATAATCCTTTAGCAACTCCATCCATCTACGCTGCCTCATATTAAGTTCTTTCTGATCGAACAGATACTTGAGGCTCTTGTGGTCGCTTGATATAGCTCAAGCGTGGTACCGCATGCGGATAGTGTCGCCATATCTTCAAAGCAAAGACAACCGCTGCAAGCCGCAGATCATGTGTAGGATAATTCAACTCGTGAGGCTTCAAGGCGACGAGAGGCATACGGCACAACTAACTCGCTTCCGCGCATCGGGACACATCCCAATCCTTGCAAGCTAGCATCGGCGAAGACCACATAGGTCGACTCGGATCTGGAATAATCAACACAGCGCGTCGTCAACCTCTCCTTCGCATGTCGAAAGCTCTCCTCACACCGATCGTCCCACACAAAAGGCTGATTCTTCCTCAGGAGCTTAGTCAATGGCGACGCAATCCGAGAAAAGTTCTGTATGAACCGACGATAGTACCCAGCTAGACCCAGAAAACTGCGAATCTCGGTGACAGTCTTTGGTCTTTTCCGGCTATAATGCTTCCACCTTTGCGGGGTCCATTTTGCAACACCATTTTTGGAAACCACATGACCCAGAAATTTAACCTCGATAACCGAATTCACATTTCGAGTTTGGCGTAGAGTTTCTTCTCTCTCAGAATGCTTAAAACAAGTCGCAAATGCCGTTCATGTTCTTCTCGGTTCTTTGACTTGATCAATATATCATCAATGAACACAACTACGAATTGATCCAAATACGGCCGAAAGATTCTGTTCATATAATCCATGAAGATTGCAGGAGCATTAGTCAAGCCAAGCGGCATCACAAGAAACTCATAATGTCCATATACGGTCCGAATGCGGTCTTTGGTATATCCTCGGCTCTAACTCGAAGGCGATGGTACCACGAATGTAGATCAATCTTCGAGAATATACAGGAACCAGATAGCTGATCTAACAAATCATCAATCCTAGGTAGAGGATATTTGTTCTTCACCGTCACCTTGTTAAGTTCACGATAATCGATGCAAAGTCTTAGACTTCCATCTTTCTTTTTAACAAAGAGAAGCGGGGCTCCCAAGGTGAGACACTAGGGCGAATAAACCCCTTTTCAAAGCCAATTCTTCGATCGCTTCTTGGTTGACCATCTCGTTAGGTGCCATACGATATGGTGCTTTAGAAATTGGACTGTACTAGGCACGACTTCAATTGCAAATTCAACCTCTCTCTCGGGTGGCAAACCACTAATGTCGTCGGGGAACACATCGGAAATTCATTTACCTTTGGTATATCATCCAGAGAAGGTCCCGATTCTGCCTGTACAGAGAAGAACACCACATACCCCTGGCATCCTTGTTTGATGCATTGTTCCGCCTCAATAGCTGAAAGGAAACCAAGGCTTGCTTTGGCATTGAGGCTTTGCTGTTGATCAGGACATATAATTTTTCAGTTGCTGAAGTCTAATACTATATTGTTGGCCACTAACCAATTTAAGCCCGAATCACATCAATATCCCAACGGTAAACAGATCAAGTCCACAGTTGACTCATGACCATCAACAACCACAACACAATTTAAGCATACATCAGTAGTCTCGCATTTGACTCCGAGTGGGGTAGACACAATCAAATCATAAGGTAATTTATAAACATTCAAATTCATACGTTTAGCACAATCATATGCAATAAATGAATGATCGGCACCGAGAATCAAATAATGCATGCAACATACAACCATGGAGAAAGATGTTACCTTGAACTAACTCAGGTGATATGCGGGCGTCATCTCGTGTTAAGGCGAACACACGACCCTGGTTCAAAGGCCTCTTCTCTGTAGTGCGCTGAGGACACTCGTGGCTATAATGTCTAGGCTTATGGCAAGTATAACAGACCACTCCGTCCACCGCAACCGACTCAGTGAGTCTTGCCACACTTATTGCATACTTGGGGCTGCGGGCCTCCCGAAGTTACGTTGATTAGGTAGGAAGGGTTTCTTGCCATTGCCATGATTTTTGTTCCATGATCCTTTCCTTTTCTGGGAGGAGCTTCCACGATTAAAGTCACTACGAGGAATAGGTCTCCTGGAAGCATATAATTCCTTTAGATTCCGCTCAACAATTCTGCACTCCTCTACGGCCTGGCTCGATACATGGCGCTCCGGCGATGAGCTTTTCTCTGATCTCAAATTTTAGGCCGCGAATCAAGACATCTGCAAGACTACTTTCAGCATTAGGGTTTCTGTGATAAGTGGAGTAGCGGGACAGATGTGTGAACCTGGAATAATAATCTTCAAAAGACTCGTTATCCCCTTGCTTAATACTCAGAAACTCTGACTCCTTAGCACTACGGATGGAAGGAGGATGGTGCGTTCATTGAACTTTTCGAGAACGGCTCCCAAGTAATAGGGACATTTCGTGCATGTAGAGTCATCTCCGTATTACGCCACGGTGGTCGGCGTCTCCCTCTAGCTTGTAAATGGCCAACTCGAGCCTTCCTCTCTTAGGGCATTCAAGGACCTGAAAAATTTTCTCGAGACGAAGGATCCAATCTTCTCGTTGCATCAAATTTACCACGAAAATTCTTGTTTGCAAAATTTAGAAACCCAATAAATTGATGTCTCTGCAGCTCTATTACTTTGGTGGTGTATCGTGACCCTTCCTGTTCATCATGATTATTATTACCGCTACCATCACCCGTCTCGTCCTCTCGCTCCTCGGAACTTCGATCTTGACGTGCCTGTCTTCATTCATTTTTGCCACGCATCTCTTGTATCATGTTTCCCTCTTTCGCGGATCAATCCCATCATCTCGCGTATCAGATTATTATCACGGAGGATTAGGTACTGTGCCTCCTGTTCTTGCTTAGCCCTTCCTGGACCTTTCCTCTCGCCATTATAAAAATTAGCTTCACAATAACAAATAAATGAACATTATTTTCACAAGTTAATATTAAATTATAAATCATGGCCACAAGATAAAAGAGAACCATATTAATATTGCACATAAATTGTTTTACAACATCCTACTGATGATCTGTCAGAATCACTCTCCGCACCTAGTTCTAAGGCAACTATAGGCGTCTCCTAACTACTGACTCTTAAGGCCCTCCATGGTTGTCACCCATCTCCCTTTTTCCTAATCCATACAACCAAACTTATCTCAGTTCCACACCTTTCTATTTTAAATTTGTACCAGTATTGTCCGAACCGGGCTCTGATACCACAAATGTAACACCCCTACCGGCCTCGCCCTTCCGGGTGGCGGATAGAGGGATTCCCTTTTAATAATTACCATATATCATATAATTACTATTTATTACCACGCATCAGAGTTTAATCGCAACAAAGTATTTCCCGGTTGGATTTTAGACAACACTAGTATAACCAAAAGTAAGTAACAAAATATAATCCCCAAAGGGTTAGACATATAGTCATCCACCGGTGCCTACAAGGTCAAAAGAATATACAGTTATCCCAACACAAAAATAAAATCAAAAGTAAATCTTCCCCTGCCACCAACTACTCCAGCTCCGCATTCTTACCCTTCTCTCCATTCTGACCCTTGAAGTACTCCACGAAGCTCTACAAAAATCTGGGATTCATAATTGGATCCCAGAGTAACCATTAATCTCATATCTAATGCATAAACAGTGTAAGTATGTAACCATAATTAGGAAAACACCAAATAATAACATTCAGTAACAAACGCGCAGTAACACAAATACAACATACCAAGTATACCGTGTTAACTGCGGAAGGACTACATGTCCTAAAAAAAAACGCAGATCAATTTGCTCAACAAAGAAAGCCCGGATCCACAGCGCTAGGAAAAACAAGTAGTCGGGCTCCAAACCCAGACCACACTGAATGCACATAAACGCATGTCCCTTTTTAGGAGACACGGGTCCACAATCATGGAAAAACAAACATACAAGGCAACACAAGACATATGAGGATTAAGGTTACTACCTGGTAGTTGACCAAAATTTATCAGTATATTTTCCCCCGGATACGCGAAAAAATCAAAGTGACCCTAAAATAATCAAAATATAATTATAAGTAACTCGTTCTTAAAGACATTTATTTGATGACTCAAAATAAGCCTTTCTCAATTCTTCAAAACTCCAAAACCCTTTTTCAACATTTCCGAAACTCTTATTCTTGATTCTAAAAAATATGATCCAAGCTTGCTCCTATACAAATAATCATTTTAAACACGTCAACATTACCAAGAACGAATCAGATCATGGTGTTTAGGAGGCTAGCTGAAATTCTTCCTCTAGATTATGTGATCAATCTTCGATTTTTAACCACCAACTTTTATTATACCATACCAATATTTCTTCCTAGACCGTAAATTTCAGGTTTTGTTCTCTATTCACCCATTTTATCAGCTAGTCAGACCCAACCACGTTTATATACTCAAGGAACAGATGTTTCCAACTTAGGAACTATAAGGTCATAAAGTAGTTAGAGCTGTTACTTACTTGATCTTGGTCTTCTACTGACTTGAGACTTTGATCCTTAGAGATTTTCTTCTTCCTTTTCAGCCTCAACCTTCAACTTATCATGACAGATTTTCCTTAAGGCCTTAGTTTACATGAGAGTATGTAGAAAAAGGTGGAATAAGAACCCAAAACCTTACCTCCCTCTTGCACGTTTCTGCTTGGCGTGCTTGTGTCTTGTTGATTTTTAATCTCCTCCTTCTCTCCTTCTTGAACTCGTACAGCAACCTCAAAGGGAGGAGGTGAGTTCCTTAAATAATTCCTCAAGGATTATTCTAGACTCAACTTGTCTTTTGAACACTCTTCAATTCTCTAGAAAGATCTAAGAAAATTTCACCTCATCCCCTTTAATCTTGTAGAACCGACTTAAAGGGGCGTTGGAATGGCAATTTTCGTGCTCCTCTGATCCTTTGATTGTGAACGTCCGGATGACCAGGAAATATAGGAGAAATAATCACTTCCTTTCTTTTCTTTGTTTTACACTCTTTCTCTCTTTCTCTCTCTTCTTTTTTTTTTTTTAAAAAATCTTTTCTTTCCCTCGGTTTGCAGCAGGAACGTTGGGAAAAATTTTATCCTCTGCCTTAACCAATGTGCGCCTCCACTTCTCTTTCTTCATTAATTCCAAATTGTCTCATCACTCACCTTACTCCTCCTCTCAACCGATGGAAATAAGGGGAGTAGAAAGTAATAGGTATTATTTTTATTAGCCCCTTTTGCTCCTCACGCGTGACACATTGGAAGTAACACTTATCATTATTATATTTTTTTTTATTTCCAATCCATCAATTCAATTCTTTCACTCTGCGGTTTTGGAGGAGCAGCAAGTAATTAATTTAATTTTTTTATTTTTATTTTTGATTTATCTATTCCCTTTTGATTCTTTCTTTCATTTGGGAAATAGTGAAGAAAACATTTCTGGATGTTTTCTTGTTTTCTCCACGTGGCCACTACTTTTTTTTTATAAAACATATCCCATTTCCTCCTTGGTATGACGGTTTTAAAGGAGTAGGAATTATTATTTATATATTTCATTCTCTTATACTTCATCCATACGTCCAAGAATTTCTGAAGGAGTATAATAATGTATTGTGTATTGTTTCCCTTACTCATACAACATGTCCAGCTTCTTCCATGCCTTATTTGTGCACAGCTTTTCCTCTTAATTAATTAAGTTTCATCTAATGTCCACCTTTCAAAGGCAATTTAGACTTATATTGAAACTCCACTAATTTTTTTCATCAAAAATTTCCCCTCCTTTTATTGGATAGAAAATATAAGAATATTGAGGAAAAATATATTTTTGCCTTCTTGACATTACCATCTCAATTCATCTATAACCAAATTTAATAGCCACCTTTTCGAATAATTCCATATTATTTTCCCCCAATAATTAATTTATCTTGTTGCAAAATAAATATATCATTGACTACTACTACTTGTGAGAAATTCTCATATTCCAATAATTAATTTACATGAAAATTGGGGATGTTACACCACTATTCTTTAATTAATTTATTCTGCAAATTAAGTGTGACGCTCTAAAATCGAGATGTGATGGGCACGGAATATGAGAAAACCCACATCCCTAAAGCCCTAAACATATGAAACATTTCATACTATATATATATATACATGTTTGCAACACCTAATATAATGCCTATGATTATAATTCATTTTACAAAAATTATTGGCTTTCTAAAGAAATTTCTTTAGAGTCTCCTCTGAGAGTAAGACCTTAGGAAAATTCTACAACTACTTGATATCGTCAAGGGGACTCCAAAAATCAGAAAATTTTACAAATCAACAATACCTATAAAGATACCAAGAGACAGAAAGAGTATAAGAGATCTTAATTTAATTCTCTAGCACACAAGGAGAAGATATTACTTTTCCATATTCTATTTCACTACAGCCTTTAGAGTGATCAGATATGCTTGCAAAGAAGCATAAAATGGCGCACATAATGTATTATATAATACTCCAAGGAAGACTTAAAAGGAACCCCAGCAGCTAAAGCCCACGTCTCATTATCAATCTCATAATATGGGATTTTGGGTTTACCATCTGAAAATGAAGTTAATCATACAACCTCCTACCCCCTTTTAATTCACAAAAAAATACGACAACTAGTAGAATTATCGTTTATAAAAATTGTAATGGGACGTTATTCACTCACAAATATTCTTGACCTCAAATAGTGCAGCTGGTCGTGTTCATCTTGGTGATTATTAAGATCAATTTGGCTAGATAGAAGTGAAGCATCATTCGAACAGTTCCTAATTCAATGTAAAGACTCAAGCTCTTTTGTACATGTTGATAAATCTCGTTTAGATGCTCCACGTAGCCTATAGGTAGGATCCCTATCTTCCCTGGTATTTTGGAATATATGTATGTGTATATGTTGTGGTGGAGCAGAGCTCCTAATGCTGTATATGAATTTAAAATGGCTTAAGCATGTTTAGGATCATTGAACTAGTTTTGAAGGTTTTAATGGTATTGTGAGTAGTATTTAAGATTCATTTATAAGTTTAAGGTTTAAGGCTTTAAGCAATGTAAGTCTTACTAACATTTCGTGTCAGTCGCCCCCTAAATTTTCAGTGCGTGACATTAAGCAGGCGGACACACCACTACTCATTCTTCTATTTCTCTTTAGACACTTCGCTTTCTCTTTTCTTCATGGGTAAGAGCAGGAATGCAGATTGCACTTCACCTTTTTCTGGTATTCATCAGCGCATAAGAGGAGACATCCCATGTTTCATCTATTTCCCATGTAAACTACATTCCCGTTGCAGCATTTTTCGGACAGCACCCATTTATGACAACATATTTCTCTTTTTAGTCAATAAGCATGCCATTCGATCAGCTCATTCATTACTTGATGTGACAGCAAACTCGTACTCCTCTCAAAACTGAACACCTCACACATATTCCTCTCAAGTTTCTGACACCTCATACATCCTTACACTCTCTTTCACGTCAGATATTTATTCGCCCACTCCTTTCATTCTATTCATTCAGTTCTGATTTTAACGCGAAACTGAGAGTATGAGAGAGGGAGGACGAGACAGAAAAGAAATGAGAATGAAAGAGTGAAATTTGACACTTAGAAAAAAATAGAGAGTGAGAAGCTAAGAGGGAGACGTGAAGGCGTGGTAGACAGAGACAGAGAACACAAACGCTGAGAAGGAGAGAGTACCGAGCACTACTTCATTTCTGGTTTATCCACTCGGCCATTCAAGTAGGCGTAGAGAAACGAAGGCAGAGTCACATGCAAACTTAAGTTTCAGACAAGGTAAGCCACCAACCTGATTTTCTACGTTTGAAGCTTAGATGATAAGGTTTTGGATCTGCATGTGATACTCTGTTACAAGATATCTAAAACAGGGAAAGTTTGGTATGTCTCTAAGCATGTTTCTTACATCCAAAAATTCCAGATTCTGTCATATCACGACACAAACCATCAGAATATTAATTAGGCAGCGAAGTTGAAGACAAGAGAAGGACCGAACGTGGCAAACAAGTTTTAAGTGACGACCAAGGTGAGCTTTGAACCTTTTCTGCACGTTGGTTTTATGTTTCAAAGCTTTAGAAGTCGAGCTTTGGGTTCTGCATGCGTGCTCAGATTTAAATGTCAAAAACAGAGAACGTTTAAAAGTTTTTGGTTGCATGTGTTTAGTTCTAGAAGGTTAACACTTGAAGCTGAACCTTACATGCACATGCTAATAATTTCTAATTGGTTATTGCTGCTATAAGAGCCTGTTGTTTCGGTAGAAAAGCACTTGCACGCAAAGAACATAGGTTTTGCATTGATTCCACGTGTTTTATGGTTCCGTCTGAGAGCATAAACTGAACCTAAAACTTATGTTTAGAAGTGTTAGAACTGAGCTTTAGAATGAGAAGGCTTAAGGAAGCCAAAATGAGCTGTTGAACATAAAAGAAGAAGTTGCTGCCATTTCTGGAAATTGGAATTTTGCAGCAGAAACAGTAACGTTGGAATAGAGAAAAACCTGATTAGATGACAGTGTATGACCTTGAAATTTTGTATACACTTAGTACACATAATAAGGTTCAGTGTGAGCCAAAGAACACTTAAAAAGAAGGTGTATACAAGGAATTACGAATTTTCTAAGTCAGACAAGAAAACTGAACGAAAACCTGTTGTTCAGAATTAGTCCGAGATACTCCTTGTAAAAAACTGTATTAACTCCGACATTGAATTAGGTGAAAATAATTTTTACTATAAACTAGATTAATATGAGTTTAAGTAGAAATTTAAACCAATTTGAACCACCTCAATCGGAGTTTCCTAGACCCAGATATGAATTTTTAAAGTTGGATATGAAATTCTGAAAAATCCAGTTTTGCAGACTGAAGTTGTCTCTACAATTCGAAATTCTGGGAATAACTCAGTTATTTTTTGATCAGTGGATTATTTTTACTATAAAATAGACTTACAGAACTTCGATTAGGAACTTGAACCACTTGATTCCGAGTTTTCTAGACCGAGATATGATTTTTCTAAGTTCCTAGAAGAATTTAAAGTTGAAATTCTGTGAAGTCTGAAAATAAATATGTTTTGAGCAAATTACAACTAGCCCTAACTTGGGATTTTTGAATAAAGCTTGAAGGGCTAGATATCTAATTGTGGGAAGAATATAGAATACATAATGAAGGATAACCAACTGAAGTGAATAAAAACGATAAGCATTATGAGTCGGTTTAGTAAGTGTAATCTTAATACTTCTATTAAGATTAAATTGAGTAATGACCCATCTTCAAAAATTATAGGATTTGGATATTTGGGTTGGCCAAAAGATAAGCAGAGCAAGAAGAACTCGTGAGAATAAGGAGTGGTAAAGACATCCAGGTAGTAACTTTCTCTCACATACCCTGTATGACTTTATATGCATGTATGAACCATTGTGATACTTGAATTTTGAACACCTAACCTTATCGCCGGTTAAGGCCGGAAGGTAATGCCCTTGAATGTGGGGTAACCTAGATACCATCACGGTTAAGGCCGGGGGTGGTTGTTCGATAAGGGAATCGGTACATTTGTGAAAGAAGGGCAAATGCCCATTTGAATACCCAGCGCTGAGAGAATGGACCCCTAGGTCCTTGAATGAATTTGAATTTGAATGAAGGGATAAGGAGCAATTTTACATATGTAATTTACCCCAGAGAACGCCTGAAGACCATGTGATTTAAACTGGACCAAAAATACACATGTGATTACGTTTTGGGAGCGCCAAAGACACCGGCCGTTAGTCAACCCTTAGTCAATGGTTAACTTGGATGGAAATGAACAGTAACTCAGGTGAAATTACACTTTTGCCCCTAGTTTTAAATATTAATTATACTTTTGCCCTAGTTTTAAATATTTAAAAAAATTAAAATATCTCCGCTATTATGGCCCCACCGCCGACCGGGGTGGTGGCGCACCGGTGGTGGCGGTGGCGGCGCGGTGGCGGTGGCTATGGTGGGTGGTGGGTGGCGGCGGCTGGTGGTGAGAATGGGTGGGGCCCATCAAGGCGGAGATATTTTAATTTTTTTTAAATATTTAAAACTAGGGTCAAAAGTGTAATTAATATTTAAAACTAGGGGCAAAAGTGTAATTAATATTTAAAACTAAGGGCAAAAGTGTAATTTCACCTAAAACTAGGGGGTAAAAGTGTAATTTCACCCGAGTTACTGTTCATTTCCATCCAAGTTAACCGTTGACTAACGGCCGTGGTGCTGGGCGCTCCCAAAACGTAATCACATGTGTATTTTTGGTCCAGTTTAAATCATGTGGTGCTGGGCGCTCCTGGGGATAAATTACATGTGTAAAATTGCTCCTTATCCCTTGAATGAATGTGAATTTTAATGAATTTGAATTTGAATTAATTTGTACCGAATGAATTTGAATTGAATTTTGATTCTGAATGGTGTTCAATTGAATTTGAATTTGAATTTGAATTTATTGCAATTGGTTGTCTACCATGTATCGTGCATGCATTTTATGTGAGTGATTAACGTTACTAGTGGGATTCATTTGAATCCCAGACATCCCCGAAAGTTCGGCGTGATAAATATAGTAGACGCTCACAAGGCAAGGGGGTGGATGCGGTAATTGAAGATGCTGAGTCAGAACAAGAACTACTGTTGGTTATCTACGTTTTGTATTAGACTATGTTGAAAGTTTGTAATATTTGAAAGAACCTTTTATGGATTTCAGTTATGTATCTAGACCTTGTTATCAGTATTACTATGCTAGAACTCCTTTTCTTCCTAAGCTGTGCATTAATACTCGATGAATGTCATTATACGAAGAGAATTTGACATTCGTGGTATCTTACTCGATAAGTTTCCAAGAAACGAATGTCGGGTGTGACACCGCTTCTTATTCTTAATAAAAGAATTGTTTATCTAATTTGAGGAGATTAAGAAATATAAATAAATTACTTAATTATAACATATAACAAATTTTTTAAAATACTTATTTGTAACATGTAATGAGATAGAATATTGTCGCTACCAATTTTGGTCACTACCACTTTTTTCACTAGATCAATCTTATATACCTTTATCATTTCTTTCTCCTATTAAGATTGTGATCTAACCATGAAAAAAGTGGTAGTGATATTGGTAGTGAAAAAAATTGCTAGTGACGATATCATATCCTAGCATGAAAATATGCATGTATCTATTTATAAGTTTGACAAATTAGTTTGAAAATATATATATATATATATATATAATAAAATAGAAAAAAGTCTTAATTATAATTAGAATCAGCAAAACTTCAATAACCAATTGAAATTAATTATACGTAGTATAACCCACTTTCTAATCGGAAACAGATTGATTGCTCATTGTAATGATGAGCACTAAGAGCTCTTCACTATATATGATGAGATCTACTCCGTTCAAATAAAATTTTAAGGGTCCAAATTTATTATTTTTAACTAATGATTTTTACATAATTTGTCAATATTTTTCTAATTTACAAATATTGATTCTCTCTCCACGATAATCAAGGAGGATAATAATTGAGGAAATTAAGGAAGATGCCTATGATGTTTTAAAAAATAACAAGACCTTAGACGTCGTGCGTTGCACGGAGTGTGTTGTTTTATTCGGTATTTATATCGGACAACTAAAGTATTAATGTAATAACAATGTAGTTTTATTAGTAAATAGATTAATTGTAGACGTAACAATAAACTCAAATGAAAGTACTAAAGCTGAATTCATAACCGTAAATGGAGCTATATACCCAAGAGGGGGGTGAATTGGGTATTTTAAAAACTTTTAAGAATATGCTTTGTTTTGAAGTAATGAAACCAGAGATAAACAGAGGAGGAAGGGAAGGAAAGCTTGCACAACAGAAATTATCCTGGTTCGGTCTTATCTTTGACCTACATCCGGTCCCAAGCCACACTTGGGATTTTCAATCCACTATACTCACAAACCGATTACACACTCGTACTCAAGAGTAGTTCTCTCTCTAGAACTCACTCCCCCTTACAAGTTGTAATCAATACACCCAACCACCAAGTCCCCGACTTGTGGTTATGTCAATCAATAAATGATTTACGAGATAGAACTCTCTCAGTGAGCGAGATAAAATGAACACTGAAGTACAAGTATCGATTGATACAATACAAGTGAAAGCGAACATAATAAATGACACTTAGTAAATTTTCGCTCTCGGTAGGTGTATCGCTTGAGAAGAAGTTAATGCGCTCTATTTATAGGTAGAGAACATTAAATGACCGTTGAATGATGAATCCAACCGTTGTAGGTGATTAGCATTAAGTCGGTCATCTTCTCTCTCTAAACTCCAACTAATCCAGTGCTAATATGATCGAGGTGGAACTCGAGGATTTTCCCGTTGGAGAAGAGTTTACTTGATGAAGAAAGCATTCTTGACCGTTGGAGAATGCGTGCTCAAAGTGGATTATCCAAAAGAAGGTTGATTTGCGAAGTGCATTAAATGCACTTGTACACTTTTGCTTTATGGCTTTGACCTTCAATAATCTTCATCATTGCTAACTGAAATTCACTCAACAAACTTGTTAAACATAGTTGGGTTCATAGGTGAATGATTCATGAAAGCAATTAGAACAAACAAGAGTGATATGCAAATTCGTATAATTCAAAAATTGGTTTCAGCGTTGGTTACTCGAGTAAGTTCATCGTTACTCGAGTAAGTCACTGTGTGAGAGAGTCTTTCTTGCAAGTATCCAAAGGATACTCGAGTAAGCAACTTCCGAAGCAAACCATCGAGACTTGAACTTTTGAAACCAAAGTCTTTACTCGAGTAAGTTAGTGGTTTACTCGAGTAAGCAACTATTTGCTTGAAAACTCAAAGTGTAAGATGCCTCTTTACCGGAGTAAACAAATTCATACTGGAGTAAGCACGAACATGAGTTAAGTTGAAAATCATTTCAAGAGTTCTTTACTCGAGTATGAAAACTCTTACTCGAGTATGCACGAGTTTAGAAAAACTTAAGAGCTCTCTCTCGTAAGACCCTTTACTCGAGTAAGTCAATGTTTACTCGAGTATACACTCAAGTCCAAAAGTTCATTTGCTCTCGGTAAGTCCAATACTCGAGTATAGAAATCTATACTCCGAGTATTGATTTATCTTGTAAAGATTGGTTGCTCTCGGATGGACTTTACTCGAGTATGTAAACCTTTACTCGAGTAAGTCACAATTTGTGAAACACATTTGCTTTCTGGATGACCGTTACTCGAGTATGTAAACCTTTACTCGAGTAAGTCAGAATTTGAAAAACACATTTTCTTTCTGGATGACCTTTACTCGAGTGTGTAATCCTTTACTCGAGTAAGTGCGTGTAAAATCCAATCGGGCATTCCTTTGAGTCTATACTCGAGTAAGCTTTCCTTTACTCGAGTAAACAACTCGATAAATGGTTTTACACATTTAGCAAAAACTTCAACACATGTTTACAATTGTTGTTAATCATCAAAACACATTGAGAACTAACATTCTCCCCCTTTTTGATGATGACAACACTTGTAAATGATCTTTTTAAATAATTTGAAAGATGAAGTTCCTTTGAATTGAAGTTTTTCAAATATTAGTGCAAAGTGGTCAAAAACCATTTGAATATGCATGTTAATCTGTAATACTCGAGAGAATGGCAGCAAATATGCATTTGAACACATAAACAACTGATAATATAATCATTAAGCAAACTTCATACAATGTTTTACTGATATCAGAAATGACAAAGACTCTGATAACACTGATATCAGAGAATGAAACAAAAAAAAATGCAGAATCAACAAGATATAATGCATGGTTAGACACTACAACCTAGACCCCCTAGACCCTATACATCTTTCTCTTCTTCTCCCCCTTTGTCATCATCAACATACTCGGGATCAAGAATAACAAGAGGAGGGGAATAGAGGACCATGGCAGTGGATGGATCAAAGGTAGAGTCATGGTGAGTGTATAAGGAGAAAGTGTGGGGAATTTCTCGTAGATGGGGTAGATGGAGATGGAAAGGAGTCGGGTAGAATTTCGTGGTGGGAGTGATAGGAGAAGATGGAATTACAAGGGTAGGAGTGGAAGTGGTGTGAGGTGGACTGGGAAATGAGAAGGTAGGTGAGGAAGGTGGGGAAAAGTGAGTCTTTGGTGGCTGGGTCTCTGGAACAGGAGAGGATGAGGATGGACCGGTTGTGAACCCAAATGTAGCTGAGGATGAAGAACCAAGGTCAAAGTGCTGGATCAACTTGTTGACCTTGTCGGCTTCGAAGCAATATCCATGATAGAACCAATCCGAGAATCCAAGTCGATGCACCGATCAAAAATCTCATCCCGCTTCTTTTCGGTGTCATTCTTGAGTTTGTCCAACTTTGTGATAACCTCATTCTGACCAGCAATCACCTCATTTAGACCAATCTTGAGATCAGCTCCTAGCTTGCCAAATTCAAATTGCATTCTGACAAAGTGAGAAGCAATGGAAGTGTCCACAATGGCTTTAACTCTAGCCTCAAAATCCAGTGGAGGAGGAGGAGCGGGGCCCGAGCCTCGTGCGCAAGCGATTGAGATGCACGGGCTGAGATCTCGGAGGAGCCCTTGCCCGACCGGATCCTTCCGGTTCAAGGTTTATCTGCATAAACTTAAGGCGAGTCTTGCCAAAGGATGGGATATACTTCATTGACTCAGGAGGGCCCACATACCATATCTTATGGTAAAATAAGATCGAGGACACCAGAGAAGCGAAGGGCATATAAGATCCTTTTCGGGAGGTGAACTTGAAGTTGCTCATTTCCTTGAAGACCCACTGCCTAATATTGAAAGGATGTTGCTTGATAAAGGCAGTGAAAAAGCGGTAATCCTTCTTCGTGAAATGTGTATAGCTACCTCCCTTCTGGACAAAACTCCTCGAATACACAAACCAAAGTACATGGTGCAAGTTAGGCATGTCATATGGTTTAAAGGATAAATGAGCTCTCTGATCATCCGGTACGTCGTGAGTGAGTAAAAGTGTCCTATACACCTCCTCATTGCTATAACGTGGTGTAGAAGCCTCTGGGGGATCAACAACCTTCAATATCTGGTTGAGGATTGCAGCAGAGATGGTGAAAGTGACCCCGCACAGATGTGGTGAGCCTTTCTTCAATGGCTCGTCCTCCGAGTCCGAGGATGTGATCGGTCTTCATGTTGAAATAGAACATTCTCACCAACCCCGGAAAGTAGGCGGCCTCGATGGAGACAAAGGAGTCATAAGGTCCGAGCCACGGCGATAGATCAACATTGCATTCCTGGTGAACTTGTTCTAGATTGACTGAGACAATGGGACAAAATCCTCGGGTTGAGTATTGCTCTCTGAACATGGCATTGTGGCCAGGAGGAAGTGCGACCGGGGCAACTTTGAAACCCGGCGGTGGATCCTTGTGGAGCTTTATCTCCTCAACAGCATTTTCGACAATGGGAGATATCTCCTCTTGCTCTTCCTCTTGATTAACTTCTGGTTCGGAAGCCGAGTGAGTAGCTTCATCGGTAGAGGATGAGACAACGGTGGTGGAGGCTTGCTTGGACCTTCTCTTCACCTTCTCTACGGCCTTCTTCTTTCCCTTTTCTTTGCTTGAAGAGGCCTTCTTTTTCTTCTGCGTTCCCGAAGATGGTTCTGGGCCTTGAGAGGATAAACCCCTTTTCTTGGGGTTTTGAGATTGAGCCTCCGGAATCGTAAAGCCTACTCCAGGAATCCTTGTATCAATGCCTCTCTGCAATTTCTTTGGAATCGATTTGGTTCTTGGAGCTCGTGGAGGAACCGGTTGAGAGGATTGAGAAATTTTCTTAGACATTTGAACGTTTAGGGTTTCGGTGAAAATGAGGATAGGAAGGATTGGACGAGGTTTGGTGGAGTTTTAAGGGGATTTATGAGGGATTGTGACGGTTACGGAGAAGAAGAAGAAGAGAGAAAGTCGCGTCTCTAGGGCTTTCTCGGAGTAAAGGTGCGAGTATGTAAGAACACGTCGTTTCGGTATATATAGATAGACGCCTATACTCGAGTAAGTTCTTGCTTACTCGAGTAAACAATACTTTCATTTACATACTCGAGTAAAGAAGGAAGTATATCTTGACACCGGACTTCAAAAATGTCACGTGAATTTTGAAATATCGATGGACATACTCGAGTAAGTTACCAACATACTCGAGTAAGTTTCGTCATACCTTGAGGTTTGGTCTCTGTCTCGGGTCTATACTCGAGTAAATATCTACATACTCGAGTAAACCTTTCTCGTTCTCGCAATGCGCTCTCTGCTTCTTGAATACTCGAGTATCCACTTCCATACTCGAGTAAAGCATTTCTGAACTTCTGAATTTGCTTTACGCATCGTGTTTACTCGAGTACCATGTACTCTACTCGAGTAAGAGATCTTTGAATCATCGAGAAAACCTGCAAAAACAATTTCTATACACTCCGATGCTTAAGTTAGTAAGGATTAATCATCAAACGCACAACTAACATTAAATTGGATGAGAAATGCTTACAATTCATTGGGATTTACCATTCCCAATTCTCTCCTTATGAAATTGAAAGGTTCTTTGGCTAGAGGCTTTGTGAAGATGTCGCAAGTTGAAGATGAGTTGGGATGAACATTACTTTGACATCTCTTTTGGACATGATCCCGAATGAAGTGATGCCTCACATCAATATGCTTGGTCCTTGTATGTTGCACCGGATTCTTGGCCAAGCTTATTGTGCTTGTGTTGTCACACAAAATTGGGATTTCCTTCGGGTGAACTCCCAAGTCGACAAGTTGTTGTTTCAACCATAGTACTTGAGCACAACAACTTGAGGCAGCCACATATTCAGCTTCGGTAGAGGACACGGCCACGAGATGTTTGCTTCTTCTGAACCAAGAGACAAGTGAGTTGCCAAAGAATTCGCATTGGCCACTTGTGCTCTTTCTATCTTGTCTTGTAGCCGGCATGATCCGAATCGAGTATGCCACCAAGTGTTCGGTTGACCTTTGGGAAACCATAGTCCAAGAGTCTTCGTGTCCGAGAGATATCTGAATATCCTCTTCACATGTTCAAGCATGGGACTCTTTTGGAGCGGATTGGAACCTTGCACACATCCCAACACTGAATTGGATGTCCGGGCGACTTGCTGTGAGATAGAGTAGTGATCCAATCATCCCTCTATACTTTGTGATGTTGAAATCTTTGCCCTTCTCATCCGCATCCAATGAAGTAGTTGAGCTCATAGGAGTGTCGCTCGTTGCATTGGTCCATCCCAAATTTCTTCAAGACAAATCATTGAGATATTTGGTTTGGGAAACAAATATCCCATCTTTTCTTTGCTTGATTTGCAATCCAAGAAAGTAGTTGAGCTCTCCCATCATGGACATCTCAAACTCTCCCCGCATAGTCTTTGAAAATTCTTCACACAAGGCATCATTAGAAGCACCAAATATAATATCATCCACATATATTTGAACCATTAAAATTTCATTAAGCTTATTACTCTTTATGAAGAGAGTTGTGTCCGCTTTTCCTCTAACAAAACCTTGATCTAGAAGGAATTTGCTTAATCGCTCATACCAAGCTCTAGGAGCTTGTTTGTGCCATATAGGGCCTTCTTGAGACGATACACATGATCCGGACAATGTTCATTTTCAAAACCAGGAGGTTGTTCTACATAAACTTCCTCTTGTATAAAACCATTAGAAAAGCACTTTTCACATCCATTTGATATAGTTTAAAACCTTTTACACATGCAAAGGCTAGAAGTACTCTTATGGCTTCCAATCTTGCCTTTGGAGCATAAGTTTCTTCATAATCAATTCCTTCTTCTTGATTATAGCCTTTGGCAACCAATCTTGCCTTATTGCGGACAATGATTGTAGACTCATCACGTTTGTTCTTGAATACCCATTTGGTGCCAATGATAGGATGGTCCGGGCCTAGGTACCAAATCCCAAACTTGATTTCTATCAAATTGATGTAACTCCTCTTGCATTGCTAACACCCAATCATTATCCGAAAGGGCTTCATCAATCTTAGAGGGTTCTATATGAGATATAAATGCGAGAGAAGGTTACTTCATTCAAAGTACTATTTCGGTTCTTAATCCCGATTAATATCACCTATAACTTGGTCTAAAGGATGATTTCTAATAAATTTCCAAGCTCTAGGTTGAGTCGATCAAGATTTTCAATATTGTTTTGGGGATCAGCCTCAAAAACATTTTCAGGACTTTCAATAGAAGCGAGGAGTAGTTTTCGAAAAGAATTGATTTTTGAAAACATTTTCTTCTTCATTGTCCAAGGCTTCATGATTTGGATTCACGAGAAAACAACATGTATTGATTCTTCAACAATACGAGTGCGAGTATTAAAGACTCTATAAGCTCTACTCCTATTTGAATAACCAATGAAGATACCTATATCGGCTTTGGAATCGAATTTACCAAGATTCTCTTTACCATTATTGTGCACATAGCACTTGCATCCAAAGACGTGTAGGTGGCTGAGATTTGGCTTCCTTCCCTTGTAGAGTTCATATGGGGTCTTGTTCAGCTTCTTCCTCAAATAGGCTCGGTTGGAGATGTAGCAAGCCGTACTCATTGCGTCACCCAAAACACTTGAGAAGTGTTGTTTTCATTCAACATTGCCCTTGCCATCTCAGTGAGGACTCTATTCTTTCTCTCAACAACACCGTTTTGTTGAGGAGTCCTTGGAGCTGAGAAATTGTGATCGATCCCCATATTGTCACAGAACTCAGCGAAGGCGTTGTTTTCAAATTCGCCACCATGATCAGTCCTTATACCTGAAATTGCGAAGCCTTTCGCGTTCTGGTCCTTTTTGGCAAAGGTAACAAACTGATCAAACGTTTCATCTTTAGATGATAAAAATATTGTCCAAGCGAATCTAGAGTAATCATCAACTATGACCAAAGTGTAAAGATTTCCACCAAGACTTTTTACTCTAGCTGGTCCAACTAGATCCATATGAAGTAATTGAAGAGGTCTACTAGTTGAAATCTCATTTTTTGCTTTAAAAGAAGATTTGGTTTGTTTTCCTTTTTGACAAGCATCACATACTATATCATTTTTGAAATTCAATCTAGGAATACCAATAACCAAATCCTTTTTCAGCAACTTGTCAAGTTGAAACATATTAACATGAGCTAATCGTTTATGCCATAGCCAACTCTCATTCAAGTTACTAACAAAACAATTTTCAGAAACTGAAGCATTGCTAGAGAGATTAAGGGTATAACAATTTCCATCTCTAGGTGCTCTAAATAAGGCTTTAGTTTTTAAATCATCAATGGAGATTAAGTCTTTTCTAACAATCAAGCATTCATTTGAATCAAAGATAACTAGGTTACCCTTGTCGGTGCTTTGGCTCACACTTAGGAGGTTGTGACACAATCCTTCTACTAGGTAGACATCTTTGATGAGAGGACCTTCATTGTTACCTATCTCACCAATTCCAGCAATTTTTCCCGATTGGTCTCCTCCAAATGTGACTCTACCACCATCCTTTGATTTGATTGAAAGGAATTTAGATTCATCTCCAGTCATGTTTCTTGAGCACCCACTATCAATGTACCACTTGTTGGGTCTTGATGCTCTAAGACAAACCTGCAATTCACAAAGGATCAAGCCTTAGGTACCCATCTTTTCTTGGGTCCTTTGGAGTTAGTTTTGACCTTAGGAACATAAGTTCCTTTCGGTACCCATTGATAATTTCCCACAGGCTTAATTTTTCTTTCTTTTCTATGAAAGCAAGATGAAGTAGAATGACCCTTCTTATTATAGTAATTGCAATGTGCAAAGGGATTTGAAGAGTGAACTGATTTTGTGAAATAGTTCATGTACGTTTTTTGACCACTCTTCTTCTTGCCTTTCTTCTTATCAAAATCTGGTCTGTAACCAATGCCTGATCTATCGTTTATAAAGCGTTGTTGTTTCAAAATGACATTGAGCATTTCAATCCCTCTAGTGAATTTCTCAAGTGCCTTTGTAAGATATAAATTCTTTTTCTTGATCGGGACAATCTTTACAAATAGTATTTTTCGAAGAGGAAAGCTTTTCAACTTGAGATTCAAGAGTAAGATTTCTGTTTTTTAGTTTGAAATATTTTTCAGCAAGCTTTTCAAATTCAAATTGCATGTTAGTCATATACTCATCAAATAGATCATCATAAGGAGGTTTGCAATCATATACCTCTTCAAGTTTAGCACGTTGCTCTTCTTCTTCAAGAACTAGGCATATATTTGCTTTTTCTTCCTCATCCTCATCATCTTCATCGGATGATTTGTCACCCCAAATGCCGGAGACATAAGCTTTCTTCTTGTATTTTGCTGAACTTCTTCTTTTCTTTTTCTTTGTTGTTCAGGTTGTGGGCATTCGGACTTGATGTGACCAGGTTTTTGACATTCGTAGCAAATGACGGCTTCTTTGCCTCATAGCTGGAGCTACCCTTGTGGAACTTCTTAAAGCCTTGGTCCTTCTTGTAGAATTTCTTGAATCTACGAACCATCATCCCTATTTCCTCATCTTCGTCTACATTTTCGTTTTCCTCATCTGAATCTTTAACTTCTCTTGTAGACTTGAGGGCAATTCCTTTGTTTTTGCCATGAACTCCATCAAGTCCCTTCTTGAATTTGAGTTTAGCCTCATACTCGAGAGAGGCTGCCGAATAGAGCATTCCTGCGACGTCATTGACTCTCCTCGAGCCTCTTGATAGCTGTGACCTTTGCTTCCCATTCCTTGTTAAGGATATTCAATATCTTCCTTACTTGGGTGGTTGGTCATATTCTTTTCCCAAGGCAGCAAGTTGATTGATGAGATGGGTGAACCTCATTGGAACTCACCAATGGATTCACCATGCTTCATTCGTAGAAGATCATACTCGGTCATAAGAGTATTGACTGTTTTGCTTTACTCATTTGTTCCTTCATGAGCTACTTCTAGAGCATCCCACATGGCCTTAGCAGATGATAAGGTGCAAATACGAAAGTATTCTTGTTGACTTAGAGCACTTTGGAGTAGTAACACGTGACCTTCTTTGTTGAGTGTGACATTTCTTGTCATTATTATCATATTCTTCTTCTAGCTTAGGAACTCTTACTCCATCTTCAAGGGTTGATGGTGCATAGTCTCCTCTTTCAAATACTCTCCAGAGGCCATACTCTGTTGCCATGACGAAAACTTTGAATTTTGCTTTCCAGAAGGAGTAATGCTCTCCATTGAAGCCGGGTGGTCTGTTGATAGAAGCTCCATCAGGTAAGATACCTTCCATAATGATCCTTCTCGAGTTGTTAAGCTCTTAAGAGAAGACCTTGCTCTGATACCAAATGTAAATGGAGCTATATACCCAAGAGGGGGGTGAATTGGGTATTTTAAAAACTTTTAAGAATATGCTCTGTTTTGAAGTAATGAAACCAGAGATAAACAGAGGAGGAAGGGAAGGAAAGCTTGCACAAGAGAAATTATCTGGTTCGGTCTTATCTTTGACCTACATCCAGTCCCCAAGCCACACTTGGGATTTTCAATCCACTATACTCACAAACTGATTACACGCTCTGTACTCAAGAGTAGTTCTCTCTCTAGAACTCACTCCCCCTTACAAGTTGTAATCAATACACCCAACCACCAAGTCCCCCGACTTGTGGTTATGTCAATCAATAAATGATTTACTGAGATAGAACTCTCTCACAGAGCGAGATAAAATGAACACTGAAGTACAAGTATCGATTGATACAATACAAGTAAAAAAGCTGAACATAATAAATGACACTTAGTAAATTTTCGCTCTCGGTAGGTGTATCGGCTTGAGAAGAAGTTAATGCGCTCTATTTATAGGTAGAGAACATTAAATGACCGTTGAATGATGAATCCAACCGTTGTAGGTGATTAGCATTAAGTCGGTCATCTTCTCTCTAAACTCCAACTAATCCAGTGCTAATATGATCGAGGTGGAACTCGAGGATTTGCCCGTTGGAGAAGAGTTTACTTGATGAAGAAAGCATTCTTGACCGTTGAGAATGCGTGCTCGGTGGATTATCCAAAAGAAGGTTGATTTGCGAAGTGCATTAAATGCACTTGTACACTTTTGCTTTATGGCTTTGACCTTGATAATCTTCATCTGTGCTAACGAAATTCACTCAACAAACTTGTTAAACATAGTTGGGTTCATAGGTGAATGATTCATGAAAGCAATTAGAACAAACAAGAGTGATATGCAAATTCGTATAATTCAAAAATTGGTTTCAGCGTTAGTTACTCGAGTAAGTTCATCGTTACTCGAGTAAGTCACTGTGTGAGAGAGTCTTTCTTTGCGAGTATCAAAGGATACTCGAGTAAGCAACTTCCGAAGCAAACCATCGAGACTTGAACTTTTGAAATCAAAGTCTTTACTCGAGTAAGTTAGTGGTTTACTCGAGTAAGCAACTATTTGCTTGAAAACTCAAAGTGTAAGATGCCTCTTTCTTGGAGTAAACAAATTCATGCGGAGTAAGCACGAACATGAGTTAAGTTGAAAATCATTTCAAGAGTTCTTTACTCGAGTATGAAAACTCTTACTCGAGTATGCACGAGTTTAGAAAAACTTAAGAGCTCTCTGTAAGACCCTTTACTCGAGTAAGTCAATGTTTACTCGAGTATACACTCAAGTCCAAAAGTTCATTTGCTCTCGGTAAGTCCAATACTCGAGTATAGAAATCTATACTCGAGTATTGATTTATCTTGTAAAGATTGGTTGCTCTCGGATGGACTTTACTCGAGTATGTAAACCTTTACTCGAGTAAGTCACAATTTGTAAAACACATTTGCTTTACGGATGGCCAGATTTACTCGAGTATGTAAACCTTTACTCGAGTAAGTCAGAATTTGAAAAACACATTTTCTTTCTGGATGACCTTTACTCGAGTGTGTAATCCTTTACTCGAGTAAGTGCGTGTAAAATCCAATTGGGCATTCCTTTAACAGTCCTATACTCGAGTAAGCTTTCCTTTACTCGAGTAAACAACTGATAAATGGTTTTACACAGATTTAGCAAAAACTTCAACACATTTACAATTGTTGTTAATCATCAAAACACATTGAGAACTAACAATAACCATTACATTGAAAGCACAACAATAACAAATTGGAAGAAATTTTCGCTTGACAACTATTAATGTGGTAAAATGTTTTGGAAAACCTCTCTGTATACCACATTAATTGTGTTATCTATACACTTATTAAACTCATCCAAAATCAGTATTTTTAGACCCTTGGAACTCTTTACCCTAGATAAAGCAACATAAAGTTGTCCATGTGAGAAAACTGGTCTTGGTAGGTGAAGACCTACATTTGACATTGATTGTCCTTGACTTTTATTAATTGTCATGGCGAATGAAATGACGATTGGAAATTGTCTTCTAGTCATCTTGAAAGGAAGTTTAGATTCACATGAATTCATGTCCATCCTATGTATCAAAATATCTTGCCTGCTTGTTGTTGCCATTCAACGCTTTCGCCTTAATGACGTTCTTCCCTAGTTTTGTAATTTGAAGCCTCGTACCATTGCACAATCCTGATGCTTGATCAATGTTCCTTATTAATATAACAGGTACGCCGACCTTCAAAACCAATTTATGATGAGGAATCCTGGAACATTTAATTGAATTGAGAAACTCTGTATCATACAGATCATCGATACTATCATTTACATGATCTAAATGATTTATAGAGTCAGCACTGAAGTATTCTGCTTCATCTCCTGACAGTAAAGAACAAATGTATTCATTCAAGGAGTCAATATGTTCCGTAGTTGGTGTCAGTATTGATCTGTTGTTTAGGTAATCTTCCTCGAATAAACGCTCAATGAAATTTGGGTAAGTAGATTCAACGATACACCTTATTGGATTATCATCATCATGGAGTAACAAATCAGAGGGTATTTCTATGTTTGCAATACCATCGTGTGGCAAACCAATAACACCCTCTCCTATAAGCAGTAGCCATTCAGAAAATGCTTTGATTTTCTCTTGCTCAACTAGATCTGTGGAAGACTTGAGTCTCATATTTTTGGTTAATTGCAATAACTGACATCCATTCCAAAGAGGAGAAGCATTAATAGATGCATCTACAATCTCGGCTCGTCCACTTTCAGGAATAACTGGTAGAATTTGTCTGAAATCACCTCCCATGACGACACATTTCCCTCCAAATATTCTATTGGTCTTCAATAGGTCCCTTAAAGTTCGGTCAAAAGCCTCAATGCAATGTCTCTTCACCATTGGAGCTTCATCCCAAATGATTAGATTAGCAGCCTTGATCAAGTTGGCAGTTGGTGAATTTTGAGTAATAGAACAAATAGAATCTTCATTGATGTCTATAGGAATTAAAAATCTTGAATGTGTAGTTCTACCTGATGGTAGTAAAGTAGCTGTAATTCCACTGGATGCTACGTTCAATATGATACTCCCTTTAGGTCGTATGGAAGCTGTCAATGCGTTCCAAATGAGGTTTTCCCAGTACCACCAAATCTATGCAAAAAAAAGAATCCACCTTCTTGTGGAGAAACAGTGGAGAGTATTTTATGGAATACTCCCTTTTGCTCATCAGTCATTAGATTTTGCAACCTAATAGCTTCATCGCTCTCTGTTTCTTTGTTGTAGTTCAACTCGAAGTATTAGTTGATTAGACATGTCGATCATGTTTTGTTCGTTTGGCTTGGGCAAGCATGGATAGTCATTGAGGCTTTTACCGTTCCGTAGCAAAATTTGTTCAATCTCAAATAGTCCTGCAGCTTCTTTATTGGTACTTGAGAACTGCAATTCTGGAACATGAAAGAAAACTTATTAATTATTTCATTACCCGCTTGTTTGTTTTTTGTTAAAACAATGAATACTTCGCGCAAAAATAAAGTATTAATAAAGAAACGTACTTGTAAAGAGCTGATTGCCTCGTGTCATATATAACAAATCTTCACATATGATATCTTTAGTCCTTTCCCAAACAATACCAGGTTGTGACAAGGAATGACTTAACAACATGCGGTGAAAAAGCGACGAAGGTAGTTGCACGATGCCCATAATGATGCTTCTTTAATTGCATCGATATACTCATTGTCACCATCAACAATCCAAGTTCGTAACATGCTTCCTGAATGTCGGGTAGACAACATTATTAACAGTCCTAATATCTTCATAATTCGTTGGACCTCGAATTTTTGTCAAAAGCAAACGAAGATAATATAACTCCCCTTGAGCGGTACAATGACCAAGCCTTCCAACGGAGAAACCATGTTCGCGATGCTTCCAAATTCTTCTTTCCCTAACAAATGTAAAGTAGTTAGGGAATTGAGAATAAGTTAGTGTTCTTGCAAAAGGGTCATCCTTATTCTTTTCAAACCAAGCAAGGAACATTGATTCTTTAACTCTAGGATTGTTGACAAGGGATGACATTTCCTGAGTTTGAGAGTAATAAAGTGCTTGTTGTTCATGAAGATGGAAACTTAATCTCTCAACAGGTGGTTGTCTATGGTGGATATCAAAGGCAAAAATTCTCCACGATGCCTCACATGAAGACACATACCTACAATTGAGATAGTGAGCAATCTCATCAAATGTTTGTTGAGACCCTGGACTTTCATTGTTGCTATATATGCCTGCGATTACGCGGTCATTCCCTTTGCTTATATATTTGAATATGAATTAACAGCTCGTGTTTGATTTGTCTTCTCAATGTTCAAATGAGTAGAAAAAAGCTTTAGTAACCTACCATTGTAAGGGACTACGAATCTGTTATCTAGATGAACACCCTTCCTAAACACCGTGCGCCCATCATTTCTCTTTCGATATGTTGGATATCCATTTTCATCCAACGTAGTACTTGTGTTATACCTTTTAGGAAAGTACTTGGAACATTTACCATCCTTTATGTAAGGTGCATTGTTTGACGATCGACCGCATGGACCATAAACCATATAACTGCCAACTAATTCATATAATTCATGGTCTGTCAGGTATCTCTGCGGATATTAAGCTATCAACCTCAAATGATGTTTTTATTTTGTCTGAATCTGAACACCATAATATGATGTGCGCATGTGGTAGGCCTCTTTTTTGGAACTCGATAGTGTAAACATCTGCAAATACATAAATATCGAGTAAATTATACATTTTCAGAAATAATTTAATAATAATATTTTGAACTGTAATTAAGTTGTTAATATTTATATGTTTTTTCAAGAGATCCGTAAAACCAATTTGGCAACTCCCTCCAAATTATGAATAAATTTTAAATGGATACAAGTAATCCTTTCTAACTATGTTTGTCAGACTAAATAATCATTCTTCCACATTGGGTTTTTTATAAATCCTTCTTATTAAACATTAATATCGAAAAAAATGTAGCAGTAATGACAACATTAAATAATTTGAAAGAAGCAAAGGTTATGTTATATCTTCTAGTAAAACATACCTGCTTGTATCGAACCAAAGATCTTATCGTCCTTCAAAGTTCGCATCAACTTCCGTAGCTTTATGTGGAATACTCGCTCAATATTTCGGCTGTCACATGGTTTCAAACCATCTTTGTTACAATGGCGAGTAATCTCGAGCCACATAGGGTTGCATGTAAATGTTATAAAAATGTCGGGATAACTTGACCCAGGAACAAATGGCCATAGCATCCGATAATTCTGAATCATGTATCGTGCGCCCCGGTGAAAGAAGAAGGTAGAATAACACGTGTCTGTTGATGAAGGATCTGTCTCTCCTCTTGTAACAGTGCGAAAGTCCACTATAAGGTGAACTCTTAATTCCTTTTGATGTTTTTTGATGTAGCTAAGCCTATCACTTTCTACCATGGAATATTCGTCAACAACAAACTGTTGAAGTAATTTTTGGCCTTGCAAAATAAGAGAATGCTCTGAAGTCCTCCTCATAAGACGGAACGCCAAGTACTCCCTAGGTGTTAGTTTTTTCTTCTTCTTTGTCATTGACAATGATTCAATTGCATGTTCATTTGTTGAGTCGTATCCGTTGTCACCATAAGGAAATAACAAAGGATATTGAAGTGGTAGATATGACATGTGTAGCTCATCAATTCGTTGTAAATGTCCATTCGACGTTTGACAATGACGTCTCTTTTGGTGTATGACTTGTCAAAATCACCAACAATTAGTGCGGCAAGTTCGAAGTTGTTGGCATATTATATTGTCTAGATAGCTCGCTTGAATTTCCATTTCTGATTAGCCTTATGCTAATATCAGGGACAACATTTTCCTTGATAATGTCTGCAGCTTTTCTGTATTTTTTCACTATAGAATTGTGCTTATCAAGGCAATCCTTCAACATTTGAACAATTGTAGGGTCTAAAATCTCAGCATTAACATCACGAAAATTTGTAAAGTTAACAAATAAAGGTTTATCATGTGGTGTTATAATGTATAAACCATTTGGAAGTATGTAAAAAAATATAACTAAAACAAACCTCATCGATGAAATTCTGTTTGAAACTTCATTGTCGAGTATCATAAATATACGGTGGGCATACACCGGATGATTTCCTGGAGGGGGCAATAAGCTCGATAAGATGGTGGTTTTGGCGAAAGGACAAAAGAATAAGTGCCTTGATAATTGAATATTTCATACACTACTTTTTGTCTCTTGATTTATAATTTAGGACTCTTTAGCTAATAAATAATGGCTTTTATACTTATTTGGGCCTTGGGCCTTTTATTATATTTTAGTCATTATTTAATAATAAATTCCAGTTTTACATTGCTTCACCATTTTTACCATAACTCTTGAACCAGACATCGGATTTGCCTCATTTTTGTCTCATATTTCAGATGATTCAGAGAGCTACAATTGTTATGAAGACATGAAAAGCAAATTCGGACAAGAGGGTGGTTGATTTTGGAGCTGAAGTCATATGTATTTTTGGGCTCGAATTTTGTAATTAAAGCCCATTTTATTTTATTTTCGTTCTGGGCCTGACTTGTGGATTGGAGCCCCATTTCGTTTTGCCATTTTAGGTTAATTGAGGCAGCAGCCACAAACACACTCTCATTCACGTTTTTAGAATTCGAGAGGATCAAAATAGTAGTTTTCAAATTCTCGCAATGTTCTTCGTGTTCTTCGCGTTCTTCATCTTTTTTTCGTCTTTCTTAATTATGTTCGGCTAAATTTTTGAGATTGATCCACGATAAGGGTCCCATCCACTATCCAGAGGATTCGTGCCTAATCGGTAACCGTCTAACTTCGTTTTCGTATCCCTTAATCGAGATTTGATTTTTGGTTCGGATTGGGTTTTTGATTAAAAACCCAAATCGATATTTCCCAAGGACGAAGTTTGAACTGGGTTAAAGTATTTCTGTGCGGTCGTACAGAGGTGCTCCACTGATTCGAACAAATTCTGAATGATTGTTCAGTTGAGGGAATTTCTAGACAAATGCAGAGATTTCGGTTTGTTTAGAGTCGATTACGAGTTCGGTTATAAATCTGTTTCGTTCGAGGAAGGGTAGTGGGTGAATCCAAAATCGTGGGTTAATCCTTTAATCCTCGCTTTTTGTTTAATCTGTGTTATTTCGTTTTGTTTCTACATATTTCAGTTTTCAATCTCTTCTTGAATCAAAAACCCCGATTTTTCTGTTTGTTTTTTCTTCTTTGTTCAAATTAAACCGACGCGAATTCGTTGGGAAACGACCCAAAGGTTACATTATACGCAAATCCTTTTCTAATCTGGTTATTTTGGGAGATTACGGCAAATCTCTGTCAAAATATGGCGCCGTTGCCGGGGAATTTGCATCGGTTTGATTAGTAACAGTAGTGTAAATAGCTTTGTTTCGATAGTTTAGTTGGTTCGGGTGGGTTTGGGCCGAAATGTTTCGCCCAGATTACTCAATCTAGGTCTTATTCACAAGGAATTGGGCATTCTAAGCAAGAGGCACTTACTTTTAGTAAGTGAGGTCTCACCTATTTTCCCCAAATTCCAACGTTTGGGTCATGTTTTCTTTGTTTTAAGTTTTGATAAATTCGTGAAAATCAAAAAAATTGAAAAAGTGGTCTAAACGATGGAATTTGGCTTAAATATGAGGATCTCGGCGCCTTAATGGTGCTGAGGTTGTCTTAGAATAGGGTTTTCCTTCAGGTCACCAAAAATCAGCCCAATCGGAGTAAGTCATTAAATTCTTAAATACCGTTAGTCCCAACAAGATCAAAAAAAAAATCGAAAAAAAATTCCTAAAATAGGTTTTTGCTTTTGGTCAATTTCTAACATAGGTTTTTGCTTTTGTGATTTTTCTTTTGTGTGAAGTCTTAGTGTTTTTCTACTTTTCTTAATTAGCTACCACTTTTAGTGGCATTTTCGTAATTCTGAGTTTCTAGTGGCATTTTCGTAATTCTGATTGGCTGGTGGCATTTTCGTAATTCTGATTTTCTGCAAATTCTGCCTTGTGATTATGCTGCATGAGTACTAGGAGCACTATCAATCCAGAAGACTTATTGCCATTTGATCCTGAAATAGAAAGAACAATTCTTCTTCTTAGAAGAGTTGTTAGGCTAAGTCGTGGGATTAATGCGAATTGGACATTGAACTTAAGTCGACCATTCGATTGTGTTCATTTGTTGATCTTTCGAATGTGTTTCGATAGTACTTCGATAGTCTTGTTGTTTTCACTTGATTCTAGTAGCAATTTTCCTAACTCAGAAATTATGGCAGAAGAACAGGAAAATCGTCCTACTTTAAAAGAATTGAATGAACCTGATGTTAATTATCAACCTTTGTGCATTCAATATCCTGCCCTTGCTGCTAACTTTGAGCTTAAATCTGGTCTAATACACTTGCTGCCTAAGTTTCATGGTCTTTCAGGTGAGTGTGCCATTAAGCATTTAAAGGAATTCCATCTAGTATGCAGCACAATGAAGCCACATGCAATTGATGAAGATCAAATCAAGCTGAGAGCTTTTCCTTTCTCATTGGAAGGTGGAGCCAAAGATTGGTTGTTGTACCTTCACCTTCATCTATTGGGAGCTGGACTGATGTTGAGAGGTTATTTATGGAGAAATATTACCCGCCTCAAGAGCAACTGCGATCAAGAAAGAAATTGCCAACATTAAACGGGCCAATGGGGAGACTTTGCCGAGTGCGGGATAGGTTCAAAAGGTTATGTGCAAGTTTGTCCACACCACCGGATCGAGCAACTCTTGATTACCCATTTCTATGATGGTCTGCTACCGTAGACAAAGGTTTGGTGGATGCTTCTAGCGGTGGGGCTCTACGTAACAAGACACGAAGATGCACGAGAATTGATATCCGAGATGGCGCCAACTCTCAACAATTTGGCACCAGGGCCAATAATACTCCGTTTACCATGTGCAAACACCTACGATCCAAGACGATTCTCGAGAGATTAGAGAATAGACTTGATGATCTCGACCTCTCAGTGAGGCGGTAGCGATGACACGCACGCAGTACAATCTTCCCCTCCTCGATTGGCTACTCATGTGGGTTACATTCGACCCTTACCATTCTACTGACTCTTGCCCTACCTTGCATGATCATACTTATCAAGACCAGTCAGTAGCTTCAGTGGGTGCTTTTCCAGGAAAGCCACAATACCAACAGAATAATGCCTTCTCCAATACCTACAATCCTGGTTGGAGAAATCACCCCAATTTTTGTTGGAACCAGAATCAGAACCAGAGTAACCAATATCAGCAGAATTCTGGGAATTACCAACGAGAGACAAGATGAGACCACGAAATTTCCAACAACAATCTGCACCGCCTTTGCCTTTGCCGGCACCACCTCCTCGACCGGCCATATGTGCACCTCCACAAAAGACAACTTGAACAGGCTAGTAGTAGTGGTAGTGGTGGTTCCTCACTTGAAGATATGATGAAGCAATTTTTCACAGCTAATATGCAGTTCCAACAGCAAACTGACACTTCCATTCAGAGTTTGCAAACACAGATTGTGCAGTTGGCAACCTCATTGAACCAGCTTCAACCTCAGGGATCCAACACTCTTCCTTCACAAACAATTCCTAATCCCAAGGGGAATGTGAGTGCTATCTCCCTTCGTTACGGCAAGCAATTGGAGGAACCTAAACCCAGCTGCGAGATGTGACTTCCACATCGAAAAAGAGTCGAGAAATTGTGAAGATTGACTCTAAAAATAAAAAGGGTGCAGCAAGGTGAAGAGGAAGACATCCTCATTCCTCTTCCTTTCCCTCGAGAGCAGTTCAGCCCAAGAAGTTGGCAGAAAAAGCACAAGAGAAGGATATACTTGAGACATTCAGGAGAGTAGAGATCAACATTCCTCTCTTAGATGCAGTCAAACAAATTCCTAAATATGCCAAGTTTCTGAAGGAGTTGTGCACCAACAAGAGGCGGCGAAGGGGAGTGAACGAGTGAGTTTGAACCAGAATGTATCAGCACTCATCCAGCCTACAATGCCTCGCAAGTACAAAGATCCAGGGACGTTTTCTATCCCTTGCTGTTTTGGTAACTATAGATTTGATGATTGCATGCTAGATTTAGGTGCTTCTATTAATGTCATGCCTGCATCTATTTATAAATCTCTTGGTCTTGGTCCTTTACGTCCTCGGGTGTTGTTGTTCAGCTAGCTAATAGGAGTAATGTTCATCCTTACGGGTTTAGTTGAGGATGTATTAGTCAAGGTTAATGAACTGATATTTCCTGCTGATTTTTACATCTTAGATATGGAGGACGAGTCTCCCAGTAGTAGATCACCTATCATTTTAGGGAGGCCTTTCATGAAAACAGCTAGGACTAAGATAGATGTGCATTCTGGTACTCTTTCCATGGAGTTTGGTGATATATCTGTGAATTTCAATATCTTTGGTGTCATGAAACATCCTAGGGAAGAACACTCTATTTTCTGCATTGATGTGATTGATGATGCTGTGGATGACGTTATTGCTGATTGGTGTGCTGACTATCCTGATTTTGCATCTGAGAGTGATTCTCCCATTTGTGCATGTGCTGATAATGAATGGTGCTCTGTTTGCACTGATTTGGTGATTCTGACTTGCTTGGTGATTCTACATTACATGTGGATTCTGATATTGATTTTGAGTTTGAGCTTCATCCTGATCCTAATGTACATCCTAATTCTGATTTTGATGAGCTTAGCTCTGATTTTGATGAGCTTAGCTCTGATTTTGATGAGCTTGATTCTGATGTTAACATTGAGATGTATAGACACAGTCCTTCTGTTTCTTTGAATGTGGTTTCAGGCATTTCCAGTGTGATGACATCAGAGTTGTTGCAACAATCACCCAAGCTTCTTCCCTCCACTGAGCAACCACCCAAGCTTGAGTTGAAATCCCTTCCAGATCACCTGAAGTATGCATTTCTGGAGGTGGATGAACAGTTGCCAGTCATTGTGGCAAATAATCTTCTTCCTGACCAAGAAGAGAAGCTGCTAAGCTTATTGAGGGCGAATAAGAAAGCCATTGGGTGGACATTAGCTGATATTGTTGGCATCAGCCCTTCCATGTGTATGCATCGCATTCTGTTGGAAGAGGACTCTAAGCCGGTGAGGCAACCCCAGAGACGCCTTAATCCTCTTATCCTTGATGTGGTGAAGAATGAGGTCACTAAGCTTCTGCAAGCTGGTATCATCTATCCCATTTCTGATAGCCAGTGGGTTAGCCCGGTCCAGGTGGTTCCTAAGAAATCCAGAGTCACTGTGGTAGCCAATCAGAAGAATGAGCTCATTCCTACTCGAGTTCAGAATAGTTGGAGAGTTTGCATCGACTATAGGAGACTCAACCAAGCCACTTGCAAGGATCATTACCCTCTACCTTTCATTGATCGAGATGTTAGAGCGATTGGGGCAAGTCCCATTACTGCTTCTTGGATGGCTACTCCGGATACTTCCAGATCCATATTGCTCCTGAGGATCAGGAGAAGATGACCTTCACATGCCCCTTTGGAACATATGCCTATCGAAGGATGCCTTTTGGTCTTTGCAACGCACGGCACCTTTCGGCGTTGTATGGTAAGCATTTTCTCGAATTTCTAGAGGACCGCATGGAGGTTTTTATGGATGATTTCACCGTATATGGGTCTCGATTTTGATGCATGCTTAGCTAATTTGTCTAGAGTTTTGCATAGGTGCATTGAGTCTAATCTTGTGCTGAATTATGAGAAGTGTCACTTTATGGTTGAGTCGGGTATAATCTTGGGACACATAGTATCTAGGAAAGGGATTGAGGTAGACCCTGCTAAGATAGACGAAATTATTGCTTTGCCTTACCCCACATCTGTGTGGGAAGTTCGCTCTTTTCTTGGTCATGTAGGTTTCTATCGGCGTTTCATTCGGGATTTCAGCAAGGCGCCCGACCCTTGTCCAACCTTCGCATAACGACACTGACTTTGTATTTGATGGTGCTTGCAAGGCGGCCTTTGATCATTTGAAGCATTGCCTGACTACAGCCCCGGTGATCCAAGCCCCTGATTGGTGCCTCCCCTTTGAGTTGATGTGTGATGCTTCCAACTATGCGGTTGGTGCTATCTTGGCACAGCGAGTTGATAGAGCATCTCATGTAATTGCATATGCCTCCAAGACTTTGGATCCTGCCCAGTCTAATTACACCACTACTGAGAAAGAGTTGTTGGCTATTGTATTTGCTTTTGATAAGTTTAGGTCATATCTGCTAGCAAGTAAAGTAATTGTTTTTCTCGACCACGCTTTGAAGTTTCTTTTGAAAAAGACGGATGCTAAGTCACGACTCATCCGGTGGATGTTATTGCTCCAAGAGTTCGATGTTGAGATTCGAGACGAAGTGGAGCACAAAACCGGGTAGCCGACCACTTGAGTCACATCACTCATTCTCCTCTCACCCCTCTTCTATTCGGGATGATTTCACGATGAGCGGCTTCTACAGCTGCAAGGTAAGCTTCCATGGTATGCTGATCTCATTAACTACTTGGTAGCTGGTGTTTTGCCTATAGATTCCAAGAGGGCCCAAACCCTTAAATTAAAGAGTGAATCTAAATATTATGTTTGGGATGACCCTTATCTGTGGAAATTTTGTAGTGACCAAGTAGTTAGGAGATGTGTGCACGATCATGAGTTTCACTCTATATTGCATTTTGCTCATGCTTGCCTGTGGTGGTCACTTTGGACCCCAAAGAACGCTAGGAAAGCGTTAGACAAAGTGGATTATTTTGGCCTTCCTTGTTTCATGATTCCCATATGTTTTGTAAGTCATGTGATAAGCGTCGGAGAGCGGGGAGTATTTCCGTAGGCATGAGATGCCCTAGAACCCTATATTGTTTTGTGAGATCTTTGATGTTTGGGGTATTGATTTTATGGGTCCATTTCCTGCTTCATAAATACGGTTATACTTACATATCTTTCGGGTTGTTGATTATGTCTCGAAATGGGTTGAGGCGAAAGCCACTCGGACTAATGATTCTTACGTGGTGGTGGATTTTGTTAGGTCTAACATTTTCTCGCAGGTTTGGCATTCCTAGAGCTATTATCAGTGATCAAGGCTCCCATTTTTGCAACCGAAGCATGGGTGCCTTGTTACGCAAGTATGGAGTGCTTCACAAGGTCTCCACAGCATATCATCCTCAAACCAACGGTCAAGCTGAAGTCTCAAATAGAGAGATTAAGCAAATCCTTCGAAGACTCGTTAACTCTACCTAGGAAAGATTGGAGTAAGCGATTAGAGGATGCTTTGTGGGCATATCGCACCGCCTACAAGACTCCGATTGGGATGTCTCCTTATCGGCTTGTCTTTGGTAAGGCATGTCATCTTCCGGTTGAGTTGGAGCATCAAGCCTATTGGGCCATTAAACGGTGTAACATGGATTTGGCCAAGTCGGGATGGAGCGGAAGCTACAATTGCAAGAGTTGGATGAGCTTAGATTGGATGCCTATGAAAGCTCGCGGTTATACAAGGAAAAGACTAAGGCATTCCATGATAAGCATATTCGATGAAAGAATTTTACGTGGGCCGAGAAAGTTCTTTTATTTAACTCTCGTTTGAAGTTTATGTCACGGTAAGCTTCGATCTAAATGGGATGGCCCTTTTGAGATCACTAACATTTTTCCATTTGGTGCTGTTGAGCTATGTGATCCACCCACGGGACGAACCTTTAAGGTCAATGGGCATCGCCTCAAGCCATTTCATGAGGGATCCCCAAAGAATGCACTGAGGAAGCGAGAGATTCTCCTCATTGATGCCACTTATCCTCCATAAACCCCTTGGGGAGTATTCTTCTTTCTTTCTTCCTCTTTCTTCTATTTGTGTTCCTTTTTCTACTTTGCTTTTTTAAATAAATACGTCTCTCTTTCTATGATTGCTACATATTATGAACTTGGACATTTTGGTTTTAATGGATCATTCTGTTTGGTCTGTCATTCTTGACTCTTCGATTACATGTCTTGGTAGTTGATTTGATGTTGTTGATTGCCTCAGTTGGTATTGACCTTGTGAGGTTTTGGGCTCGCATATTTGGAATTCATCTTTTGCCATTCTTTCTTTCATGTGTGCATCTCGCTCATGATTTGTGTTCTCTAGAACTTGCTCCTTTTCTTTTTGAAACTACATTTTTCTCATTTACGTGCATAAGTATGATGGAAGCTTGTTTTCTTTCTTTTATTTTCCTCACTTTGGCCAAATAGCCTTTCCCTTGCATTATAATTCCTTTGCTAGCCCTTTGTGCCTTTTTGACTCATTCTTTTCAAAGCTACATTACAAGCCTAAGCGAAAAACCATTTTATTCCGCACCTTGAAAATTTATTGAGCATTGGTTTCACCTTGGTTTTGTGTTTAAGTGTGGGGGTTGCTCAGGAGTGCAACAATTTAAGTGTGGGGGGGATGTTTACTTTTGTCATTGTGATTATGTATATAGTATAGTTTCATTTTTTCTCAAAAAAAATGAAAAAAAAAAGAAAAAGAAAGAAAGAAAGAAAAGCAAAAGAAAAAAAAAAAGAAAAGAAAGAAAAGCAAAAAAAAAAAAAAAAAAAAGAGAGAAGAAATATAGAAAGAAAATACATAGAAAGAAAGGAGATATATAAGTAAAATAAAAATTTTCTTACGTAGAGAATGATTGTGTTAATTAGTGCTCTTTTTAATTTCCTTGGTGCTTAACCTCTCATTCCATACTATTACCTACCTTCACCCTAACCCCATTACAACCTTTCATAACAAGCTCTCTTGATTTGTGCATGCATGTGTTATGAATAGTGGAGACGTAGAAATTGAGCAAGCTTATGGTAGAGCAAATTTCTTGAGTAGAATTTGAGCGATACACTTATTTACCTTAAACACTTGAGAGATTGATTGATTGATTGATTGAGCGCATCATTTGAGAAACCATCTTATGTGATTAGCATCATTAATTGAGATTACCATGAATTGTAATTTGAGATGAAGGGATTGTGGTCTTGATTGATTGATCTTTTGGAGCTTTGTGTCCCTTGTTCAATTTTTGCATTGTTAGCAATTGTTAGAAAAGAAGAGTTTCTCCTTTAGGTCTTTTTCTTTGAATTTTGCTCGGGAGTGCAAAAAGATAAGTGTGGGGAATTTGATAATTGAATATTTCATACACTACTTTTTGTCTCTTGATTTATAATTTAGGACTCTTTAGCTAATAAATAATGGCTTTTATACTTATTTGGGCCTTGGGCCTTTTATTATATTTTAGTCATTATTTAATAATAAATTCCAGTTTTACATTGCTTCACCATTTTTACCATAACTCTTGAACCAGACATCGGATTTGCCTCATTTTTGTCTCATATTTCAGATGATTCAGAGAGCTACAATTGTTATGAAGACATGAAAAGCAAATTCGGACAAGAGGGCGGTTGATTTTGGAGCCGAAGTCATATGTATTTTTGGGCTCGAATTTTGTAATTAAAGCCCATTTTATTTTATTTTCGTTCGAGCCGACTTGTGGATTGGAGCCCCATTTCGTTTTTCCATTTTAGGTTAATTGAGGCAGCAGCCACAAACACACTCTCATTCACGTTTTTAGAATTCAGAGGATCAAAATAGTAGTTTTCAAATTCTCTCGCAATGTTCTTCGTGTTCTTCGCGTTCTTCATGTTTTTCGTCTTTCTTAATTATGTTCGGCTAAATTTCTGAGATTGATCCACGATGAGGGTCCCATCCACTATCCAGAGGATTCGTGCCTAATCGGTAACCGTCTAACTCGTTTTCGTATCCCTTAATCGATTTGATTTTTGGTTCGGATTGGGTTTTTGATTAAAAACCCAAATCGATATTTCCCAAGGACGAAGTTCGGATTTGGGTTAAAGTATTTCTATGCGATCGTACAGAGGTGCTCCACCTTGATTCGAACAAATTCTGAATGATTGTTCAGGTTGAGGGAATTTCTAGACAAATGCGAGATTTCGGTTTGTTTAGAGTCGATTACGAGTTCGGTTATAAACTGTTTCGTTCGAGGAAGGGTAGTGGGTGAATCCGAAATCGTGGGTTAATCCTTTAATCCTCTGCTTTCTGTTTAATCTGTGTTATTTCGTTTTGTTTCTACATATTTCAGTTTTCAATCTCTTCTTAATCAAAAACCCCAATTTTTGTTTCGTTTTCTTCTTGTTCAAATTAAACCGACTGTGAATTCGTTGGGAAATGACCCAGGTTACATTATACTGCAAATCCTTTTCTAATCTGGTTATTTTGGGAGATTACGGCAAATCTCTATCATGCCTCCTCCTCTAGAGTTTATAGAATGGTCAATTTTACCACCCATCGATGTGAAGCAAAACATATTATTGTATGAGCGGATATTTTTTTAATTTTTTTTTTTTGAATATGATGAATGCTTGTTGAAAAATAAGTCCTCAAGTTCTTGAGGGCTCTCTTTAGTAGAGGCACAATTATCTTCCCATTACAACAACACAATCCAAACTGCTGGGTGTTATTTTTTTTTTACACTTTTAATACTTTCTACTAACCACATTTGTGCACCACATGAATGACATTCGTGGCTAGCATCACCATCATCTAAATAGTGATTTGTAATGAACGTTTGAAAATTGTTTGATCTTGTCCAAGAACATATCCATTATCACTTACATCATGGTTGACTTCCAAATTGACTGCATCAAATTGGAAGGAAAATTCATTACTCACAATACATGAAAACGTGCATCAGATAAAATCAACATCGATTAAAACTTACATGCATTGTTTGGTTGTTCAAGTCTCTGGGCTAAATTAGATATGACTTGACATATTTTATTCAATGATCTCTTTTTAAGCTTCTGTTGGGTAACTAATAATGAAGAGAGGTTAACAGAAGGAACCTCAGATACTGTACTAATATCCGTCAACCCAATAGAATGGGTATGGTACGAATTAGAGTATCCTTGTTTGTTAGTAATATCAAACAAAACAGATATATTTTGATTATCTGTTGATGGATTTGTAACTGTAGATTGCAGAGATTGCATGTCATTCTCTTGTATAAGCAAACTCAGATTCATCTCGCAGAGTTATTTGAATTGGAATTTGTTGAACATGGTCGTTTGCCTACATTATGAAATCAAGCTCATATGCATGAATCCATTAAAATTGGAATCTAAAATTTATTAACAATTTTTAAGCTGACTTATTGTACAATGGAAAAGGGTTCATACTAGGACTTTTGTATGCTTGAAATGGTGATTGGTCACGATTGACAACATTTGTAATTTCCTCAAAGACACTCCTCTTGGCTTCTTCCTTGTAGTCATTTTTTGTTGAATTACTGAAGTGTTGTCTTTTCTTCGTCGGCATGTCGATCATTCCTCAATATGAACAATGGTTTCCTCAGATTAAGTGCGTTGTTGAGAGCTGCCATCATTATGTTAAGATAGTAAAAAATAATTAAGTGAATATGGACATAGGCATCGGGTCAAATTTGCGGTTGTTTTATCTTCGATTTATAGGCGAGCAAATAACGTCTAGATTTATCTTTTATTGAGTAGAGCCGTAACCTAATCCATGTTTAGCCTGAATTGTGCAGGCTTTTTGATCATGTGTTAATGTTTGACGCCTCACCCTAATGCAACCTAGACGAACCCTAATGCAACTCATCTTTATGGCCGTTTCGCAATGAAATCTGTCATTTTATTTGGACTGATTGGATATGTCAAGTTTTCTTGTGAAAATGGAACTCCACGATTACGAATGCTTAGGCGCGGTGTCTTCGGGAAGGGTGACTCTCTTGTTATATTAATACAATAAACACAGAAAGGGAAAACATTTTGAAGAAGAACAATGACCATAAAACTAAGAGTTTGTTATGTTTGTTCATAGTCAGAAATATGAATGTTCAAAGAAATAGAAAAACAAACACTAAAAAAGGGAAAACAATTTGAGGATGAATTTAAAACATACCGAAGTTTTCTCATCCATTTACATCCTTGGCACTTCCTCAAAGCTGTTAAACGAAGTGTTAGAATCCGAGCTCATGCGGCTAACTCAAGGTGACGATAATGCGACGGGAAAGTAAGCGTGATAATGAATAGTTAGTAGGAGATCTAACTCTTTGTTGAAAAGTAAGAAGGAAAAGGCACGAGTATGTGTAAATATAGACAAAACCGAAAGTCCAAGGTTAGGCGAATGGATAGTATATATTGTTTGAAGCGATATTAACATCTCGTCTTGTGTACACAGTGATATGCATATCTGTAGATTTTTCTGAATTTCAATTTTGAAAGATTAAAACTCTGGGTAATATTGTTTTTTTAAAAAAAACTCTGGGTAATAATAAATAGGGCATTAATTAAGAGTCTTAAAAATAACTAATCGATATATAATTTTTTTGGAATGAACCCTAAAACTTGGAAAAAAATTTCCAAAGTCGGCAAAGAAAACCACTTCATTCCAAACGATATGACGGTAAAATTGACAATATCATCACTATCAAATCAATTTAGATTGATGAGTCATGAGCAAGTATTACCGTGGATTGAGGAAATTTTATAATTTGAATTCAAAAAAATTTTACTGTTTAGGAAAAATGTTGGCTTCTTATGAAAAAAAACTGTATTGACTTATGTTTGTAAATGACCCTGGCCAATTACTTGTTTAGGAATCATATATGATAAATAGGACTTGAACTGATCCATTAGGTATTTTATAAATGAAATTTTATAATTTGAATTCAAAAAAATTTTATTGTTTAGGAAAAATGTTGGCTTCTTATGGAAAAATAATTGTATTGACTTACGTTTGTAAATGACCCTGGCCAATTCTTGTTTAGGAATCATATATGATAAATAGGACTTGAGCTGATCCATTAGGTATTTTATGAAGGAAATTTTATAATTTGAATTCAAAAAAATTTTCTTGTTTAGGAAAAATGTTGGCTTCTTATGGAAAAAAAAACTATATTGACTTACGTTTGTAAATGACCCTGGCCAATTACTGTTTAGGAATCATATATGATAAATAGGTCTTGAGCTGATCCATTAGGCATTTTATAAAGGAAATTTTATAATTGGAATTCAAAAAAATGGAGGGAGGGAATGATTTTATAAAGAAAAATTTAAATGACGTGGATTGAGGTAAAATTGACAATATCATCACTATCAAATCAATTTAGATTGATGAGTCATGAGCAAGTATTACCGTGGATTGAAGAAATTTTATAAAGGAAATTTTCTAATTTGAATTCAAAAAAATTTTCTTGTTTAGGTAAAATGTTGGTTTCTTATGGGAAAAAACTGTATTGACTTACGTTTGTAAATGACCTGGCCAATTACTATTTAGGAATCATATATGATAAATAGATTTGAGCATCGGTGTATATGAAAATGAGTGATTAATGCTATTGGTGATGCGCTCCAAAAGTTAATTGGAAATGAAATTTCAAACTTAAAATAGTTCATCTTGACCCACAAAAAATTAGGGTTGATTTCCTTATGAGCAAAAAATTAGGGATGAGTTTGAGGCATAATGGATAGCATATAGATATAGGTTGAATTGATGTTAATATACGTAATATGTACTTAATTGAATGTATTAGTTAAAAATTTTCTCAAAGTAGTAATCTTTTATTTTATATTGAAATGTAGTCGTGCCTAATATTCCAATCTCCCCTGAATTTGGTAATTGGAGAATGGGTTGTCCGACGAAAAACAGTTAAATGGCCATAAAATGCTATATTATAAAATTCAATTGCTCATATCATTGCATATAATTTGAGGGTGGGGCAAATAATTTTATACAATTAAACATGATGTACAATCTATATATCTTTCAAAAACTCAATAATTTTATTTACAAACCTGGAGGGCGGTCCCCTATGAACAGTCATTATGTCATTGGCTTGACTTTTCAAAGTGAAAAAAAGGTAAAAATTCAATTATCCATTCATGAACAATTCTTGAAATATGTTAATTATCAGTTAACATTGATGAAAAGTTTCACTTACCTATCCCAGTTAGGTTTTGAAAATCTCATCATCTACAATAAAAAATTCAAAAAATCTTTTTCTAAAAATTAAAATTTTTTGAAAATTTTGTAGATGAGGAATTGAGGATGAACTTTTTTAAAGTTGGAAGAACATTTGATTTTAATAATTGTTTTGGGTCGGAAGCACATTTGAATTATAGTAACCTTTTGTTTTTTGTTTTTTTGGGTCAAAGAAATAGAGTAACTTAAAAAAGAATTTCGATTTCAAAATATTTGGGAAGGAGAAGTTCAGATTTCGTAGAATTACAAAAAATATTTTTAGCGACCTATTGAAATAATTTTATAAAAAATTAAAAATAAAGTAGAATATATTACTTGATGAAATACAAGAGTGTTGTTAAATAAATTATTGTAGAAAAAGTATTAGTAGGGGTGATATGAAAAAAATATGATAAATTTTGCTCAACATTATTTAATAAAAAAATGTATAGTTTAGGTGTATATGATACAATGAGTTACAAACATTATTTACTATATAGAATTAATAGGTATATTATTAAATTATTTTTGTCTTTAATTATTATTGAGAAAGTATAAAAAGGTGTATTATAGGAAAAAATTGACAAAACTTAAAACTTATCAAAACCAACTCCAAAATATGTTTTATAGGACCGGACAAAATAGGAAATTATCGAGAATCCAACAACGTTGAAAATAAAAATATTAGAGACCTATACCTACTACTTTGGACACACAGGGAAAAAATTATATTATTATATTATTGTATTATAATAATTTTATATTGTATTATATTATAAAAATATAACATTTTAAATAAAGGCTTTGATATTAACATCTTTATCACGGTTGATTTTAGGTATCCTCATGCACCAAATATTTTGTCTTTTCCCTAATTTGGACAAGTTTATTACCCTAAATAGTTAAAAACGGATCCGTGTTGATAGTGATGTCTCATGATTTTTGTCTACATAATGACTTTGCTTCTCCGACGTAATATACAAATCTTCTTTTTTAACCAGTTTATGACACGTAATTATAAGGGATAAAATAATTATGAGAGAAAGAGTGAGAGAAGGTGGGTGGGTAGGTAAAAAGTGGCCGAACAAATGAAAGAGTAATTTCTATTTTTGTCCTCCCCGGTGACTCATATTTGAGCATTGTATGCCTGGTCCTTATATATTATGCAATAAATAATATTCTATAATCTTTTGGTCTTATTTCAACTTATTTGTGCATTCATGTTGTCCGTTTGAAAATTGGTTTCAAGAAAATTACATCCAATGGCCAGGGTTATGATAAAACTCAAGTTGATAAAATGTTGAAGAGAATGTTTATAACGTACAACATCATTACAACCGAAATTTGAGAAAGGTAAACTTCATATCATAGAGTAGTAAATCATATGCATAAGATATCAATTTATTTTCTCCTTGTTGATGTTTTTAAGAGGTTTGGTAGTGCTCAATTGTGGTGTGCACATATCTGCCAAGACCAAGGTCATCACACACAAGTGGAACGTCAATTGCAATAGTCTTTCTTTTTGTGTTGGAGTCGGTGGGGTTGTAAGTTGGGAGATGGTGTTAATGTCATCTTCAATGACATTAATTTGTGAAGATGTATGACTAGTTTCCCTTGAAGCGGTTGATTCCTACGAGATAGGTAAGATAAGTTAATAAATAGAGTAACTCTATAATCTTACCAAAAAAATACAATAACAAAGGATGAAGATGACAACATACCATATCTTGTCATGGACGTTGTGTGTTGCTGCAAGTAAAACATGTAAATAAAGTAAGTTTAACAAATTTACTATTAAACTATTTTAAAAAATCCAGATGCAAAATTTAAAGAAATTGAACCTCATCATTTGAATATTGGAATTGTTGTACCAAGTGTGTATCTGCACACAACTGACTAACTCCAATGCTACTCATCCTATGCTTGATATTATTGCTCCTAATCCGTAGCTTGACAAGTATTACCTTTCCGTCTATTTTATCCAACTCTTTTGGAACTGTAGTATTCTCACCATTCTATGGGAATTTAAAACATATAGACATGCATAAGAATGTACAAAATAGAGCATGTAATGCATAAGAATTTACAAAATAGAGCATGTAATATGTAACTCAATATATAACATAATGAATACCTCTTGCATGTCCTCTTTCATCTTTGATGCAGATTTACCCAACAATTCAGTTGCATGACGATCAAACAGCATGATTGAACATTTTCCAATTTTGTCAAATACTTTGTAGTGAACTTTATACCTACCAAAGTAGATATTAACTAAATTTATGGAACATGGATTATGGAACAATATGTAGTGGTTAAGTTTGAAAACATACTTGGGGACAGTCAAAAAATACGTCCTTCTCACACTTGGTGCATCTAAGAGTGCCATTAGGCATGTACTCGGGTTTTTTGTCACAAGGACATGCATCATAATACCACCCATACAATGTTTCACATTTTTAAATCATGACCTTTGAAACAACATCACCCTCCTAAACATTTTAGGAAAAATAATATTATTTTACTTGCAAGTTAAATAATAGTTACCATCTTTCTAACAATATAGATGAAGGGATAAATTAATTATTAATTTGTGGAAGTAAAATAATATAAAGACGAGGAAGAAAAATTACTTGCTCTAACTTAGAAATATCATACAATGAAATCCTGGTGCGGAAACTAAGAAGTGATTAAATTTGAGTAGGTTGGATATTCGACACTTGAAATTTGTGTAAACGGTTAGTGGAGCTAGAATCTTGGCTAAGTCTATACATTATGCGTATGTTCGATTAGTATAAGGTAACAAAAAAAAACCACTAATAGTAAAAGGAATTAAGGTCCAACCTTTCTTTCAACAATGATGCCTACGGTATATTCGGATTAAGAGTGACTAAAGTTGCATTAAATGCGTTACTCGGATGACCGTAATCTAATGTAAATGTATATTAGACATTAGACAATATATTAATAAAACAAAATAATTCATTTACTATTGTCTGAAGACATTGAAAAGAAATAAAAAATGAAAAACCTGTATTCCTGTTTGATCTTGCGAAACGCACAAGAACAATAATTGGAGGTTCCATGTCCTCATGTTTCTTTGCATAAGTCTCCTCAGCACACTCACCCCAAAGAGTGATATTTATAATGTTTTCACTAAGAGATGTTGAAATATGATTATATTCAGTACTCTTTGTTATACTTAAGTTGAAAAAAAAATTTGAACACCAGATTTTTAGTGAGCTACAAAGATAGATAAAAAAAATTACTTCTCATCAGCAATGCTAAAGTTTAGCCTCTTGGTAATATCACTTTCCCTTCTTTGATCCAAGAACGTCCGAAAGCTTGCAAAAACCCAATTACGTCTGCGCAGTTGTTTGTATGTCATGCATCATTAAATTAATTGGAATGCACTCCGTCTTAAAGCATAAAAGGTTAGTTGATTTAACAAAATGGGTCCAAAAAAGATAAACCTATTAACCCGGGTGCGGGTTATTTCCATGCTTGATGTCTACAATGGACTTGAAGTTATAAGCTTGTTGGTTAATGACAATGTCAGATTCTTCTATGAACGTGTGAGTATGGAAGTTCAATCTCCAAGGGTTTGTAGTTGCTCTATACTTATCATCATTCTCGACTACCTCAAAGTTTTGGAAGTTGTACACCATTCCTTCTTTCGGATCATCAATCAATTTTGGAATGACATTTTTTTGTGTCACGGAAACTTCCATTCTTGTCTCCTGGCACAAAAACCAAAAACCAAAAACAAATTGGCTAACAGTACAAAAGTTCAGTTGTAAGAAAATAACTATTAAAAAAAGATTATAGAAAATGGGTACTATGTAGATCTATAAATCTTTATAACAACTAACCATTTCATCAACCAAGTATCATCCCTATCTTCCATATCGGGTATGGTGCAGCCTTTTTCTTGACAACCCACTTCGGAGAACTTTTGCAACAATCGACCACGTGTCCTTGCTATCATCGACTTCGAGATAAGTACGTCTCGGTCATTTCTGTTTGTTGTTGTAAAACAAAGGAAAGCTTGTTTAGAGTACCGCGAGCATGAGCTGATCCATTAGGTGATTTTATAAAAGAAAATTTATAATTTGAATTCACGAAATTGGAGGGAGGGAAAGATTTCATAAATGAAAATCTTAAGTTTGAATTCAAAAAATGGAGGGAGGAAGATGTATGATTGAGAGATCGAGAAAATTGTGTTGAATTCATAAAGGAAAATCTTAAGTTTGAATTCAGATTTCATATGGACTTGAGATGATCCATTAGGTATTTTATAAAGGAAATTTTACAATTTGAATTTAAAAAAATTATACTGTTTAGGAAAAATGTTGGCTTCTTATGGAAAAAAAAGCTGTATTGACTTACGTTTGTAAATGACCCTGGCCAATTACTTTGTTTAGGAATCATATATGATAAATAGGACTTGAGCTGATCCATTAGGTATTTTATAAAGGAAATTTTATAATTTGAATTCAAAAAAATGGAGGGAGGGAATGATTTTATAATGAAAAATTTAAATCCGTCCTACTACAATGGGGGGAGGGAAGATGATTGAGAGATCGAGAAAAGTGTGTGGACGTGGCACTAATCATAGTGTAACATGTGGACCAATGAATGAAGGAGTTAGAGGTTTAGAAGGATATATTGATGATGATGGTATGTTAACTAAATTAGTTAATTTCCTTAACCTATTCACATTAGGTGAATATTTCTTATAATTAAAAGGCTTGAAGGAGTACTTTAATACTCTTTAAGTACTATATATAAGAGTTATTTAACTAATTTGGAGAGATTAAGGAAGTATATTAATTATAACAAATATGGTTTGACCTCTCCAAAATATCCATGTATAACATTAGATTATTATATATCAATTTATAAATGAAATAAATTAATTTGGAGAAATATATAAGATATTAGATATAAAAATTTACATAGGACTTATATTTAGAATCAAGACTAGGTCTTATAATTAGAATTGGATGATAAAGACTAAAGGCTTTGTAGCCTAGTGGTATGGGTACTCTCCAATTAGTGGGAGGTTGCGGGTTCGATCCTCTTCGTTGAGTAAGACAAAATAAAAAAGAAAATTTCTATATTTAGTAGACTTTTCATTTAAAAAGTAGATTGCCACCTAACATATGAATGAGTCTTTTATGATCTCTTTTTTATAGTTCAATTCTAATTATCTCCTTTTTATTATAAAAATATTTTGTCTCATTTACTCCTTTTTATCAATTTTTATGATCAAACAAATATATTCTTTTATCATTTTCATTCACCTCAAACATATAAATTAGTTTTGTGAAAAAAAATATTATTTTGTTTATCAATTGCAATTCCCTTTCACTTTATTATACCAAAACAAGACCACTAAAAAACTTTGCTTCCAAGTCTTTATAGAAAAAGCTAACAGGTAACAAATATACATAATCCTATGGAGCTAAAAAAAGTGAACACAAATATATGTTATGTTTTGAGAATTATTTCCTAACCAAGGTATGCTAATATTATCCCTTATCCCTTGGTTTCTATTTGTTTCCTTATGATGTATTTTATATTAAAATTTTATATGTGAATATATATATATATATATATGGGTAAAGGATTTTTTCTAGTCATTGGAGATAAGTTATCTCTGTGACCCCCAAAACTAACGTCGTTTTGGATTAATGAAGGGTGTTTTCGTAATTTTGTTTACTTTTTTATTATATAGATTTTATCGAAACACCCTTCATTAATTCACCTAAAATTATAAACACACCCTTTATTAATTTAAAACAACGTAGTTTTAGGGTTCACTCGAGATAAACTTATCTCCAATGATTGGAGAAATACTTTACCCTATCTAAAACACCCTTCATTAATTAAAAACGACGTAGCTTTAGGGTTCATAGAGATAAACTTATCTCCGAGTGATTGGAGAAATACTTTATGTAATACCCTAAAAATTCTATTTATTATAAATACTATATTTTGATAAATAATATATATAAAATAAAGGTGAATAGGTGTCTCAAAATTTTAGTAAGCTATTGATTAATTTTGTAGGCAATTTCTCTTGAAATTAAATAAACCAAGGGCCAATTTTGAAATTATATTTATGGATTTTGAAATATGATATAATTATCATATTAAATCATGGTTCTTATATAACCAAGAGGAGCAAGAAAATGTTATACTTAAGCAAATTAAAGGAAATTAATAAATATTAATGAGCAATTAAGTTTTCACTAATTAAATAATTGTATAAATCTTCATAATTAACCAAGGGGCAAATTAAAAAGCAACAATTAGGGAATGTCTTAATTAAAAATTAAGGATCAATTAAAAGACAAGATTAGTTACAAGATAATTAGAGGCAAGTTAAGATCATCACAAAGGGGCTAACTAATGAAGAATTAAGCTTGTCTAATTAAACACTAATTTTCATGGTTAGTTAACAAATGCAATTAAGAGTTAATTAAACTTTGCTAATTAATCAACAATGACACCTAAGCCTTGATTATGTCATCAAGATGACATCACAAGGATGACATCACAAGAGCACATGCTTTATAGTGAAGGGTGAGGATTAAAAATTCTTGATTAAGTTTAGATCTAATGGTTGAGATTAAGGAAGAGGCAAATGGTGGGGCCCACATTGGGCTTGAGATTACCATTTCAACATTGAGATTTTCCCTATAAATAGAGGCATTGCCTCTCCTCATTCTTCACACCAAATCTACCTCCAAGAGGTGATTTCTAAGAGAGTAAGAGAGTGAAGCAAGGAGGAAGAAGGAGTATAGCAAGAGGCTTCAAGAGGTAAGCTTGTCTTTAGTTTTTAGTTTCTAGTCTTTAGTTCTATAGTTCATAGTAGTTATTAGTATAAATGTTAGTTTAATCTAGGAAATAGGTAAAGTAATTTCCCATAATTGTTTTCAGGACTTATTGCATCGAAAGATGCCTAACAAAGTGGGAACATGTTGGGAAGTGACTTTTAGGATTAATAAAACAAGTTAGAGTAACATAAGGATTGTGGGGTTTTGCTAGGCTAAGGGCATTATTTTATATGTAAATCTATCTTCACAAATTATGAAATAATTCATGGTTATAATATACATGTATAGCTTTCCATTGATATAAATTATGTATCAATTAGAGGTCTGTAGAAGGAGATAAAAATTCTGAAATCTGGGCTACGTTTTTGGAAAAAATCAGGCGGTGTTGAGAAAACATTAAATTGTGAATGATTTTACAGAACTAGACATGTCCTAGGTTCTTGGAATATTTTTCCTTGAAACTAGACATGTCAAGGGTCATGAGGAATTTTACAGAACCTCATTTCGATTATTCTAGAATTAGCTATGATTTTTCAAAGTTAGAAAATTCTTCCCGAAATGCTACGTAGCATTTTTAAGAAAATGTAAGGGAAAAGTTGTAAATAACAAATCCACCAAGGGTAGAAAGGTGAATTAAACCTTTAGATATTATTCTAAGTAATATGATATTTATCAAATATCATAAAATAATCCGACGATAATGTATAAGATATCCGGGAAGTCCGGAGTTGGGTTCAAAGGTCGGCCGTTTGAGAATTACCCGGTGAAAGGTACGTTCGCGTACTGTAACTTTAACTCTGATGTGTCTTGTATGCATGTATGTAATGGAATGATTCATGAAATGATGGCCAAGACTAGGTCTTGGGTCATGCATTTGTGACTTAGGTCACTTTGTTTATATACATTCGGCTTTATACGGGTTATAGTCTTGATAATGCCGTTGAGTTTTCCTAGCGAGGACACGAGGCTGTCGTGGCACCTTGGTTAGTGCAAACGTTGCAAACTTTACATGTGTTGTGTACTATGTACTTGTTGTTGTGTTAACATTACATGTTGTGTGCTTATGTCTTTGTTGTAACCTTACATGTTGTGTGCTATGTATTGGTTAATCTTTGTAATGAAATGAACATCTGTCATACATATACTATTTATACTTTTCACATGAGGTTAAGCATTACCGAGGTCCGATGGGTATTGGACCTCAGATTTGTCTAAGGTTCGGGAAAGGAACCGGGATTAGAGAAGGCACGGTAGAGGAGAGTTTGTGAAAAGGCAGAAGGGAGGAGCCGCGAAGAGGCACCGGTCAAAGCAAATGCCGGAAGAAGTTTAACGAGTCGCCTTTTGGCATGAATCTAATAAGGTTACTTCGAACCATTTGGTGTCTAGAAAGGGTTCGTCTATGTGGTTCGGTCGGTGAGTCGCCGTGAATTCGGGAGACTTCCACTAGACACCGGCACGGCCAAATTGTTTGATTAAGCGAGTTAGGTTCATTGCCCCAAGTCTAGTTAAGGCTTGGTTTAGGGTTGTATAGTTACCATGTAAGAATTGTAATTATACAAGCTACGTATTGTTGTATCACACAAATGTTCCTTCGGGAAATTTTTAATATATCGGCTTATGTCGAGACATCGGCATATGTGCAGGCATTTTATATCGGTTACTCATTGTCCAAATATTAGTGCATGTTCTCGTTTCCGCATTACTGCGAGTGGTAGCACCTCAAACTCGTGGATTTTTATAAAACCAAGTGTCAACCGACACACTTTGAAGTATGGAATTTGGGGTGTTACACTTTACCCTATACGAAAACACCCTTCATTAATTCAAAACAACGTAGTTTTAGGGGTCACGGGGAGATAACTTATCTCCGGTGGAGAAATCCTTTACCCATATATATATATATGAAATACTTTACCCTATATATATATGGGAAAAGTATTTCTCCCGGAGATAGAGTTATCTCCAGTGACCATAAAACTACGTCGTTTTGAATTAATGAGGGGTATGTTTGTAATTTTAGATGAATTAATGAAGGGTGTTTCCGTAATTTTACACTCTTCATTACTTCACTTAAAATTACAAACACACCTTCATTAATTCAAAACGACGTAGTTTTAGGGTCACTTTGGAGATAACTCTATATCCGGTGACTAAAGAAATCCTTTACCCTATATATATATATGGGAAAAGTATTTTTCGATCCTTTGGAGATAAAGTTATCTTTGTGACCCCAAAATTACGTCGTTTTGAATTAATGAAGAGTTTGTCGATAATTTTAGGTGAATTAATGAAGGGTGTTTCGATAAAATGTATATGATTAAAAAATAAACAAAATTACAGAAACACCCTTCATTAATCCAAAATGACGTATTTTTGGGGTCACTGGAGATAACTAATCTCCGATCGGTATAAACCCACACTAGTGCCTATGGGGCCAAGTGCGGACATAATTTTTTTTTAAAATATATATATAGTATAGGACTTCTATTGCAATTTGGCTAGTTGGAGTAGTTGGTTATTAGTTTCCCTTATCCATCAACAAGTCCGGGGTTCGAACCATTCATCCGCTCAATTTTTTTCCCCCAATTTCATTATTCTCACTTCTCACTCCTCACATCCGGCATCCGTCCTCCAAATCGTGCAGCCGAGACCCCAAATCGTTCCGCCTTCCGCGTCTCCACACTTGATCGAGCTCGCCGTTGGACGCCTTCCTTCGTTATCAGCTCTGGTTGTTCTCCGACAGGCGGCAGGCATTGAAGAAGGTTCGAACTTCGAACCCTAGGGCTTCGTCTTCTCCCAATTCGGTAAGATTTACTTGTTCAATCAGGCTTTGAATCTAGGTTTGAATTTGTTCCCCGCGTTATCTGTTCTCTGCGTGGTTGTTCTGTTGTCCGATCATCCAAATCGTTGCACCATTTTCTTGCTCTGTTCATCTGTTGTATATTTTTTCATTTTAATTTGGCTTTGGACTGGTAAAATGATCTTTTGGCTGAGTGAAGCTTGAGTTTAACGAGACTAAATTAATCATGTTGTTAGCTATTATGAAGTTACTGCCTATTGTTGTCTCTCTTTGAGGCATTGAGGATGGTGATTAACTCAATTTGAAAAATTAGTCAGGTTGCTGCTAAAGGGGCAATCTGTTGCAGAACTAATTTTGATATTTAGCTAAGAATTAATGCAAGGTTTTTACTTTGCTGGTGATGGTAAAGAAGTGGATGGCATGCCAATTGAAGGTGTCGAAATTACTCGGTCCAACATGTTAACTTGACTAGACCCCCTTAAATCATGCAAATATGTGATTGCATTTTTTGTTTTCTTTATGCTTGATTATATTTTCTTTTTCTTTTTGCTGATTAGCAAGGACGCAAAGGTGCATCGGATATGTTTAACTTATATTATTGTCATACAGGATAACTTATTATTATTATTATTATTGTGTGCTAGTGTAAAGATGATGTAGTGCAGCCTTCTAAAATCATTATGTATTTTGTTTTTCTAGGAGAGCATAACTAACAGTAACACCTCTAGAAGCCGAGAAGAATGGATAGAATCAAACTTATGAGATGAACATACGGATGCGTAATTTATGCACATTTAATATGATACTGCTTGTTGTCAATCAACTAGCCTCTTGTCATGGTTTGTTTAGTATATTTGCTTGAGTGCTGAATTTGCTTGATCACACTCACACCTATGATTTATGCATTTTTTTAATCAATAAGAATCACCTATGATTTATGTGTATCATGCAGTTATAAGTTATAGTTACTTACTAAATTGGCATAAAGTGTGAATTGTTTGTTTAGTATATTTGCTTGAGTGCTGAATCGAAGAATGCTTTTGTAATCGTACTGATGTAAAGGTTAGTTGACTCTTGATTATTATTTTTCTATGTTAAGTTCAAGTTTTCCTTTCTTTTATTGTTTATATTATTTTGTTTTTTAATGCGTTTAAAGCTTTCCTTAAAAAAAAATTTCGGGGGCGCTGCCCCTGAACCCCCGAATCCCACCACTAATTGTGCACCCACAAACTTAAAATCCTGGGTCCACCACTGTCTCCGATGAAGAAATCCTTTACCTTATATATATATATATATATATATATATATATAATTTATGAAAAGCATCATGTGATTTTAAGCAGTATGATTGATTTCAATATCATTGGTTTTAAGAATAGTTTTATTCCATTCAAGTTGGTGACCTGTGCATGATTCTCGAGTATTGTTACTTTCAGGTTTTGATATGAACATATCTGTCTTTATATGAGCTTCCGAATAATTGGACTGGAAGCAAATTGCATTTACTATTTGACTTCGGAATTGAATTTCAGTCTGTGGCATCTCTATTCGATTTCCTAGTCCAGTAACAGTTTGAGTGCGCTTCGCGATAGTTCATCGTAAAAGATCCAAGTTTTGATTTTGGTTTCAAAATAATGTTTTTGTTTCTGGATTCCGTCCTTTAGAACTGTCCGAATATTTTGCCTTACTCTGCCGATTGTTCCCACTGTCGAGAACACACTAGCTTATTTTTAGCTTATTTTCTATTTATAAGTATAAGTTAGGCCAAACAGGATTTTACATAAACTCTTATAATTATAAGAACTTATTTTATAATGAAGAAAAAAGAACTTAAAAATAAGCTTATCATAGGAGCTTATTTTTAAACTCTTTTTTATAAGCTCTTTTTTTTAAAAAAAAAAAAAAAAAAAAAGAGAACTCATAATCTTTCGATTGACCACTATTGCCGCCACCCCACCACCGCCGCAACCACCCCACCATCGCTGCCGCCCCACCACCACCACCACGTCGCCGCCACCCCACCACCACCACCGCCACCACCATCACCACCACCCCCCACCGCCGTCACTATCGCGCCACCACCTTATTATAATATATCATTTATGATAATTTTTAGTAGAAAAAGTGCTTTATGACAAATTTTGTTAAACAGCTTATTTTTAATTTCAGCTTTTAAACTAAAATATTTATATAATCTCCAAATAACTTTTAGCTTTTTTTGAAAAGCTCTTTTTTTTTTAGTTTTAGCTTAAAAGTAGCTTTTAAGTTAAAAATAAGAGGATGTAAACAGATTCTAATAAACAAACATATTAGACAAATTTGTCGCCATTAAAATCACTGGTAACGAAGCTCGTAATTGCCAAAAAAAAAAAAAAACACCATATGACGCTGCAAGTGGCAGCGGGTCTTCATCCGGGTTGCACTAGATCAGGGTCGGGTAGGTTAACCCGCTTCCTGGATAACAAAATCCTGATCACGCAAAACGACGTTGCCATCTGAAGACCACAATGAATGATATGTCTATGATAGGAGCCAGTTATGTGCCTATCCCATCAACCTATCTAATTTGGATTGTCCAAATTAGATTTGTGATCTAGATTTGATTTTTTTAAAAAAAAAAAATTATTTTAATAGGTAGAGAATCTAAAATAAAAATAATATCTGAAATAATATTTTTTTCAAAAAGTATTTTTTTCATTTAAAAAGCATATTTTAAAAAATATCAAATGCTGGACCGATCAGATCTCATCTAGATGGTTTAGATTGGATAGGTTGATGATACCTACCAGTTCCCTTCTTCATAGCGTCAAGTCGGCGAAGAAAAGGGATAACAAAATAAATGTTTAATTTTTTTTATTGTAATTTATAATTTATATAATTTTTTAATGAGAAGGGTATTTGGTAATTTCAAACATGTTGGTATAAAATAAAATCACCCCGGGCCAAAATGACCACTAATGCCACCCAGCTAGATATTTCTCTTTGCTATCAAACAACAATAATTGTAAAAAATATTAATCAGCTTGTATTGATTTATTTAATTTCAATTTAATTTTATGTGTGTGCTTTCTACCTTATAATATGGCTATGTGAAATTGTGATTCAGCTTCTCCGTATTGATAAATAAAAATAAATAAATAAATAAATAAGTAAAAACTTGAAGTACACATAAACAACTCTGGAGGATTAAAAAACGGATACCCTAATCTCAAGGATTACAATAATTAAATCAAATCATTAAGGATTTGATTGGGTACTTAGGCTATAATCAAGGAAAATATAAAATATTATAATCAAAATCCAATTATTAAAAATTAATTAAGATAAACTCAATATATTGGGCTTGGACGCTCATATATATATATATATATATATTATTTGATTATTATTATTATTTAAAGCCATTATATTACATTAAGGATAAGGAGTATAAAACATGAATCGTTGGAATTGATTTTGCGGAGCACAAACCAAAAGAATTCAAATAATTCTACCATCAAGACAGATAGTGTGTACTTTATTCGTAAGTAATGGATAGGGGTATGTATGGGTAGGGCAAGGTCTACGCTTGATGCCTTGTTTGAAGGATTATTGGGCAATAAAATGCAACCCGATGGCCGGTCTTGCCTGATAGAAGCTTTAACATTTTTGGGCAGATTAATAATGGGCCAAGGAGGGCGGGTTTCCCTGCCCAAATAGTGATACTCTGTCATACCCTATGTGGAAAAAATAGCTTCAATTATACCTAATAAACAATATTGTAAACTACAAATGTAATCCATATTTAGAATATTCCAAAGTAAGTCTATAACTTGAGTCATGAAATTAAAAGACTACCATATGTCCTAATAAATAGTCAAATACCCATACGTGAAGAACTAATAACATTCATGATCCATTAAATACAAGACATAAAAAAACTATAATTAAACCTTGTAGTCATCAAAAACTCCAAGTGATTGTATTAAGGCCCTAAATTATCAAGAGAATAAAGCATATATGGAATTGCCTACAAAAAAGCAAAAAAGAAAGCATATGATTACATGGATATTATGTAACATGTAATTGTAGGCTCTTAATAATAGAAGTAGATAAACTATTATATAAAAAACTAATGTATACAATATTAGTAAGTATATAATATAGTATAATATAAGTAATTGTTATATAATATCATATTAGTAAATATATGAATTCAAGCTTACTTACAAACTAATGATCAATGAATTTATTAGAGTACTAGTAAATATATGATATAATATAAGTATATAATGTATTAGATTAAAAAATATATAAAAAAAAATAGCCCAGCCCAATCGGACCCAATTTTTTCGGGGTGGCTTCTTTTTGAGATGAGCAAGACGATTTTTCATCAGGCTTAGGCAAGCGTATTGGGCTCTTGGACTTTACGAACACCCCTAGTAATGGATATGTAATTTAATAGTCTAACGCTAGCCAGTAGCCACCATTGCAACACACGTTAAAAGGCCAATTAAAATGAACGTGAAGCTGTTATAAAAATAAATAAATCAACGTGAAGCTCTTAAACAAGTTATATTGATGTTGGAGTTAAGGCGAAACTCTGTCATTAAATTATTTGTTCAACAGCAAGCCAGCACTCAATACCTTAAAGTAAAAGTAAAATTATAACTCAACGACCAACGTGGAGAATAAAAATTTGATGTGAATAAAGATTTGAGATTATGGGCAAAAAATTATTTTGATATTCTAATCGCAACAAATTAATATTTTGATTTTATTAGGTGTCTGTTTGAATTAGTGGAAGAAGTTGATTATTCCAAGGTAATTTATGGTATACAGGTACATTTGTGAGAAAAGTTTTATCTCAAACATGTTCTTCAACTCTAGCCCAAACCACCGTTGATTTTCATGGAAAAAAAAAGGGTGTTGATTTCATTTATTGTTCTTAAATTTTCAAATTTTGAATTTGATTTCATTGGTGATACTTATGGCATGATTGTCATAATTTTTCATTTATTACGGGAGGGATTATGTGATTTTGAAAAAGATCTCATTAATTATTTCAATTGAGCGATTATCGGAGATAGGTCATGGGAGATTCTGCTTGCTTAAGCGAGTCAAAGTAAAAAGCCTAAACTATATAAAACGGCTTTCATCTGTGAGATTCCTTCTTCTGTGTCGACAACCATGAAGAAAATAGAGATCAATGGCGCAGCACCAAACCTTCACGATGAGATCATCATCTGCATTCTCAGTCGGCTTCCGGTGAAATCCCTAATGCGATTTCAATGTGTCTGCAAACATTGGAAAAATCTCTTCAAGAACCCATCTTTTATAGCGGATCAACTCCACCACAGTCATCAAAACCCTTCTTTAATTATCTCCCGGGTATTCGAATGTAATATTCTGCGGTTACTTTTGATCGATTGCGAGATGCAATTCCGATGTATCCAGAAGGCACCTCCTCCGTTCGATTCCTCGCCACGCTACCAGTCCTTTCACATCATTGGTTCCAGCAATGGCTTGCTCTGTTTAGAAATCTGGAAGTCTTATGGATTTCCTCCTTCGCTTTTAGTATGGAATCCTGTGACTAGAGACCTCAGAGAGGTTCCTGAATCCAGAATTAATGGGTATGGTTGTAAGTTAGGGTTTGGGTTTAGTCCCGTGGTAAATGATTACAAGATTGTGGCAATCAATTCCCGTAATAATCGTCGGGTTTGTGGAGTTCGTGTCTATTCATTAAGTAGAAATTCATGGAAAGAAATAGAATTTGGAAACTTAAAGGATGTAACTTGTCACGGGTTGAAGGTCTCTGCTAATGGAGCTATCTTTATTGATGGGTTAACTTGGGAGAAGGAGAAGGTGATAGTTTCATTTGACATAGCAATGGAAGTGTTTACTTTGATACCATGGCCTCCATTATCGGGTACTGATCCTAGTTCTAGCTTAACAGTGTATGAGGACAAACTTGCCTTACTTATTGTGGGTGAAATCGGACTACGCTCTTCAAACGTCAATTTATGGGTGATGGAGGAAGACATCTCTTCACCTGTTAAGAGATGGAATTGGATTAAGAAATTCACTAGCGGCATTTATCCTTGGAAATTTGTTCTTGGGACCATATGGAGGAATGAAATTGTCCTTTCTAGAAAAAGGAGCTATGTAGATAGTCTATATTTGTTCAATGTTAGTACTAATGAATTGAAGACATTTGCCCTTCGCCATAGAACTCCTCCTAATTTTTTGAGTTATGTGGAAAGCCTCGTACCAATACATTGAAGAATCTTGATTTTAAAGGTTCATTATTTTATTGCAGATTTGCTTTTGTTTAAACATTTTTTGGTAGAAATTAATCCATCGCATTTTAGTTCTTTATGTACCTGCAAGGTTTGATGCCATTGATTAGTGGCTTTAAAAGGTTATGAGATCTTTCCATACTATAAATGTTTTCAGTTTTTCTGAAACGGTTATCAAAAGACTTATTAAGAGCACGTTATCGTAGCATGCCAGTTCAAAGTCAATAACCAGCCATTGACAACAAGGTTCATTGGAGAAAGTGAATAGATATGACTTTATGCCTATCTATTTGGAAGTCGCTTTTTCAGTTTTTTTAGAAAGTATGCTTATTATGTATAATCTTGATAGCGTCTCTTCTCTTTCTCTGTACAATGACAAAGAGGTTTCTTTTCAAATTTCTTTGCAATAGAAATAATATTATTTACTGCATTGCTGTACATACAGTTCAATTAATAGCTGATGCACTACTTTGTTTCAGGGCACTCATGTGGTAAAAGTTACTTAGACCCTTGTTGAGAACTTTTTGTGTAAAATCTCTTGCTGCATTTAATTGAATCTGTTTTATATGCTTGAGAGAGCTATTTATCTCTCATTATAATTTCTTTTCCTTTCACTATTTCTAATTGATGATTCTCACTCGTCTGGTATGTGCACAACCTGAACATATAACACATTTTCCGTATTTGAATTGGAGCATTATTTGATCGGTGGATTAGCCTAAGACTGTGATTAGCATAGGTGAAGCCCATTGATCGAAGAGTTGTGCGTCCTGTGAGGGATCACACTTCAAAATCAACCTGAATATGTATTGTGATTGATTTCTATATGTTTATTGCATAAGCATAAAATGAGTGACATAGTAAACCACTCAAATTCCCTAGAGAAACATAAGAATCTAGAAAATAGTAAAAATTTAAAATCAGTCACTAGAGGGATGCTGTCAATCCTAGAAACGACGACCTATGTATCAAGGGGCTTGTTTGTGTATTATGAGTTTGTCTGTAGACAACGAAGATTGAAGCAAGTTATCAGATTTGTAATCTGCAAATGACTTTAGGGGCAGTAGGTTGCATACCATTAAGGATGATTAAGATGGAAAAATCCTATAGTCCAGTCAATCTGATGTCACATAATAGTGTGATGGTGTTGAGCGAACATTTCTCAACTTTTCCTTTATAAAATCACCTCAATAAGTAGAGGTCATGGATTCAATTCCTTTTGAAACCTTAAGCTGTTAATGTCCACCACTCTATTTTAAAGAAAAAAAAAATGAGTTTGTAGATGATGAAGATGATCTCAGAGAGTCCATTTAGACCTATATGGTGGGATTTGGATCAGCAATGCTCAATGCTTACATGTTGCCATTAGTTTAATGCCCTCAAGAGACGTTATCTATAAATATCACGTTGAGAATGGATTAATCTTTGCTCAATAAGATGTTGTAGATTCAATTTCATTTGAAAGCAATTAAACTGTTAATGTTTTTGGGTATTGAGTTGTAATGGTAAATTGGATTAATCTTTGCTTTATTTATTTTACCTATCCATTTTGGCTTTCAAATACAGATATATCCAATATTATTTAATTGCTTGCGGATGGATTATTTGGGACTTTTTATGTCCTATCAGATTTTAATCTTTGTTCGAAGATTTCCTGTATATACGTGAATTTGCCAAGCACAAACCAATATAATTCAAATAATTCTATCAAGAGAGTATAATTTGTATTGTACTAATAAGCAATGGATTGCTAATATAATATTCTAACCCCAGCCACCGTTGCAACACACTTACAAACGCTTGTTAAAAGGCCAATGAAAAAAAATGTGAAGGTTTTATAGATGGGAATTACTGTATGACGAATTTAACAGAAATAATATTATAAGTATTTTTGCATCCAAAATTGGTGTCAGTACTCTTTTTAAAAAGATAGGGTTAGGTAGTAAATTTGCTTCGGAAGACCACGCCCAAGAGCAATTTTTTCCTGAAATTTTTTTTTGACTTAATATAGACCCGAAAGTATAAAAACGTAACAATCTTATCATTTTCTATTAAAAAGTTAAAGGTCAATGTCTAACGGTCAACGTTAGTTTTTAGCGAGAAAAAGCAAGATTGCTACGTTTTTAAACTTCACAGGGTTTACATTGAAACAAAAAAAAACTTCTAGAACAAAATTGCTCCTCAGCGTGTACTTCCTGGATAAATTTGCTACTTAACCCAAAAAGATAAAGGGTATTTTTGCTAGATTAACGAGATATATTTCCCATGCATTGCACGGGTTGATTACTCTGTTATGATTAAAATCCATCCGAACAATAATTAAATGATTAATTTATTGTCTAATCTAAGGGTTTTCTTTTTTTATATTACATGAAAATGTTATCATTTCACTCAAATTTTTTATGTTTTATTTTGATTGTACTCACAGTAAAAGGCTTTACGAACAGTAAAAAGCAAGCCTATGAATAGTAAAAACAATCAAATCATATGAATAGTAAATAGATTATATAAATATGTAGATTGACATAAAATGAGAAATTTGGGGAAAAAAAAACTATACTCGCATTATTTATGAATAGTAAATAATATGATTATTTTTTAGCAATTTTTGTGTTTATTAATTTTCCTACTCTTAAAATACATTCTCAATAACTAGGGTATTCACTTTCGTCTTCTTCAATATGTAGCAAAGTGGTTGTCGTTGTTTCTATAGACGACGAAAATCATGGAGCCAACAAAAGTGATCTTCTATTTCCTTTTTGAATGGTTGTCGATATTTCTATGGACAACAAAAATCATGGAGGCAACAAAAGTGATCTTCTATTTCCTCTATTTTACCCCTAAAAAACAGGGGATTTGTTTTGTCACGACATAAATGCTTCATCATCAAATTCGAATTTGATGCAAGCAAATCGTATCAAATTTGAATTTAATTATCTTGTTCTTTTCCTTAATATATTAAAATTTAAATATAAATTTATTAATTTAAATCCAAATACAGTAAATAACCTATTATTATAAAGTTCTTTGAATCAAGTTTTTAATGAAATAATACCCATTCCAAAAGAATTAAAATTTTAAAGTTAGGATCAAATTAGTAAACAAAGCTCAAAAAGTTTGAGCTTTGATGATTTAAATAAAATAGAAAATATTTAAAACAATTTAAATAATTATGTATTCCTAATATTTCTCCAACTCTCGATATTATCTGTTACCCCATAACTATTGGTGAATCTAAATCTACCATTATATTTATTTTGAATATTTATATTTATTTGTTTAAATTTAAATTTTTTAAATTTTTAACAATATATTGTTATATATATATATATATATATATATATTTTAATCTTCTTTATTTGGAATCAATTGATTTGTTATTGCGATTCAACCAAAATGCCTTGTAGCCTAGTGGTATTGGTACTCCCCAACTAGTGGGAGGTGGTGGGTTCGATCGCACTCGTTGTAATTCAGGTCATTAGTGTCTGCCACCTTGTAATTCAAAAGCCGAGGCATTCATCTTCCATTTATGGAAAAAAAAAAATACATTTTTCCTTTTCATTTTGAATTAATTATTTTTAAGAGTAAAAGATATATTTTTTTATTCTTTCCTAACTGTCACCCACTCACTCCTCCATTTTTTTCCTATCAAACAACTCATCTTCCTCATCCCTCAAAATCTTCTCTTCCTTCCTTTCCCCCCTTAAATCTTCCTCTACCAAATGGGCTCTTAGTTGTTGCAAGGTCTTTACTTGAGTTTGAAAGTAACTCTTTGAATTACCAATTTGGATCCTAGATGGTTGATTTAGGGTCTATTTGGTTCGACGGAGGGGAGGGGGAGTAGATTTTAATATTACCTTGTTTGGATTGATCGGAAGGAAGTGGAGGGAGTGATTTTAATGGTACCTTGTTTGGTTTAGGAGGGAAGTGGAGAGAAATTTTTTTCACATTGATGACTTTACTCTTATATTAAAGTAATCAGGTTTTGATTTCCCAAATTTTTCCAATTATTTGAAGAGATGCACAAGATTAAAAGAGTACCAATTTTTCTAATTCATTCATACTTTCCAACACAATTAATAAAGAAAAATGCTTTTTATTTGTAAACGTCCCCCATCCATACACAAGACATGGTTAACAACTAACTTGTAACACCAGCATACCTTGCCTACTTTTACCCTCTCATGGTGTGGAGAATCTTCTTTTTCTTCGGTGAGAGACGAGTTCAATCTGGGAAGGTCTCTAATAGCGGATGAATCTTGATGGCAAGCGTCAGACATTAACAATTGTAGGATTCGCGATCAAACTCCCAAACCACTAATAGAGTTATGTAATTAATTTCTGGAAAAAAAAAAACTTCTAGAAATTAGCAGCGTACCTTGGGCTACTCCCTTCGAGTAAGAACAATGAAGCGGAGTTCGCAGGGGAGGCAATCTTGAAGAGCACTCGATTCTTGGAAGAGACGCTCCAACCTCCTTTCATTCAACCTTGGACAGAAGCGATGATGGCGGATAACACTGTGCTCTCCTGTTAGGCTTGATGTAGACTACAACGGAGTGGACGGTGACGGTGAGAATTGTGCTCTGCGGCGGCAGATGCACAGTGGTGAGGAGGAGGGATTTTAAGAATAATAGAAAAATTCTAGGGGCATCTTAGTCAATGACACATATTCTTATAATCCATCCAAAGCCGTCTCATTTGGGGTGTGACATTTTTAGGGGACGGGAAATTTTTAAAAATTTCCCTCCCCTCCTAGAAAATATCATTAGCCAAACGAAGGGAGGGGGCTAAAATCCCTCCATCCTCCCTCCTCCCCTTTGATCCTTCAAACCATATAGAGCCTTAGTGGATGTTTTTTAAAATAAAAAATAAAACCTCAATTTATTTTGTTTTCTAAATTTATTTTGTTTTTCTTCAAACTATCTCACTAAGTGAGTAGGTTAAAGGAGAGTTTTTATTAATGGGCCAGTTTCTAAAGTAATGAAAATGATTAAAAATGATGCTTTAGAAAAGGAAGAATCATATATAAAGATAGTTGAAATGCCTAAATTAGATGGTTACTAAAATTAACAAATTATTAATTAGGTTATGTGACACAATTAGGGATTTAGAATTTGAAAGAAATTACCTCTATATCCCGTAGTTATTAAACAAAAAACAAAATTGGAGATACATTGTTTATGTGCTAGGTAAGAACCCTAGTGGCAGAAAATTAATTGGAGGCCTCAATACTATCAGAAAATTGGTAAAGAAGGCTACAGTAAGTTGGTTATAATTTTAAATCTTCATTCTTTAATCTCTTTTAGTTAATATATGTACTGAAGGTACTACAACATATCAATGCAATATTTTAGTGATAAGGTACTACAACATATTAGTACAATATTTTAGTGATCAACATAATTAGATGATCTCATAAATTTCATTGGGGATCAAACGATAAGACACATTTGAATGAGCTAGAATCTTAGCAATTTTTATCTAGCCCCTTTTCAAATTTTTTCGTTAGGTTTATAATCTTAGAATACAAGTTTCATCCTTGCCTTCCTTTGAAGTAGTGTATTTGAATGAAAGCTCGCCATGTTTCAGGAATAGTGTATTTGGGTTGATTCTTGAGCTTGACTGTTTATAGTGCTCACACTGAGTCCAAAAGTGATCATTGGTGGTTAACCTTTCCCATAATAGAGTTGTGGTAAATTGTATTATCCTATTTGCCAACAATTGATTGAAGTTTTCCTCATATGAATTTGGTATCAGCTTTTTTAATTCAAAAGATGTAGTAGATGTGCTTTTATTATTTGATCAACACATTGGAGAAAATACTCAAGGATTCTACCTTTTCTAAGGGTAAAAAGGAATGCAGTATCAGGTAGGAGTGAGCAAGTGACCCGCGACCCGCCTGACAGCCTGCGACCCATGAAATTTTCCCCATTTTAAACCCACCCAAATTGGACCCGTAACGAGTAATGGGCTACCCGTACCTATTTATATTAAACAAGCAGGAGACAGGTTAGTCACCGGGGCACCCATACCCCCGTTTACCTCGTATATTAAGATGAGTGAGAGTGTGAGAAACTGGACTCTACTCTAGCTTTTACGTCAGAAATATCATATCAAACAAGTCAGATGTCTAGACTCTTTGACCAATAAAAAGATAACTAGACTCTAGACATGGAAAGACATAAGACCAGTCCTCCACTTTTGACAAAAGAAAAAGTACCCTACTTACTCCTTGCACGACATGACCTTCCCTTCCCATTTCCTAATTCTTTGAGACCTAAACCAGTAAGGGTGTCAGGTAGAAACCTCCGGTCCCTCCCCAACACTGCCTCTCAGACTGGGTTTCCGGCTCTTGTCTCACCGGAGTCCTGGTGTTGCTCGGACTCTAGCCAACTCTTGGCCTGTAGCCTTCAACCTGACCGCGAGCCAGCGTCCTCTCGTCACCCAATGCTCATCTCGATCTCGACATTGTCTCTTGCCCTCAACATCGCCAGAGTAGCCACGACCTCTTCCACTCGCCCTCGACCTCAACCTCTAAGTCTCGGCCTCACCTTAGTTTATTGCGGCAAAAGTACTCATGGATGATTAATATGGAGGTATACGCGTATTTTTTTTTAAAAAAAAGGAAAAAAAGTCAAACGGGTTCCCTGGAGCCATTTGACCGTACTTGTTTAACCCGTCCTGTTTTTATATGGGTTCATCCCCAGGTACAAGGTTCCCTGTACCCATGGAATATAAACGAGCAGGCGACAGGTTACCCCTCGGGGTAGCCCCGCCCGCTCGTTGCTCACCCCTAGTATCAGGGGATGGCTTTGATAAATCAAAGTTTGAATGGATGATTGTGTATTCATAAACAAAATAGTAGGAGGTCTTGTGTTAATTTTTGATACAGTAGTGAAAGTAAAACTCTGAATGTGATTGTGTTATTTTATGTTTTAATGGTGATGAGATAATGTTTTGTGCAATTTCAAAGCGTAACAACTCTTATCTAGAAACTCAATTCACACCTTTAATCATCTTGTCGATTAAAATTGGGAGATATTTTTTAAGGTTATTGTAAAGATGGCTATTCTTTTGATTGCTAGGGATCGAACGATGGATGAGAATCGGAAGTCTCCGCTTGGTTGAAGCAATCGGACCATGATTTTGATAGTCTTGATCACGGGAAGGGGTTTGATTGTCACGGGGACACTAGAGATAATAGAGGATACGGAGCTGGAGGGGATGCTACTTGGGAATTTACAGTGGAAATTTACTCAACCTAAGGATGCTATAGGTTATATAACATCCCAAATTTTGGGATTTGGAGTTTTAAATATTATATAGAAATTATTGTGAAATTTGACTAAAGTAATTATGAAGATAAATATTGGAAAATTAAGGAATTATTTTTCCTTGAGAAATTTACAAGAAAAGAATAAATTCAAGGAACATTTCTAAAGGATAATTTTTGGCATAAATATTTTAGAAATAATATTTCAAGGCCTAAAGGAATTTAATTAAGAAGAAAAAATCCGTAAATGAAATTAAGAAGGAATTACTAACATTTATTCACTTATTTCCCATGTGCAAGTCATTTGCCCTTATAAGTAGAATTATTTGGATATAAGCATTTGGACCCATATACTATATCATTTCCACATAACTCAAGGTCCGTAGTATTTTAGGCTCATATACTCCGTTGCATACAGAATACTGTCATTTGGCCCAAACAATATGACTAACTAAACCTATGCAAAGCCCATTTCTCCATTATCCATTTAACTCATATTCAGCTGCAACGAAAATAAAAAATAAAAAAATAAAAGGAAACACGTAAACCAGCTTCCAAGCAGCGCCAACCATGGAAAATCCAAATTTGCGTAAAACCAGTGGAAATCTCAGCGTTATTATGAAGAGTGCAGAAGGATCTGATGGCCTTATCTCTAGCGTCAGCTGGCCATTGCCTTTAGACCCTCCTCCATGCTTCTCGAACTCAACGTTAATATCCAGCGTGTTTTCTCCCTCTGACCGTTAGTCTCGTTCTTGAACTGAACCCCCGATTTAGAATATATCAATGCTCTTTGCTCTTCTTTATCATTATGTTGCCTAAGCCAAAACCAAGAGAGAACAAGAGAGTGAGAGTCGACGAAGGAGGAGAGACAGAAAGGTCCAAGCTGTGGTTCATCTTTCCTTTGTACTTAGCTTCAAAAACAGGGGTATTCATTCTCCTTGAAGGCCACGTCGAGAAAGCCTGAGACTGTAGGTAATCATTGGGTCTCTCTTCTTTCTTGTTTTCATGATTCCCAACATGAGTTTTAGAGCATGAAACCGTAGAAAATGAAGCCATGAGTTTGCTGCAAAAAGAAACCGAAAACAGGGGCTGTTAGCATCTATTTTCATCTCTGAGTTGTTTCACTACACACTTAGGAAAATAGGAGTGGTTTTGTTATATATATATATATATATATATATATATATAACGAAGCCTAAGAAAAGAATATAAGGTTGCTACATGTGGAATAAAAAGAAAGGAAGCCTTGCCGTCGAATGTTTGGTGTGTGAAACGCAGCACAATTTAATATATATGAAACCAAATACTGATAATATAACTGCATCGGGTAAAAACAAAATAGGATGGAAACATGTGCTGCGTATATAAATAAAAGTTGATATATATATATATATATAGTTTGCTGCACTTTTCGCTGCACATATAAACATTGGGAAAAATACACACATATATATATATGTTCACTGCTCTTGTAATGAGAAAGAAGAAAAACTCCTTGTTTTGTGTGTGTGTGTATATACAACATAGCTTTGGGGAAATATAAGGAGCTTTCACCACTGTCATGTGTGTGTGTATATACACACACGTTCTTAGACTGAAATATATATGTGGTTTTCATGCTTATATATATATATATATACACATACATACATATCTTTGCATATGGGGAGACTCACAGTTAGATATATATTTACATAAGGAACCAACACCTTGAGAAGTTGTTGCTTGAAACTCTGTACGTGGAAAACAAAATAGCTTGTATATGGTGTTAGATATATATTAAAAGAGAAGGGAAAGGTTTTTGTGGTTGAATTGCAGATGAAAAGAGAAAAAAAGAACAGAAAATAAAAAGACGCTTGTATATACACAACACACACACACTAATTCATGTGCATTTGGAAAATAATAGGAAAATGTTGATGGTTAGAAAACCATGAGAAACATTATATGTAATGCATTAAAGCATAATTTATATGATGATCGGTATTTATAAACTCCTAATTCAAAGTGTTAAGATAGTCTCTGGGAGTTTAAATTAATTATAGTAAAATAATAATAATAATAATTAATAATATAATAGTAAATTGGCAAAATTGGGTTAGGAATAAAAATGACAAATAAGACCCAAAATATATATTTTGGCCTTCAAAAATTAAAACGGACCTTGGAGGGTTGGTATAGGCCTAATAGCCTTACACCTAGCCTAGTGCCATGACGTTGGAGATTGTGAAGAATTTGGGCAAATAATAACCCATTATCTCGTAAATGTATATTTATAGGACATGATAGTTGCCAAAACAATTAAACAAACGTGAAACCAATAGAAGATTTTGAAGCGGTCAAGTAGTAACCTTAAACCTCATATGCTCTGTGTAACTTGTGTATGTGTGTTTTACCATGTACATTGCATACATTTGGTTATCATTTATTTCCAAGCGCTATGGAACCGGAACATTCTGTGTACAATAAGGGCTTTGCTGTGTGTTGTGCTTGGTAGTCTATCTTGTGTGCTATTAGGACCACTTTATGATGCTTTGTCTTGTGTGCTATTAAGACTGCTAGTTTCGGATTGGTGTGTGTCTTCTTGTGTGCATGATCGAATGATATGTGGTTTGTGTTTTTATTCATGGTTTTCTTACATGCAATGTATATACATTTTAGGGAAAATTATAATGAAGGGCCTAGAGGAAAAAATATTTATGGAGAAGGACCATAAAAATTGTAATAATTTAGACGGACCAAATATAAAAATATAAAATTAAAAGTACTGAAATGTCCCTAACAAAATATTTTGCATTTCATCCAACATTCCCTTCCCCATTCTATTTTTAAAACTAATACAAAATTTTAAGTTTCATTAAATTAAAAAATAGTTTTCTCAATTTTCATTTTTCACAACTTGAATATATATTTATGAAAAAAATTACTCATTCTTCAATTTGTAAAAATTATAATTTTTTAAAATAAAAAAATTAATTAAAAATAAAATTATATAATTTTAATAAAAGTCAAGGTCTTTTATAATTTTCCATATATGTTAAACCTATAAAATTTGTATGAATTTTTTTTTTTAGAAGCAATTTATATGGGTTAAGAAATTCAAGTAATATTAATAAAAACTAAAAAAAGAATGAAGAACCTAAAGAAAAAGATATTTATGGAGAAGGACCATAAAAATTGTAATTGTTTAGAAGGACTAAATATAAAATTAAGAGTACTAAAATGCCCCTAACAAAATATTTTGCAATCCCTCCTATATTCTCTTCCCCATTCTATTTTTAAAACTAATACAAAATTTTAAGTTTCATTAGATTAAAAAATATTTTTCTCAATTTTCATTTTCACAACTTGAATATATATCTATGAAAAAAAAATGCATTCTTCAATTTTTAAAAATTATGATTTTTTTAAAATCAATAAAATTTTTAATTAAAATAGAATTATAAAATATTAATAAAAGTTAAGGTCTTTTATAATTTATCATAAATGTTAAACTAAGAAAGTTTGTACGATTTATTTTTGTTTTAGAGGCAATTTATGTGGGTTAAAAAATTCATGTAATGTTAATAAATTTTTTTAAAAAAATCTAATTAACCTATTATATCCTAAAAAATATGAAATAAGCTTAGTTTTAATTTTTATAAAAAGAGCTTAATTGATATTGTCCTTAATAATATAAATCGGACAACTTGATGATATAAATTAGTGAAAAATAAAAATTAAGAAAATATAAGTTTAACCGTTGTTAATTAAATAATATATTAAAAATAAAAATATATATATGATATATCATTATGGGCATTTTCAGTTTTAATTTTATTTATTTTTTTAATTATGAATAAAAGAGATAATATATTAAAATTTATCAAGAGGTTTGATTAGGAGAAATTTTAAAAAGAAAGACATGATACATTATGAGGTTTGATTAGGGGCAATTTAGTAATTTAAAATTTATATTATTTTGTTTGATCCTTCTAAGTAATTACAATTTTTATAGTCCTTTATAATAAATATTATTTTCTCTAGGTCCTTTATTTTAATTTTCCCTTAACCTATTATATCCTAAAAAAATATGAAATAAGTTTAGTTTTATTTTTATTAAAAGAGCTACATTGATATCAAGGTTGATAATATAAATCAGGCAACTTGATGATATAAATTGGTAGAAAATTAAAATTAAAAAAAATATGAGTTTAACCATTGTTAATTAAATAATATATTGAAAATAAAAAAATATATATGATCATATCGTGATGGACAGTTTTAATTTTACTTATTTTTTAATTATAAATACAAGAGATAATATAGAAAGTTTGATTAGGGCAATTTAGTAATTTTAAATTTATATTATAATGTTCGGTCCTTCTAAATAATTACAATTTTTATGGTCCTTTATAATAAATATTATTTTCGTTAAGTCCTTTATTTTAATTTCCCTACACTTTATATGAGATTAACGGTTACTCTAGGATTCAATTTTGAACCCTGACCTCATTTAAGCCCTGGGCGTTACATCTAAGTCGAGCCGGAGAGGCGAGGTAAGATGGTGGGCGCAGATTAGGGTTTTACGATGGTGGTTGTCGGAGACTTATTTTTGGATATTTTGGGGTCCCGGATGACTGTACTATAATTATTTTGGGTATCATTATTCGGGATAACTCACTACAAGAAAAATCAATTTTTAACAGACTTTTTCCGTAGCAAAATGGATTTGCTACAGAATTTGTCTGTAGCAAAAAATCGTGTAGCAATTGCGACGGAAAAGGAAAAATCCGTCACAAATTTTGCGATGGAAATCCCTATCCGTCGCAATTTGCTACGGAAAATATTTTCGTAGCAAATTTTCGAATTTTCTACAGAAAATTTTTCCGTCGCAATTGTTATGGAATTTGTTTTCCGTAGCAAATTTGAAAATTTGCTCAAATTTGCTACGGAATTATTTTCCGTAGCAAAACTAATAAATTTTAAAAAAATAATTTTTTTTTTTTTTTAAGAAAAGTGAATACAAAAAGTAGTGTACCATGGATATAATAACAATTATAAAGAGTTTACATAGAGAAAACAAAATATATATAATAATGTTGCAAAAAGCAAATACTAAAAAGTAGTCTAAACAAGCGGCGTTGTGATCATCATCACCACCGAATGATCATCATCACCAGGAGCCGACCCCGAACTCTTGTCTTTCGTTAGGGACTGATTTGAAGCCGCATCGCTTCATCATCTCCGCTTGCCTGAGTAATCTGCGCAGCATCATCTCTCGTTCTGAATCATCGCGCCTCATCATCTCTTGTTCCTGGATCATCTGCCGCCTCACCTTTGCCTCATCATCTCTCGTTCCGAGTCGGTGTGTTGCTTGCTCTGCACCAAAGCCTTCATCTTCTTCACTCATCTCGCAAAAACATTATGAAGTACATTTATTATTTGGACTTCATTTGAATGGACAAGAGAATGGAAATTATCAATATCAAATGTATTACATTTACCCGAAGAAACACCTTGAGTCTTTGGATGAGAAGCGCTTTGTTTGCTTTTAAATTTGGAGGCACTGTATCCAAAGACTCTCCCTTTCTTGTTAAATCCGCCTGTAGCCTCAAAGAACAGACTCTCGTTATCGGACTAAGAGGAGGATGCGGGGTCAGTCCCACGCTGCGAGTCTCGCTCCTGCGACAGCTTCTGAAAGGTTTCCTACAAGTACAAAAATACATAACAAATAAGACATGTAAAATGAAATAAATATGGTGGTGCATAAAACAAGTAATAAAGGCAATAAATGTCTAATCGCTACTTGCTGCACCCTTGGGTTAATCCATTGCCTCTCACTCCATTCGATCACGGAATGGGTCCACTCAAAGGTAGCCCACTCAATCGATCCCTGCAGAACTTCCCGACTCGCACTGTAAACGCAAATGATGACCTTAATTAATTACTTCAAAGTACAAAATATTGAATACCTAAATAGAAAATAACGTGTACTTACAACTTTTCGTCGATGCTCACTAATTGAAATGGAGCCGCCAATATATGACGGTCCTTCCATTTTGGCCCTATTTTCCTTATTTTTCGCACTTGTGTTATGGAACTTCTCATTGGTGGCCCAATTGTCAAATAATTCATCTACAGTCTGCTGTGGAATCCAATCTTTCTTGCCTCTTGACTTTCTCAATGAATAAAGCTTTTAAGACAACCACCGGCTTGCCCTGTGGTTATAAGCTTTTTTCAGATCTTCACGATGTTCAGGTAACGTCATATGCTTATCCTGAAAATCAATAACGAACAATTAGTGCTCCAAATTTTAAAACTACTTAATTAATAACCATAAAACAAATAACTTACCAAGAACTCATCGAACCAAACATCTCAATTGGCCTTAGGAATGTCTGTCCACTTAGCCCAAGGTTGATTGTAGTTACGTCATAATTGGGCTGAGATGAAATCCCCCACTTGATTATGAGGCACAAATCTGAAGACAGAGGACATCATGCAAATATTAGCATACAAACTAATTAGAGAAGAAAATTGTAACATTACTGGTAATTTGGCATGACTTACGTGTTGCCGTCAGGACAGATCCAAAGCTTCCCTGTCGAAGGATCTGTTGCACCCCATATTGGTGTATAGGAGGAACTACCTTCTTCCCCGACGTGGCTCGAGGCGACGCGGTGTGCTAAGGAAGGAATGTGAAATATTGAAGATGTTTGTACATAGATGGTTACAGGAAACTAAACATATGTAAATCAATCGAAATGGTAAAGTAAACATGTTGTCCCTTTTCTTTGTGGATCGGTGGGAGTAGACGGTGATGACGACATATAAAGCGACGGTGAAGATGACAAATAACCCGACGGTGAAGATGACATATCAAATGGTGGAATCTTTGGGGATCCGCTGAGCCCTCTACCTCCATAGGGAGCAGATGGCGTCGCCCTACCCCCTCTTATACGAAGGGGTCGAGCTCGACCACTACCACGTCCACTACCTGAACGTCCTCCTGGATGCTCCATCTCTGAACACTTATAGATATAATGTCAAAAAATATATAAAAAAAGATATTTGGTTAATATTACAGTAGCGAAGTAACAAAGTATGTAGTATAACAGATCGTCAGAAACAAAGAACTAACACAAATCAACCGGACGATTCCTGTTCATCAACCGGTTTCACGTCTTCCTCTGAAGTCTCATAGTCGTCGAACTCAGATTCACTATCAGAGTAAATCACTTCGTCCTCATCGTTTGATTCCTCATCGTCAATTTGTATAGGAATCAATTCTAAATCCGCAACAGAATCAAAGAGATTGCTTGGTACTTCATCGTCGAAGATGTTTATGGGCAGTACATGTTCCACATCAGCTTGGAACGGTTCAGCCATACCGTCATTTGATTCCGGCTCTTTCAACTTTGGTATAATATTTTGTGCTTTGGTTTTAATAACTCCCCTCCACCCTTGGCGGGATGTGGGGTATGATGTATAGTAAACTTGTTCTGCTTGTTGAGCAAGGATGAATGGGTCATAACCAACCGTATATCTCCTTGTCCAGTAGATCTCAATATTTCCATGTTTGTCCACTTTTGTCCCACGCGGACTCCTATCAAACCACTCACATTTAAAAAGGGTCACCACCTTGTCCCACGAGTAACTTAGCTGAATTATGTCAAGTAACTTCTCATAGTAGTCAGTCTCCACCCTGCCAACTTGGTCACCTCGACAACATACACAGTAATTGCAACATAGTGTGTGGCGTCCGCGTCAACAAGTTGAAAACGATACCCATTGATTATATATTTTTTGCATCGGGTAACACTAATTGCAGCTCCATATCCACACAACTTCATTGGGATCTGATCGATTTTTCACGAAATATTGACGAAACCATTTTGGAAACTCAGAGTTCGTGTATTGATCAACTTGGGACATCGACATTGAAGGATTTTCCGATCGGACCCAATTAAAGAAGAAACTATAACAAAGAACTCAAGTTAATACTTTAATACTTAGCGTAATAGTAAAAAGAAAAAAAATTTTACTTTAAGTACTGGGCGGCCTCTTCACAGTTGTTTAGAATGTACCACTCCGCTACTTGCTTATCTCTTCCGTCAAGAGTTGACCTCCAACGTTTTCCCACGGCTCGCCCTGGAAAATTAAATATTGATTTTTGATCCCTCGTATCACCGACATCATCGTTGCGAGGTACCCCTCTCCATCTTGTCATTATTTCAGGGGGATAATAGTATGACACAAATTTTGCGGCCTCTTCGACTAGATATGCTTCAGTGATAGATCCTTCAACGTACCTTGGATTTTTGATCTTTTTCTTTAGTGTGCGTAAAAACCTACAATGGACAATGAGAGGGTATTTATAAATTAAAGTATCATGTCAGTCAATTAATAAATGTGTGAAAGAAATATATATATATTACCTCTCAAACGGATACATCCACCTATATTGTTATGGCCCTCCTACCCTTGCTTCGTAGGCCAAGTGAACAGGCAAGTGTTCCATTGAGTCAAACATGCTAGGAGGAAACACCATCTCTAACTGGCATAGCATTATTGACATGCTCGTCTCCAGGTGCCGTAACTTTTCAACATTAAGCTCAGAAGCACAGATTTCTCTAAAAAACATGGAAAATTCATTCAGAATAGACCATATATGATTCGGTAGTGCTTTGAAGGCCCACGACAACAATCTCTGGAAAAAAAAAGACAACCATGACTCTTCATCTTGATCAACTTCCCTTTGTACATGTCGACACATCTTTTCAAGTTTGATGCATAACCGTCCGGGAGTTTCAACTCTTTAACCCATTGCAATAATTCTAAATTCTACTCTTTGTTGAATGTGTACGGCGCTCTAGGTTTGGAAATTCGTCCCGTGCCATTCTCCACCAAATGCAAAGCAGGCCTTTTGCAAATTGCTTCTATGTCTAGTCTTGCGTTGACTGTGTCCTTCATCTTGCCCTTGGTGTCCATCACGGTGTACAGAATATTGCAAAACACATTCCTCTCAATATGCATGACATCGAGGTTGTGTCTTAACAATTGATCTTTGCAATATGGTAGTTCCCAGAAGATGCTGCGTTTGTTCGAATGATGATCAATGCCATATCCCCTAGGTCGCTGGAAGCAGCCCCCTCTTCGACACTTTGAATGTACTTGACCCTGTCCCATATTTATTGGCCACTTAAACGACGAGGTTGATCTGCTCGTTCGACAACATTTCGCGTGAAGTCTTTTCTATTTCTCCTAAACGGATGATCAGGGGGTAGGAATCACCGATGCCTGTCAAACCAACAGACTTTGTGACTGTGTTCCAAGCTAAAACCCATGTTCTGTTCAAGACATAACGGGCATGCAAGCTTTCCCGACGTTTGCCAGCCACTCAACATCCCATATGCAGGGAAATCATTTATCGTCCACATTAAGGCAGCACGCATTGTGAAATTCTGGCTCAATGATATATCATACGTCAGATTCCCTTCACTCCACAACATCTTCAACTCATCTATCAAAGGCCTGAGGTACACATCTATCTTCTTTTTTGGGTTGGATGGCCCAGGGATTAACGCATTAAGAAACAAAAACTCTCTTCACATGCACATAGAAGGTAGGAGGTTGGACGGTGTCACAATGACAGACCAATAGGAATAATTCCTGCCCGTATTGTCAAAAGGAGCGAACCCATCCGAACATAGACCAAGACGGACATTATGGGGATCCATAGCAAAGAAAGGATTCACCTCGTCAAATTTACGCGAAGCTTTGGCATCAGATGGATGCGTCACAAAGTTTTCATCCCTGTGATGCTCCTGGTGCCATCTCATATGAGTAGCTGTTTGTTCTAATGCATACAATCTCTGAAGTCTGGGCACAAGAGGAAAGTACCACATCTTGCTTAATGCTTGACGGGTCATTTTCCTTCCTTTCCCCACAACTTTATATTTGTCATGTCCACAGAATTTACAATTGGTCAACTCAGCATCATCCTTGTAATACAACATACATCCTCTCGGGGCAAAGCAATGGATTTTTTCACATCCAAGCCCAAGCTCTTTCACCTTTTTTTTTGCTTGGTAAAAATCCTTCGGCAAATTATTGTCTTTGGGAACAACCTTACTTATGATCTGCATCATTTCATTGTAATTCCTCTCACTCATATGGTGATCAGTCTTTAAGCTTAGTATTGCTAGGGTAGCCGATAGCGATGAATATTCACTATTTTCAAAGTGTTCGCAACCTTCCCATAACGGACGTTGCACTTTTTGAAGCATTTTATAGAACCTATCGGCTTCCGGATGGGGATCCTCTCCCCTGTAGGATGGTTGACTATGTGTATCGATCTCCTCTCCCATGTATGACGGTTCAACATGAGTAACAAAATCGAAATATTGGCCGATCGACGGTCCCGCAGCGTCTATAACCAACTGCTCATATTGATTAAGGTTGACTCGATGACTACTGTCCCCATAATAACCACTCGGTGTACGTCGGATTTCGCCATGACATTCCCAACACTCATAATCCGTCATGAATCCTTTTTACACAAACGGATTTTGACCGTCTCCAAATCTTGAAATCTTAAACACCTACATTTGACACACGAACACCCGATCTCCCTACTTGAATTAGGTGAATGTGCCAAAGCAAATTTGATGAACTCTTTCAAACCCGCCAAGAATGCTTGAGTTAGTTGTCTTCTCTCAGTTAGACGATTGTACATCCAACTTCTATCATAGTTGTCTTCCATACTTACTAGCTAGTTCAGTTACTAACCTAATTAACATCTCAACATGCCACAAATATATAAAAGTACACACATCTTCTTTCTACTTTACGTTAAACATAGGTTCAAATAAAAAAGGTAAATGAGATTTTTTTAAACAAATTAATAGTAATTTTTATTACTCAACTAGCTAATTTTTGTAATAAATACAAATTTCATTATTCCCTAAACTCACATCTTCTTTCTACTTTACATTAAAGATAGGTTCAAATAAAAAATGTAAATGAGATATTTTTTAAACAAAATTAAAAGTAATTTTTATAAGACATTAACTCAACTAACATCTTCTTTCTAATTTAACTAATTTCTTTAATAAATACAAATTTCATTATTCACTAAACTCACATCTTCTTTGAACTTTATGTTAATTAATTCATTCTCATATCCCTCAATATCACTTTATAATTTGTTACTAAATTATCCATCTTTATTTTATAACTTGTTAAGGATAATTTTTTTAAAAAATTTAAAAGTACTTTTTATAATAATTTAAATGAACTAGTTAATTTTATTAATTTTTCTAATACATAAAAATTTCATTATTCCTTAAAGTCACACATTCCTCCTATTTTACATTAATTAATTAATTCTCTTATCCCTAAACATCACTTCTTAACACTTCACTTTTTCTCATTTCAACACCATCTTATTTATAGACTTATATATCATTACCCACTAATACAAAATCATAATTTTAACACACAATTTTTTCATTATAGAAAATAGACTATAAAAAAATAATGCAACATTAATATTCTCACTAATACTCACAAATCAACATGAAGAACCAATAATGAACAATTTAATCAGCATTAAAGAAATAATTAGGACAAGCATTTGAATTAATATTTCTTTGATATTTGTAAACCAAATAAACTAGAGTTAAATATGTGTGTATACGAAAATATAGATAATATTAGAAAGATATTTTAATTTTAAAATTGAACTAATAGGATTTAATATTTTTCTTGATTATAAAATGAAGCAAATGAATATAAATCAAATTGTGAATCAATAAATTGAAAATAAAAAGAAACTTTGAAAACCAAATGTTATGCGTCTTTCATATAATATATATATATATATATATATATATCTTCATGTAGAACATAAGCATATCATACAAGGAAATAAACGAATTAAAAGATAAGACAAAAAAATTATGATTAAACACAAGATCATGCCCCATAAACTCAAGAAATTGAAGATTCATAGGTTTCTTCCAATTGGCATCGGCACCATATTCATAATGTAGATTAAAGCAACAATAGTAAATACATAATTCCTAAAACTTAAAATTATATATATAAAACCAACTTGGAAGACGAGGGAGACCGGAAGAGGAAAGTGATTGGATGGAGGAAGAGACCGGAAGGCCGAACAAAGGACTATGTGGGCGGCGCCGGTGACCGGAAGGGGGCTGAGACCGGTGGCAACAGGGTGGAGATAGGGGAGGGTAGCAACTGGCGTCGGGAGGGAAGAAAAATGCGAGAGGAGAGTGAGAATGGGGAGGCCGAGAGGCCATTTAAAGGAATTAGTGGCGGACATTTGAGTTCACCAGTTTGCGATGGATCAACTGGCGGACTCAAATGTCCGCCAGATTGCCGACATTTGCGATAGATCCTGAGATCCGTCGCAAACTGGCGGACAAAATGTCCTCCAGATTGCCGACATTTGCGACGGATCGCAAACTGGCAGACAAAAAGTCCGCCAGACTCCTGGCTTTTGCGACGGGCAACGTGTTTGTCGCAAGGTTTGCGATGGAAAAATTATCCGTCGCAAACTTTGCGACGGATTTTTTGTTCCGTCGCAATTTTTTTTTTTTTTCCGACGGATTTAATTTGCCGTAACAATTTATGCTTTTTCTAGTAGTGACTATATATTTGATCCCTTCGGGGAAATTTACCTTTCTGTATTATATCTTACCAATATATTGTTGTCCAAACCGGTGTATGCTCTGCTGCTAATACTATGAGGAATGACTTAAATTAACATGGAAAATAATTTTAAATTGAATAAAGTAAAGGATTACACTACCCGCCACCTGAAAGGGTGAGGCCGACAGGGATGTAACATGATATATACGTGTGTACTATACCAATTTGCAATTCGTGCATGAATTTAGTCAGTTTCTCTTTTCTACAATATCACAAGGTGTGGAAGGGGGGCTGAATATGATACTTGATAGTTTCATTTGACGTAGCAATGGAAGTGTTTGCATTGATACAAATGCCTAATTCATTTTCTAAGCTATCAATGCTTAATTCATTTTCTAAACTTAGTGTGTATGATGACCAACTTGTTGTACTTTCTGACAATAGGATTGGAGACTTTCCAAACTATGTATATTCTTTTATTGATCTGTGGGTTCTTGAGGAGAGTACAGGAGCATCGAGGAAAAGACAGAGTTGGACTAAGAGATGTACTTGCAGTCCCTGCCCATGGACGTTAGATCTTGGAGTCATATGGAGGAATGAAATTGCCTCTTTTGCTTTTGGGAGTCCTAATCTTGTTAGTGAGACTAAATGTGAAATCGAGAATGATGAACCAAAAGTTGGCCTATATTTGTTCAACATCACTACTAATGAATTTAAGACGATTGCTATCCCTGGAGGTGGCCATCAATGTGGTTTTTTCAATTATGTGGAAAGCCTTGTAACAATTGGCAACAACCATATTGAAGAACCTTGATCCTGACGGTAAATTGTTAGAATACAGATTTCCTTTGGTTTATTTATTTTTGTTGGAAAAGGAATCCAAATGTCTCTTGGTTTATGTGGCCTATCAATATGCACCACCTTTTTTCCCATGCTTTTGCGTATTGATTGTTTGATTTCCTTTAGTGATACACATTTACGGTTATAATTTGCAATTTACTCTCATATCAAACAACAAAAACTATAACTGTTGTTAGAAGATCATTGGATGATTGATTTATGTACATATATGCATGTACGTGTGCGCATGCATCCTCTGGGGATATGATTGTAGAAACCTCTAGACTTGGACCTTATTGGCTGTGAATTGGTTATGGCGTGTGCGCACACACAGATAGCTTCAACGCCTTTGGAGGTGAGCTGAACTTTCCTGTAGTTTTTGTCACATCCTGAATTCTAGGCTTAGGAGTTGAAGAATTGACCGCATTTGAATTGGCTTTTTAAAAAAGGACTTTTTTGCATTACTTTTTTAAAAAGTTACTTTAATTAGAAGTCAAAGTTGGTCATATTTTGCAATATCTTCCACCTTGCTTTGCAAACTCTAAGGCTTTGTTTGGGAGTTTGGAAGGAAGGGGAAGGAAAGGAATGCAAGGAGAATGGAGGGGAAGGGATGGAAGGGAAATAGAGGATATTTCCTCCTTGTTTGGGAGTTAAAAAAAGTAAGGGAGGAAGATGGAGGATTAATGAGTTATTTTTACCATTTTATCCTTTTTTTAATAATTAATATAATTATTATACTTTACAAATAAATTTGAATTTAAATTTTCTAAAAAAATTATTTATGTAATTTTTATATTCAAAAAATTATTTATGTGCCGGCGGCGGTGGGGCGAGGTGGTGGTGGTGGGGCGGTGGTGGTTGGGGCGTAGTGGTGGTGGGGCAAGTGGTGGTGGTGGTGGGGCAGTGGTGGCGGCAATGGCGGTGATCTTGGGGTGGTGGTGGTGGTGGGGTGGCGGCGGTGGGCGGTGGCGGCGGTGGGCCAATGGCGGCGGTGGTGGTGGGGTGGCGATGGTGGGGTGGTGGTGGTGGTGAACGAGGGTAAAGAAGTAATTAACGTATTTTCTCTCTTAAAACCCCCCATATTGGGGGAACTTTATTTTTTAGAAGGGGTTTTGGGGGATTTGTAAAAATCCCCCAATTCCCTCCTCCTATTTTTAAAACTTGCAAGCAAGGAAGGACTACCAAAACCCTCCCTTCCCTTTCCTTTCCTCCAAAATGAAACTCTCAAACATAGTATAAAGGTTTTTTCAATGACACTCCTTAACTTTGAATGATGATAATTGAAGAGTTCATTTTGTGATCTTAAAAGCTAGGGCCAATCTGAATTGAGGAAGATGATATCTTGTATTTCTATACAAAACAATAAGAGTTAGGTAGTCATTATATTAATTCAGACATATAATTATGCATGCATGCTCTTAATTAGTTGTAAACAAGATAGGCCAATAAAACAGGGTAGGAAAAAACAGATCTAGCACTGCATAAAAAAAAGACATTCAAAAAGCATGTGTCCTAAAATTTCTCTTAAAAGAAGCCAGCTAGCTAATCCACCCCTCGCACAGTACAGTATAAAACAGTGTCTAGTTTTGGATTAATAACATTAATACAGAAAGAAACACAATTAGATTTTTAGCTTAGAAGATGCATTCATACATAAAGTCTCACCAGCATGTACAGTGCAAGCTTGTTAGAGGCATTTTATTTGCGAAAGCAAATCATAACAGAATCAAGTACTGTCAAAGGCAATTTATCCTGAAGAGACCCGGTGGCTAACTGGAACAGATCAGAATGGAAGCAAAACTTAGATCATTTCAGTACAACACAAGCCCCCAACCCCTTGAGCTTCTCAACGATAGAATCAACTTCCTCCCCTGTCACGCAAGGTTACATGATTCTAAATACCAGTATCTTATTTTGTATTCCCAAAGAAAGAAAAATACAGCACATAGCCCTATATGCTTTTAGAAGTGTTACAGTCTTTAACTACAACATTTGATCCCAATGAAGTTGGCATTTTCCTATGAATTCAGATGTCTTATTTTATTGGCATCACTCCTTAATATAAAGGACAACTTACAGCTCGCCAAGTTACAGAAGAGAAAGGCAAAATAATGATGGTCTTTAAACATGCTCCTCCACAAGTAGCAAAACTCCCAACCACCAATGATGAGAAAAGAAACAAAACAAAAAAGAAGAAGGAAATATTAGATCCCCGCGGGCTAACTTGGTGTCTTGCACCAATATATTAAATTAACAAAATTATGGAGGAATAATAAAAATATGCAGTGTATCAAGGTGACAAGCTGTTACTCTGGCAATATAACTCATTCGATTAAATCATATTAAATAAACAAAGGCATGGAAACCTGATACAACGTTGGGAAAAGATGGGAACGAAACAATATTCTGCTCTACAGTTATACAACCGGGACCCAAACAGCTACCTCAATGCTACGTTTCTGATCATTAACTACTCCTTTTATATATCCTTTATTTTCTCAGCTAAAAATCCCATGACCGGGACCCAAACATCTACTACATGTCAAGACCTAAATCCCATGTCCATGTCTTTGTAACAGAAACAGCAAAAATCGACTCTCAATTCCCAAAGGGTTTTAAAAAATTCCTGCGCCCATTTCTCGGCGAGGACGTAAATCACAAAAATACTAGAAATAGATTGAAAATGCTCAATGAATGAAAACAAGTAGCGTGAAATTTCAAAGTAATACGGCAAGGTGGTAGATTTAATGAAAGAAGAGTGATCATTTGTTGGGTTGGTAAAAACAGGCGTATGGGAAGATTGAGTTGGTAATTAAAGTGTTTGTGTGTGCTAAGTATATTGGGCTGGTGTAAATGGTTGTGCGTTTTGGGCCAAATAATTATTTGATTTCACGACGGTATATGGGCTGGAAGGAGTTGATGCATGGAGGGAGTATGTACTGTGGATGTTTGTGAGCGTATGCGCTGAAACCGAAGGTGGGAGGGATAATTGAAAATTATATGATTATGTTGGTGTGTTGAATTTTTAAGGGTGGTGTGCTTTGCTTGTATGTTCTAAACTCATGAAAAATATGCCTTTTATTCCTAAAGTAAATTCTAAACTTCATTAAGGCCAAAATTTTTTTCCATAATTAATCTCAAATCCTATTTAATTCTCAATTCCCAAATTTTGGGATGTCACAGATTTGAACCATCCCTTTTCCATTCTTATCTTTTTTTCCCTTGATATGTTTATGTGTCCTTCATTAAATATCGATTCCCATTGATGCTATTTTCTTTTAAATAATTTTATATACATTCTTAAATTAAAAACACCAAGTAGAGAAGTCATAAAAATAACAGCAACACCGATAATAAATTTTAAATTAAATACATTTATCATATATAATTTCATTCTTAATTATAAATGAATCCTAAAAGTAAAAATAGGATATTACAAAAGTTGTTGAGCTCATAGGAGTATTAGCTTTGTTGCGTGATCTATTCCATATTTCTTAAGAAGTTCTTACAGGTATTTGGTTTGGAAAATAAATATTGCATTCTTCTTTTACTTGATTCGAAGTTCTAAGAAGAAATTTAATTCTCCTATTGTAGACATTTCAAACTCACCTTGTATGACCTAAAAGAACTCTTGACACATTTATGTTAAATGTGATATATTTGATAAAATTGATTATGAAGATATAATAAATATTTTTAAGGAATGAAGAATTGAAAAATGCTTTTGTAATCGTTCCGTTGTAATAGTTTAGTGGACTCTTGATTATTATTTTTCTATGTTAAGTTCAAGTTTTTTTATTGTTTATATTCTTTTATTTTTTAATGCATTTAAAATTTTCCTTTAAAAAAAAAAAAAAAAAATTGCGGCGCGCCCCCAAACCCCGAATTACACCACTAATTGTGCGCCCACAAACCTTAAATCCTCTCCGCCACTATATGCAAGGAGAATGGAGGAGAGGGGATGGAAGGGAAATGAAGAATATTTCCTCCCTTGTTTGGGAGTTAAAAAAATAGTAAGGGAGGAAGATGGAGGATTAATGAGTTACTTTTACCATTTTGTCCTTTTCTTTAATAACTAATATAATTATTATCTTTTGTGCAAATAAATTTAAATTTAAATTTTCTAAAAATATTATTTATGTAATTTTTGTATTCAAAAAATTATTTATGTGGTGGCGGCGGCGGCGGTGAATGAGGGTAAAAAAGTAATTAATCTATTTTCCCTCTTAAAAACCCCATATTGGGGGAACTTTATTTTTAGAAGGAAGAGGGTTTTTGGAGATTTGTAAAAATCTCTGATTTTCTCCCTTCTTATTTTTAAAACTTACAAACAAGGGAAATGACTACCAAAACCCTCCCTTCCCTTTCCTTTTCCTCCAAAATAAAACTCTCAAACAGACCCTAAAGGTTCTTTCAATGACACTCCTTAACTTTGAATGATGATAATTGAAGAGTTCATTTTGCGATCTTAAAAGTTAGGGCCAATTTAAATTGAGGAAGATGATATCTTGTATCTCTATACAAAACAATAAGATTTAGGTAGTCATTATATTAATTCAGACATATAATTATGCATGCATGCTCTTAATTAGTTGTAAATAAGATAGGCCAATAAAACAGGGTAGGAAAAAAACAGAACTAGCACTGCATAAAAAACAGATATTCAAAAAGCATGTGTCCTAAAATTTCTCTTAAAAGAAGACAGATAGCTAATCCACCCCTCGCACAGTACAATATAAAACAGTCTCTATACAAGATGCATTAATATAGAAAGAAACACAATTAAATTTTTAGCTTAGAAGATGCATTCATACATAAAGTCTCACAAGCATGTACAGTGCAAGCTTGTTAGACGCATTTTATTTGCGAAAGCAAATCATAACAGAATCAAGTATTGTCAAAGGTGCTCATAGAGTCCGGGGCTGTACCCTGGCCTTGGTGGGGGACTGATGTCGAACCCCTCTAAAACTTTTTCTTAAAAAAAAAAAAAAAAAAAAAAAAAGTATTGTCAAAGGCAATTTATCCTGAAGAGACCCGGTGGCTGACTGGAACAGATCAGAATGGAAGCAAAACTTGGATCATTTCAGTACAACACAAGCCCCCAACCCCTTGAGCTTCTCAACAATAGAATCAACTTCCCCCCTGTCACGCAAGGTTTCATGATTCTAAATACCAGTATCTTATTTTGTATTCTCAAAGAAATAAAGTACAGCACATAGCCCTATATGCTTTTAAAAGTGTTAAACAGTCTTTAACTACAACATTTGATCCCAATGAAGTTGGCATTTTCCTATGAACTCATATGTCTTATTTTATTGGCATCACTCCTTAATATAAAGGACAACTTACAGCTCGCCAAGGTACAGCAGAGAAAGGCAAAATAATGATGGTCATTAAACATGCTCCTCCACAAGTAGCAAAAACTCCCAACCACCAATGATGAGAAAAGAAATAAAACAAAAAAGAAGGAAATATTAGATCCCGCGGGCTAACTTGGTGTCTTGCACCAATATATTAAATTAACAAAATTATGGAGGAATAATAAAAATATGCAGTGTATCAAGCTGACAAGCTGTTACTCTGGCAATATATCTCATTCGATTAAATCATATTAAATTAACATACGACTTAAACAAAGGCATGAAAACCTTGATACAAAGTTGGGAAAAGATGGGAACGAAACAATATTCTGCTCTACAGTTATACAACCGGGACCCAAACAGCTACCCCAATGCTACGTTTCTGATCATTAACTACTCCTTTTTATCCTTTATTTTCTAAGCTAAAAATCCCATGGCTGGGACCCAAACATCTACTATATGTCAAGACCTAAAACAGCAAAAATCGACTCTCAATTCCCAAAGGGTTTTTAAAATTCCTGCGCCCATTTCTCGGCCAGGACGTAAATCACAAAAATACTAGAAATAGATTGAAAATGCTCAATGAATGAAAACAAGTAGCCAGTCATTGTGAAATTTCAAAGTAATACGGCAAGGTGGTAGATTTGAAAAGAGGAGAAGGAAGAGGAAATATCGCCGAAAGGAGAACGAGATGCGGCAAATACGATGGAGCGAAGGAAAGGGAGTATATATGGCGCCAATGCTGGAACAAAAAGTTACCGGCATTGGTTGTCATTTTGTGGAAAATCAAATTGCCGGTCTTTAATTTTTTTTCATTCTTTGTCTTCCCTCGCACTTACTTTCTTTCAAGCTTCAAATTGAAGTTAACAAAAAAAAAAAAAAAAAAAAAGGAGAAGAAGAATAATTTTGGATTTTTTTTTTATTACTTTTGCTTTTTTCCTAAACCATTCATCCAAACCTATAAATTAATTAAAAAAATAACTTTATTTTTTAAAAAAATTAATAAAAAAAGCTCATCCAAACTAACACTTAGTGGCGAACAACTGTAATTTTAGATAATCATGGTTTAATTATATAGATAAATGATAACAAATCATCGTCAAGATCTATCATATATCCATTGTGTATCATACGGTACCCTAATACATAATCTAATTAGTTTATATGATTCATCTTCCACATTTAGCTTTTCCCTTAAATTTTCTTACTTAACTTATAAAATGATCGTAATCTAAACTTATCAATGAGTATTTTAGGGAGATTAGTCCATGTTTATTATAATTAAATAATTTATTTAGCTTAATAAACAGAATAATGATAGAAAATCATTATAGATATATTTTCATATTCATGGTTATGAATATGATATTTCAAATTTTGAATAATTTTAAATTAATTATTTTGGTAGAATAATATCAAATATAAGGTTGGTTAGCGCTTTCTTCGGCTCTTTTTTTTTTTTGGAATCCCCAATAATTTCGGTCTGCAAGATTTCTTGTTCTCAGTCGCCATAAACTTAAAGCACAGTCATATAACTTTGATTCTCTGCTTCTGATTTAGATTTCGCCGTCGAGCACAATGAAGCCGCAGTTAGTGGCTGGCAACCAGCCATATCTTGCTGAAGAAATCATCACAGATATTCTCAAACGACTTCCGGTAAAAACCCTAATCCGATTTCAAAGCGTGTGCAAACCTTGGAAAAATCTCATGAAGTCGGCGTTGTTCATCACTGAACACCTCCACTACTCTACTCATCAAAATTCTTGTCTTCTTTTGAGATATGGAAATTTCTCTTCTCAGACTTTGCACCTGCGTTTGCTCGATTGGGAGATGCAAATCCATGAAATTCTCCATTCGAGGGCTTTCACTAGGCTCATCGGTTCCATCAATGGCTTGGTCTGTCTTTATCCTTTCGTTTTGTGGAATCCTGCTACCAGGGAGGTTAGACAGCTGCCTTTGCCCACAGAACAATATGATCCATGTAGAAGAACAACAGGATTTGGGTACAGTCCAATAGTTAATGATTACAAGATAGTTAGAATTTATTCTAATTTTAAGCCTGATGGTTATACACTAACTGGGGCAGAAATCTATTCGTTAAGCACAGACTCATGGAAGGATGTTGATCTTGGGGTTTTACAGGGCGTAAAATTGGATCTTTATCTTGTTAATAATGTCTCTGCAAATGGAAGCATATTTTGGCGCGGGCTAAATTCAGATGCTATAGTTTCATATGACATAGCAACAGAAGTGTTTACATTGATACCATTTTCTACCATACCACTTTCTACCATACTTACTGTGTATGATGACAAACTTGCTTTAGTCTCTATAAAGAATAAATGGATTGAATTGTGGGTGTTGGAGAAGGGTATCGATTCTTCATCAGAGACATGGAGTTGGATTAAGAAGCACACCGAAAGATGTCCCTCGGATTCCTTGTTATGGTGGACTATTTGGAGGAATCACCGAACTTTCTACGGTCATTATTTGCCAATCCACGATTTAGCTCTATATTTGTTCAAAATCCCTACTAATGAGATGAAGGTGGGTTTGATTCCCGAAGTTGATGGCGATCAACCTCATTATATTTTTAATTACGCGGAAAGTCTTGTACCACTTAGACAACATCCACATTGAACAATCTTAATTTTACGTGTTTATTTTTTTAATTTAAATTCAGGTTTACTTTTGTTTACGTATGACTCTATATTAGTTTAGTTTGGATGAGTATATACTTACCAGGTTTGATACTCTTTCGAGATGTTATTTTGAATGACATATCTAGACATTCAATAATGGATGTTTCTTGATTCTTAATATAGGTTGTTCACCTCTATCACTCCTCTGGGAACTATCAACTGTTAATTGCTGGACTTCCGTTAGTTACAGTGTTACACCCACACACATAGAATTGAGAAGATCGTTGAATATCAATATTTTTTGTCCGAGTAAAAGCAGTTATTACTCATATGTCAAACAACCATAAAGGTTACTCTTGAGAAGATCATTGAATGATTCTTCTAACTTCAGGCTGTTTGTAATTTGACACGTGACCTATAATTTAAACCCTGGGCTTCGTAACGATGATGCATATTGAAGGATTAGTGTCTAGTATAAATTGTTTAAGAAACACAAACGTTCAGTCTGTTGTTTGCTGGCTTATTATTTTTCTTTTTGGGGGAGGATTTTAGTAAACCCTAACAAATTTTATTTAAAATAAGGATTAAGATATTGTGAAATTATACCGTATTATTTAGGGACTAAAAAATTATGGTTTGATAGTAAATGATGAAAATGTCATTCCTTCATTTTTTTCATAGATGAATTTATAAGTACACATGTACATTTTAAGCTATCCGACAATAATAAAAAGACAAGTATACGTGTATATAAAAAATTTATAATTTGGTACAAAAATTACTGAGCAATCCTGGGTGAATTTACAAAAATAATAATTAACCAGATATAGAATATTTTAAATTTGTTTTTTACATATTTAATCAACCAACTGTAGATATAGGCTCAAAAATTCTTATCTACATTTTAAAAATGAAATTTCTTCTCACCGGCCTGTTTGGTTTAGTGATGATATATTAAATAAGCAATGGTTTAGTGATGGGAGATTAAATAAGCAAGTTTGAGCCAAAATAAGCTAAGTGATTATAATGATCAAGTAATGGGTTTAGAAAGTTAAACTTATTGTATAAAAAATAATCAATGGATACCTTATAATTACGACTACAAAAAAAAAAAAAAAAAAAAATCATTTCTCTCTATCTTAAAAATTAGACGAGGGAGCATATGATAAGGAAACTCTAACAAAAGTTTAAAGCTTTTATCCATGAAGAGAATCATCCGTGAGTGAAACTTGGGTATGCATGTGTTTGGATAGCACATCTTTATCTATAGAAGTGAGCAATATCTTACAGCCTTTATGATGATCTGAGCCACATGGAATTCCTACCATACTCAAGTCAAGTCCCTTATCCAGGTCACAAAGTACGATGAGAATATTATTCTCCTTCTTGATCATATGAATCAATTCTTTGGCTCTTTTATCTTCATATATATTTTTAAAAGCAAAGCCTAGTTGACGAGCAATATCCTCTTGAATCTTCCACACATCAGGATATTTGGTCACAGTTGTTGTCACAACTATACCAAACAGTTCCTGTCTCCGAACTCTTTCACAAACTCTTGGAAGCAAAATATATTTGATATTGTTAAGGGAGCCAGAAACTCCAATTGAATGAGTATTAGGATTAGCTAATGCCTCCATAACTTCCTCCAGAATTGGCTTTCTCAAATCCAAAGTATCAAAAGCATTGAAATTGCTAGAAAATCCCTGCTTTATGCTGGATGATGCTCTGGGTTGAGGCTCTGAATCATCTTTGTTCTGTTTCTGCTCTTTGGATTGAAGCTTGAGTTTGTGGGATTCGCTTGAAGTAAGATAATGACGAAGAAGACGATGCGAAATAACGGCGAGGCCAATAATTCCGGAAATCGCTACAACGGACCGCAAAAAATACTGGTGGAACTGGAGAGTGGAAAGGTTCAAAGAAAGCAATAAGGGGCAGAGCAAGCGAGCGAAAAAAAAAAAAAAAATTCCGGTGAAATAAATAAAACAAATACTGCTCTTATTCTTAATATAAGAATTATTTATCTAATTTGGGGAGATTAAGAAATATAAATAAATTACTTAATTATAACATATATAACAATTTTTTTAAAATACTTGTTTGTAACATGTAATGGGATAGGATATTGTGTTATTAATTTTAGTCACTATCACTTTTTCACCATTAAATCAGAATCTTATTTACCCTATTATTTTCTCTCTCCTATTGAAATTTGATCTAACCATAAAAAAGTGGTAATAGCATTGGTAGTGATAAAAATTGCTAGTGGCAATATCATATCCCAACATGAAATTATGCATGTATCCATTTATAAGTTTGACAAATTATTTGAAAAGAAAATATACATAATGAAATAGAAAAAAGTCTTAATTATAATTAGAATCAGAAAACTTCAATAACCAATTGAAATTAATTATACGTAGTATAACAAACTTAAATAAAAAAGAAAATTTCTATATTTAGTAGACTTTTCATTTAAAAAGTTTATTGCCACCTAACATATGAATGAGTCTTTTATGATCTCTTTTTTATTATAAAAATATATTTGTCTCATTTACTCCTTTTTATTAATTTTTATGATCAAACAAATATATTCTCTTATCATTTTCATTCACCTCAAACATATAAATTAGTTTTACGAAAAAAAAATTATTTTGTTTATCAATTTCAATTCCCTTTCACTTTATTATACCAAAACAAGACCACTAAAAAACTTTGCTTCCAAGTCTTTATAGAAAAGCTAACAGGTAACAAATATACATAATCCTATGGAGCTAAAAAAAAGTGAACACAAATATATATTATGTTTTGAGAATTATTTTCTAACCAAGGTATGCTAATAATATCCCTTATCCCTTGGTTTCTATTTGTTTTTTTATGATGTATTTTATATTAAAATTTTATATGTGAAAAAAAAATAATTTATGAAAAGCATCATGTGATTTTAAGCAGTATGATTGATTTCAATCTCATTGGTTTTAAGAATAGTTTTATTCCATTCAAGTTGGTGACCTGTGCATGATTCTCGAGTATTGTTACCTTCAGGTTTTGATATGAACATATCTGTCTTTATATGAGCTTCCGAATAATTGGTGTAATAATAGGATAATTATCTATCGGAATACTATATTTTAGCAAAATAATACCTATTTGGAAATAGGTGAATATGTGGTTTTAAACCTTGTAGGATACTTATTCTATTGTCTAGGAAATTTCTAATGAAATTAGAGGGATTAAAGTGTCAAAATCAGTAAATGCAATTATGGGCCATGAAATCCCGAAAATATTATGATAAATCCGAGAGGCGATAAAATATTTATTGAAAATTAGAAAGTATGTTGTCTCTAATTTTAGGAATTTTTGGGATTATTTCCCTTGAAAAATAATGAGGCAAAATTAAATATAATTTTGGGGAGCATAAGTTGCCCCATGATTTTTAATATGATATGTGGGACATAAAATACCAATGTCAATGAAATAGTTGTGAGATAATGATTAATCCTAATTAAGAAAATTATCAACAATTAGAAAGTGATTAGTTAAGTAATTAATGGCTAATTGTTTAACCGCAACAAGAGAATATTTAAGGTAGATTATGGAAAATCCTTTAATTAAGTGTTTATGGCTAATATTAGCATAAAGTATGCTTGCTAATCAATTAGAAAAGATTCAGAAAAATTGGTGAGATTAAGAACATGAAAACCTAAATCTAAAAGATTGCTAATCATGGGATTAAGGCTCTAATTAAGCTTCTAGCTAATTTAGATAAATTAAAGAAATAATAATAATAATAAAGGGAGAGAAAACCAAAATTTGAGTGTGAAAAGGGTTGTGGGTTTTCAAAAATAATATCGTGATATTTTGTTAATTAAATAATAATATAATTAAGATATTTGTGGAAAAGCCAGGTTGGATAAATGAGAGCGATAGAAATTAAATCTATCAGAAAAGCGAAGTGAACTAAGTTTTTAGGTCAGGACATATTACAAACAAGTGAATTTTTGTCTAGAAGTCGGTGTTAAGCGGAAGTCATTTAGCCGGTAGGCGGCGAATAAGGGATCGAGATGAAAAGATATTTTGTAAACAAAGGGCAGATAAGAAAAGTGAGAACCAATGGAAAATAAATCATAACTTGAAATCCTTGCCCTAAGTAGAAAACAAGCGGACATATTATGAATCGTGGATTTTTGTCCGAATTTGGCATTACCCAGTAATTTACGTAGAAGCATCGTCATGTCGAAAATGTTCAACAGACAACGAGAATACCCTTAATGGGATCAAAAATTTAGTTAACTCAGATATTTCCAAAGAGGAAGAATAGAACTTCAAGGCTATGTTCCGGATTTTTGTGATTTTTAAGATTACGCGATTAGAACACCGAACGGGGACTTTATCGGTAGAAGTTCATAAAGCACATGGATGACATCATGTTGGTGACATGGGGTGACATGTGGGGGGCAAATTTGTGGTAGAGAAGAGAGGAGAGTGAATGGTTTGCAAGAGGCCACATCTTCGTCTTCTTACCGTTGATGCAAAAGTTGATCGAGGGTTGAGATCATGGAAATTCTCATAAATAGCCAACCCTCTTCACTTCATTCCTCACCAATTCACAAAGGAATCCTAGAGAGAGGTTAGAGAGAAGTGAGAGAAAGGAGGAGCTCGGAAAAGGAGTAGCGAAGTCTTTGGGTAAGTTCTTGGTCCTAGTCTTAAGCTTTGGTAGTTCCTTCGGTAGTTATAGTAGAAATCTTTAGAATAATCTTTAATCTTCCAAGTTAGTTTAGATATCATGTTTTAGGGATAAATATGATAGTTATTTCAAAAATATATTGGAGATGGAGATATGTCAAAATTTTGGAAGATTAGAGTTAAAGTAACGAAGTTACAGCGAAATTCCGCCAATTAGGAGAGTTAGGGGCAAAATGGTAATTTGTACCTAAAATGCCTATTATGATGTTGGGCCTTGATAGATATGATATTATCCTTATAGGATATCTGTAATCACGTACATTTTGTTGTACATTTGTCAAAAAGTACCGTTTTAAGTCAACGAAGATGCGTTCGCGTCTTGTAACACTAACTCGATGTTTATTGTATGCGTACATGTGCTATGAGTATGGTATGTTTATGTGAGGTAGTTGATAGCTCGTGCTATGTTCAATGTCTTGTTATTATGCTTCTTGGGTGTTGGGATACGTTTGCTAGGTACGAAATGCTTGGTGCGAAATGCTAGGTGCGAAAGCGATTGCTAGGTGCGAAACGTATGCTAAGTGCGACATATCTGCCCGAGGGGGCATGTGTCTTGTTGGGATAAGCTTGTTTGTATGCTCATATGTTGTCTATGTTGTATATATAAACATGAGGTTAGCAGTTACCCGAGGTTCAATGGGCATTGAACCTCGGCTCTTTATAAGCGTCGGTCGGGAGGACCAGGATCGAGGAGAAAGGCAAACGCAAAGACACATAGGGACTCGCTGAAGACTTTCTTCTTTTGTTATTTACTTTTGAAAACACTCGGCATTTTGATCAGCCAGACTTACGGCATTTTGAATATAAATATCAGTTACTCAATCGCTCCGATGCTCTACTCTGATGAAAATATATATATATATATACTGCTTTTGAAAATGGGATGTTACAATTGAATTTGGAAGCAAATTGCATTTAATATTTGACTTCGGAATTGAATTTGATCCGTGGCATCTCTATTCGATTTCCTAGTCCGATAACGGTTTGAGTGCGCTTCGCGATAATTCATCGTAAAAGATCCAAGTTTTGATTTTGGTTTCAAAATAAAGTTTTTGTTTCCGGATTCCGTCCTTTAGAAATGTCCGAATATTTTGCCTTACTGTTGATTGTTCATAGTGTCGAAAACACACTAAGAAACAAACATATTAGACAAATTTAGTGAAATTGTTGTGTATGTTGTATTTTCTTTGATTTTAAGCGGCCGCCATTAAAATCACACGGGAACGAAGCTCGTAATTGCCAAAAAACAAAACGCCATCGACACCTGCGGGTGGCGGCGGGTCTTCATCCGGGTTGCACTAGATCGGGTCGGGTAGGTTAACCCGCTTCCTGGATAACAAAATCCTGATCATGCAAGACGACGTTGCAATACCAACATATGGTTGGTCCAGCGGAATGTGGCGTTGGATTCCCTTAAGAGGTCTAGGGTTCGAATTGCGGTAAAACCACTTGTAATCAACCTTGTATGGAGCTACCACTTGTTGGGAGGGTCGTCCTTACCAGTAACTCATGCGAACTCCGAAGTGGTTGCACACTTGCTACCATTTTCTTATCAAAAAAGAAAGACGACGTTGCCATCTTATAACCTCAATGAATGATATGTCTATGATAGGAACCAGTTATGTTGCCTATCCCATCAACCTATCTAATTTGGATTGTCTAAATGAGATCGAGCAGTCATATTTTTTTTCTTACAAAATTATTTTAATGGATAGAGAATCTAAATTAAAAATAATATCTAAATAATATTTTTTTCAAAAAATATTTTTTCATTTAAAAAGCATATTTAAAAAAATATTAAATCTAGACCGCTCATATCTCATCTAGATGGTTCAAATTAGATAGATTGATGGTATTGGTACCTACCAGTTCCCTTCTTCATAGCGTCTAGTCGGCGAAGAAAAGGGATAATAAAATAAATGTGTTTTATTTTATTTTTTTATTGTAATTTGTAATTTATATAATTCTTTCATGAGAAGGGTATTTGGTAATTTCAAACATGTTGGTATAAAATAAAATCACCCCGGGCCTCAGAGAGAATTTGAACCCAACACTTGTAAAAAACATTACAATCAAAAAATGACCACTAATGCCAGCCAGCTACATATTTCTCTTTGTTATCAAACAACAATATTTGTCAAAAATATTAATCAGCATTTATTTAATTTCAATTTAATTTTATCTGTGTGCTTTCTACCTTATGATATGGCTATGTGAAATTGTGATTCAGCTCCTCCGTATTGATTATTAAAAAAAAAAAAAGTGAAGTACACATAAACAACCCTAATCTCAAGGATTACAATAATTAAATCAAATCATTAAGGATTTGATTGGGTTAGGCTATAATCAAGGAAAATATAAAAAAAATTATAATCAAAATCTAATTATTAGAAATTAATTAAGATAAACTCAATATATTGGGCTTGGACGCTCATATATATATATATATATATATATATATTCTTTATTATTATTATTATTTAAAGCCATCAGGTTACATTAAGGATAAGGAGGATAAAACATGAATCGTTGGAGTTGATTTTGCGGAGCACAAATCAAAAGAATTCAAATAATTCTACAATCAAGACAGATAGTGTGTACTTTATTGGTAAGTAATGGATAGGGATATGCATGGGTAGGGTGAGGTCTATGCCTGATGCCTTGTTTGAATGATTATTGGGCAGTAAAATAGAACCTAATGGCCAGCCTTACCTGATAGAAGCTCTAACATTTTTGGGCAGATTAATAATGGGCCGAGGAGGGCGGGTTTCCCTGCCCAAATGGTGATACTCTGTTATATCCTATGTGGAAAAAATAGCTTCAATCATACCTGATAAACAATATTGTAAACTACAAATGTAATCCATATTTAGAATATTCCAAAGTAAGTCTATAACTTGAGTCTTGAAATTAAAAAATACCATATGTCCTAACAAATAGTCAAATATCCATACATGAAGAATTAATAACATCCATGATCCATTAAATACAAGACATCAAAAAACTATAATTAAAATCTTGTAGTCATCCAAAACTCCAAGTGGTTGTATTAAGGCCCTAAATTATCAAAAGAATAAAGCATATGGAATTGCCTACAAAAAAGCAAAAAAGAAAGCATATGATGTAATACCCGGATAATTATCTATCTAGAATACTATATTTTAGCAAATAATACCTATTTGGAAATAGGTGAATATGTGGTTTTAAAACCTTGTAGGATACTTATTCTATTGTCTAGGGAAATTTCTAATGAAATTAGAGGGATTAAAGTGTCAAAATCCCTAAATGCAATTATGGGCCATGAAATGCCCTGAAAATATTATGATAAATCCCAAGAGGCAATAAAATATTTATTGGAAATTAGAAAGTATGTTGTCTCTAATTTTAGGAATTTTTGGGATTATTTCCCTTGAAAAATAATGAGGCAAAATTAAATATAATTTTGGGGAGCATAAGTTGCCCCATGATTTTTAATATTTTACATGGAGCATAAAATACCAATGTAAGTAAAATAGTTGTGAGATAATGATTAATCTTAATTAAGAAAATTATCAACAATTAGAAAGTGATTAGTTAGGTAATTAATGGCTAATTATCTAAGTTTGGACAAAAGAACCAATAGGGAGAATTTTTAAAGATAATTAAAGTAAAAAAAAAAAAAAAAGGGAGGAATGATATTTTCAAGAAAAAAGAAAGGGAAAAAAAAGAGGAAAAAGGAAAATAAATAAAACGAAATAAAACGAAATAAAAAAATAAATAAATAAAAAAAGAGGAAAAAAAAAAATAAAAATAAAAAATAAAATAATAATAATAATAAAATAAATAATAAATATCATGATATTTGTATTATTATAATAATATAAAAGAGATATTTGTGGAAGAACCAGGTTGGATAAATGAGAACCAGATAGAAATTAAATCCTACCTAGAAAACCGTGAACTAAGTTTCTTAGGTCGGGACATATTACAAACAAGTGAATTTTTGTCAGAAAGTCGGTGTTAGCGGAAGTCATTTCCGTAACCCGGTAGGGCGAATAAGGGATCAGATGAAAAGATATTTTGTAAACAAAGGGCAGATAAGAAAAGTGAGAACCAATGGAAAATAAATCATAACTTGAAATCCTTGAACTAAGTAGAAAACAACCTGGACATATTATGAATCGAGTGAATTTTTGTCGAAGTTGATGTTACCGAAGTAATTTTCAGAATAGAAGCGCGTCTACGTCGAAAATGTTCACAAGACAACGGAATACCCTTAATGGGATCAAAAATTTAGTTAACTCAAATATTTCCGAAGAGGAAGAATAGAGCTTCGTGAGCTGTGTTCCGGATTTTTTGAGATTTTGCGGAATTACACCGAACGGGAACTTTATCGGTAGAAGTTCATAAAGCACATGGGTGACATCACCTTGATGACATCATGATGAGGTAAGGAGATGTGTTGTATGGTGGAGATGATGCCTTGTGTCCAAGCTAGATCCAACGGTTGAGATTCGGTATGATAAAGCATGAATAGTGCACCAAAATCTTCTATAAATAGGTCTTCCCATTTCACTTCATTCCTCACCAATTCACAATTCCTAGAGAGAGGTTAGAGAGAAGTGAGAGCAAGGAGGAGCTCGGAAAAGGAGTAGCGAAGTCTTTGGGTAAGTTCTTGGTCCCGGTCTTAAGCTTTGGTAGTTCCCGGTAGTTATAGTAGAAATCTTAGATTAATCTTTAATCTTCCAAGTTAGTTTAGATATCATGTTTTAGGGATAAATATGATATTTATTATTGGAGATAGAGATATGTCAAAATTTTGGAAGATTTGAGTTAAAGTAACGAAGTTCCCGCGAAATTCCGCCGATTAGGGAGTCGGGGTAAAATGGTAATTTGGGACTAGAATGTCCGGGTATAATGTTGACCATTGATTAGAAACGTTATCATCCTTATAGGATATCTGTAATCACTTACATCTGTTGTTGTCATTGCCGTCATCAATCCAATGATCATCAAGTTCCGTCAACGAAGGTACGTTTGCGTCTTGTAACACTAACTCGATGCTTATTGTATGCTTATATGTGATAGACTATTTCATAGAGTCATGGACGGACTTGGTCTTGGGTCATGCACCGTGTCTAAGACTTCGTCTTAGTTCACTGTTTATACATTCAGCTTTATTTATACGGGTTACGAGTCTTGGTAATGCCGTTGAGTTTTCTAGCGCCGAGGACACGAGGAGTTTGTCGTGACACTTGGTTAGTGCAAACATGGTTGATCGTGCATGTTTGTGTGCTATGTCTTGTTGTTGTGATTGACATTACATCTCTGTGTGCTTATGTATTGTTGTAACCTTACATCGTGTGCTATGTATTGGTTAATCTTTGTAATGTTATGAATATCTGTCATACATATTTTGTCACACATAAGCATGAGGTTAAGTTACTCCGAGGTTCATTGGGCATTGAACCTCGGCTCTTAACATAGCGTCGGGTCGGGAGGACCGAGGATCGAGGAGAAAGGCAAGCGCACGCATAGGGACTCAGTGAAGACTTTCTTTTGCTATTTACTTTGAAAACACTCGGTATAATGTACCGCTACGTAATCGCCCGGACTTACGGCATTTTGAATATAAATATCAGTTACTCAATCGCTCCGATGCTCTACTCTGATGGAAAAAAAAAATTTATACTGCTTTTGAAAATGGGATGTTACATATGATTACATGGATATTATGTAACATGTAATTGTAGGCTCTTAATAATAGAAGTAGATAAACTATTATATAAAAAACTAATGTAAGTATACAATATTAGTAAGTATAATATAGTGTAATATAAGTAATTGTTATATAATATCATATTAGTAAATATATGAATTTAAGCTTACTTACAAACTAATGATCAATGGATTTATTAGAGTATTAGTAAATATATAATATACTATAAGTATATAATGTATTAGATAAAAAAAAATAGCCTAGCCCAATCGGGCCCAATTTTTTCGGGGTGGCTTCTTTTTGGGATGAGCAGGATGATTTTTCATCGGGCTTAAGCAAGCGTATTGGGCTCTTGGGCTTTATGAACACCCCTCGTAATGGATATGTAATTTAATAGTCTAATGCTAGCCAGTAGCCACCATTGCAACACACGTTAAAAGGCCAATTAAAATAAATGTGAAGCTGTTATAAAAATAAATAAATCTAACATGAAGCTCTTAAACATGTTATATTAATATTGGAGTTAAGGTGAAACTCTGTCATTAAATTATTTTTTCAACAACATGCCAGCACTCAATACGTTAAAGTAAAAGTAAAATTATAACTCAACGACCAACTTGGAGAATAAAAATTTGATGTGAATAAAGATTTGAGATTATGGGCAAAACATTATTTTGATATTCTAATCGCAACAAATTAATATTTTGATTTTACTAGGTGTCTGTTTGGATTAGTGGAAAAAGTTGATTATTCCAATATAATTTATGGTATACGAGTACATTTGTGAGAAGAGTTTTATCTCGAATGTATTCTTCAACTCTAGCCCAAACCACCGTTGATTTTCATGGACAAAAAAAAAGTGTTGATTTCATTTATTGTTCTTAAATTTTCAAATTTTGAATTTGATTTCATTGGTATACTTACGGCATGATTGTCATAATTTTTCATTTATTACGGGAGGGATCGTGTGATTTTGATAAAAATCTCATTAATTATTTCAATTGAGAGATTATCGGAGATAGGTCATGGGAGATTCTGCTTGCTTATGCGAGTCAAAGTAAAAAGCTTAAACTATATACCACTCTGGTCCTATTTATAAGTTCCATTTTGATCAAATCACACATACCAAGGAGAGGTAATTGGCTCAATGATTATGAGGTGAATTTTCAACTTTACGCTTATTATTAGAGCCGTCAAAACGGGCCGGGCCCGTCGGGCCGGCCCGTTTAGTCCTGGCCCGTTACGGGCCGGGCCTCAAAAATAGAAGAAAGAGATGAAGTCAGGCCCTGCAGGGGGCCATTTTGACGGGCCACGGGCTTTTACGGGCCGGCCCTACGGTTTCTACGGCCGGCCGTTTAGCCGTTATTTTTTTTCTTTTTTCTTTTTTAAAAAAATGTTGAGTCTTAAAAAATTTCTTTGATATATTTTCCTAACAAAATCAATTGAGTTGGAATATAATGTTTATGTCTTATAACAATGTAGAGTCTTAAAAATTTTAAACTAATATATTAATATTGTTATTGACTACTCCTATGATCCTTACACTATAAACTATGTTCATGTCCCTTCCACTCCTCGTCTCCTCCTCGATCGCAACTCTTCTCGGCTCTCGCATCTCACGACCATAATTTATGTATATTAGTGGTATGCTTTTTATATTTTATGTAAGTTATTTTAGAACATAATTTGTTTTTGATTATGAATTCGTGAATGCTTATTTGTTGGATGATTGTGTTTTTTGGATATAAATGTTGACAACATTTATTTGATAAATTAGATGATTTATGTTGTAATTTAGAGCTTTAATTGTTGTAATTTACTAATTATATTTGTGTGAAAAACACGGAGAAAAAATAATTAAAATTTGGAATAATAATTTAGAGCCGCGGGCATTACCCGGCCCTGGTGCTCTCGGGTAGGGCTTTGAAAAAGCAGTGTTTTTCTTACTCCGAACCCTGGAGGGCCGGCCACGATAGGCCCAGGCCCATCGGCCGGCCACGATGGGCCGGGCCGGCCCTGATTGACGGCTCTAATTATGATTGGGTACCTTCAACTTTTTATTCTCTCTCTATTTTCATTGGTACAATTAATATGGACAAAATTGTCACAATCTCATTTATTTAGTCAAAGAGACTTATAAATATGACTAAATTTTTTTAGTCAAAAGGAACTTATAAATAGGACTAGAGTGGTATAACGGCTTTCATCTGTGAGATTCCTTCTTCTGTGTCGACAACCATGAAGAAAATAGAGATCAATGGCGCAGCACCATACCTTCACGATGAGATCATCATCTGCATTCTCAGTCGGCTTCCGGTGAAATCCCTAATGCGATTTCAATGTGTCTGCAAACATTGGAAAAATCTCTTCAAGAACCCATCTTTTATAGCGGATCACCTCCACCACAGTCATCAAAACCCTTCTTTAATTATCTCCCGGCTATTCGAATGTAATATTCAGCGGTTACTTTTGATCGACTGCGAGATGCAATTTCGATATATCCAGAAGGCAACTCCTCCGTTCGATTCCTCGCCGCGCTACTGGTCCTTTCACATCATTGGTTCCAGCAATGGCTTGCTCTGTTTAGAAATCTGGAAGTCTTATATATTTCCTCCTTCGCTTTTAGTATGGAATCCTGTGACTAGAGACCTCAGAGAGGTTCCTGAATCCAGAATTAATGGGTATGGTTGTAAGTTAGGGTTTGGGTTTAGTCCCGTGGTAAATGATTACAAGATTGTGGCAATCAATTCCCGTAATAATCGTCGGGTTTGTGGAGTTTGTGTCTATTCATTAAGTAGAAATTCATGGAAAGAAATAGAATTTGGAAACTTAAAGGATGTAACTTGTCACGGGTTAAAGGTCTCTGCTAATGGAGCTATCTTTATTGATGGTTTAACTTGGGAGAAGGAGAAGGTGATAGTTTCATTTGACATAGCAATGGAAGTGTTTACTTTGATACCATGGCCTCCATTATCGGGTACTAATGCTAGTTCTGGCTTAACAGTGTATGAGGACAAACTTGCCTTACTTACTGTGGGTGAAATCGGACGACGCTCTTCAAACGTCAATTTATGGGTGATGGAGGAAGACATCTCTTCACCTGTTAAGAGATGGAATTGGATTAAGAAATTCACTAGCGGCATTTATCCTTGGAAATTTGTTCTTGGGACCATATGGAGGAATGAAATTGTCCTTTCTAGAAAAAGGAGCTATGTAGATAGTCTATATCTGTTCAATGTTAGTACTAATGAATTGAAGACATTTGCCCTTCGCCATAGAACTCCTCCTAATTTTTTGAGTCATGTGGAAAGCCTCGTACCAATTGTCAACATCCACAACATTGAAGAATCTTGATTTTAAAGGTTCATTATTTTATTGCAGATTTGCTTTTGTTTAAACATTTTTTGGTAGAAATTAATCCATCGCATTTTAGTTCTTTATGTACCTGCAAGGTTTGATGCCATTGATTAGTGGCTTTAAAAGGTTATGAGATCTTTCCATACTATAAATGTTTTCAGTTTTTCTGAAACGGTTATCAAAAGACTTATTAAGAGCACGTTATCGTAGCATGCCAGTTCAAAGTCAATAACCAGCCATTGACAACAAGGTTCATTGGAGAAAGTGAATAGATATGACTTTATGCCTATCTATTTGGAAGTCGCTTTTTCAGTTTTTTTAGAAAGTATGCTTATTATGTATAATCTTGATAGCGTCTCTTCTCTTTCTCTGTACAATGACAAAGAGGTTTCTTTTCAAATTTCTTTGCAATAGAAATAATATTATTTACTGCATTGCTGTACATACAGTTCAATTAATAGCTGATGCACTACTTTGTTTCAGGGCATTCATGTGGTAATAGTTACTTAGACCCTTGTTGAGAACTTTTTGTGTAAAATCTCTTGCTGCATTTAATTGAATCTGTTTTATATGCTTGAGAGTGCTATTTACCTATCATTATAATTTCTTTTCCTTTCACTATTTCTAATTGATGATTCACACTCGTCTGGTATGTGCACAACCTGAACATATAACACATTTTCCGTATTTGAATTGGAGCATTATTTGATCGGTGGATTAGCCTAAGACTGTGATTAGCATAGGTGAAGCCCATTGATCGAAGAGTTGTGCGTCCTGTGAAGGATCACACTTCAAAATCAACCTGAATATGTATTGTGATTGATTTCTATATGTTTATTGCATAAGCATAAAATGAGTGACATAGTAAACCACTCAAATTCCCTAGAGAAACATAAGAATCTAGAAAATAGTAAAAATTTAAAATCAGTCAATAGAGGGATGCTGTCAATCCTAGAAACGACGACCTATGTATCAAGGGGCTTGTTTGTGTATTATGAGTTTGTCTGTAGACAACGACGATTGAAGCAAGTTATCAGATTTGTAATCTGCAAATGACTTTAGGGGCAGTAGGTTGCATACCATTAAGGATGATTAAGATGGAAAAATCCTACAGTCCAGTCAATCTGATGTCACATAATAGTGTGATGGTGTTGAGCGAACATTTCTCAACTTTTCCTTTATAAAATCACCTCAATAAGTAGAGGTCATGGATTCAATTCCTTTTGAAACCTTAAGCTGTTAATGTCTACCACTCTATTTTAAAGAGAAAAAAATTGAGTTTGCAGATGATGAAGATGATCTCAGAGAGTCCATTTAGACCTATATGGTGGGATTTGGATCAGCAATGCTCAATGCTTACATGTTGCCATTAGTTTAATGCCCTCAAGAGACGTTATCTATAAATATCACGTTGAGTATGGATTAATCTTTGCTCAATAAGATGTTGTAGATTCAATTTCATTTGAAAGCAATTAAGCTGTTAAATGTTTTTGGGTATTGAGTTGTAATGGTAAATTGGATTAATCTTTGCTTTATTTATTTTACCTATCCATTTTGGCTTTCAAATACAGATATATCCAATATTATTTAATTGCTTGCGGATGGATTATTTGGGACTTTTTATGTCCTATCAGATTTTAATCTTTGTTCGAAGATTTCCTGTATATACGTGAATTTGCCAAGCACAAACCAATATAATTCAAATAATTCTATCAAGAGAGTATAATTTGTATTGTACTAATAAGCAATGGATTGCTAATATAATATTCTACCCCCAGCCACCGTTGAAACACACTTACAAACGCTTGTTAAAAGGCCAATGAAAATAAATGTGAAGGTTTTATAGATGGGAATTACTGTATGACGAATTTAACAGAAATAATATTCTAAGTATTTTTGCATCCAAAATTGGTGTCAGTACTCTTTTAAAAAAGATAGGGTTAAGTAGTAAATTTGCTTCGGAAGACCACGCCTAAGAGCAATTTTTTCCTGAAAGTTTTTTTTTGACTTAATATAGACCCGAAAGTATAAAAACATAACAATCTTATCATTTTCTATTAAAAAGTTAAAAGTCAATGTCTAACGGTCAACGTTAGGTTTTTAACAGAAAAAGACAAGATTGCTACGTGTTTAAACTTCCAGGGTTTACATTGAGCCAAAAAAAAAAAAAAAAACTTCTAGGGCAAAATTGCTCTTCGGCGTGTACTTCCAGGACAAATTTGCTACTTAACCCAAAAAGATAAAGGGTATTTTTGCTAGATTAACGAGATATATTTCCCATGCATTGCACGGGTTGATAACTCTGTTATGATTAAAATCCATCCGAACAATAATTAAATGATTAATTTATTGTCTAATCTAAGGGTTTTCTTTTTTTTATATTACATGTAAATGTTATCATTTCACTCAAATTTTTTAGGGAGAAATACACACAGGTCCCAAGGAGTAGAGATAATTACAATTAGGTACCTTGAAATCATGAAATTACTCTGAAGTCCCAAGGGACTTCTGTGTAATTATTTCATATGAGTAAAAGACTTTATTGCCCATTCTCCTTCTTCCTTATCTTCTCTCTCTCATCTCGGACCTTCGATCTTTCCTTCTCGCGTTTCAGCTCCCCACTCGCCGGCGGTTTCCTCCTCCACCACTACCGCGGTGAGCTTCCCTTCACCTCCGCCGTCGTCGACCACCATCACTCTCACCGGTGGTGAGAACCAAGACTGGACTGATCTCGGAACGTGCAGAACCTCCCTCCTTCAACGTGGTGGTGGAGAGATTTTCCGATCCTGGGCGAGTTCCGATGGAAGATTGTCCCAATTGGCTCTCGCATCCCTGGCCTCTCTCTCATCCATGAGTTGCAGATGAGCTGGAGACGCATCCATGGCCTCCCAACTCGGCACGTCCAAGTCTTCAAGGTCCATAGTAGAACTCTACTCCGTTGCTCCTCTCCAGTGTCCACCCCTTTAATGGAGAATGGCGGGAAATGGGTAGAGAGAAGAGAGCATTTGTTGTTGTAAATAGAGGTTGGGGAATCTGCAAAAGTATGTAAAAGTTGTTGTAAATATATGCATTTTCTGTTGTTATTACATGCATTTGTTGTTGTAAATAGCCTCTGGAAGTGATAGGTGAAAAAATCTAGGTTTTGAAAAGTTGTTAAAATATGCATTTTCTGTTGTTATTACATGCATTTGTTGTTGTAAATAGCCTCTGGAAGTGACAGGCGAAAAAAATTGAGGTTTTCAAAGGTTGTTTAGGTTCGAATGGGTAGTTTAAGTTCGAACGGTAATTTAAGTTCGAACGGGTAATTTAAGTTCGAACAGGTAGGAAAAACATATTTTTACAACAACCTTTGAAAACTTGGATCTTTTTTCATTTCTCACGTCTAGAGGTTATTTACAACAACAAATGCTATATTAACAATAGAAAAAGCATATATTTACAACAACCTTTGAAAACTTAGATTTTTTTTTTCATTTCTCACGTCCAGAGGCTATTTACAACAACAAATGTTATATTAACAACAGAAAAAGGATATATTTACAACACCCTTTGAAAACTTGGATTTTTTCACCTATCACCCTTGTAAAAGGATATATTTACAGCACCTATCAACCTCGATTTTTTTCGCCTATCACTTCCAGAGGCTATTTACAACAACAAATGCATGTAATAAAAACAGAAAATGCATATATTTACAACAACTTTTCAAAACCTGGATTTTTTCGCCTATCACTTCCAGGAGGGTATTTACAACAACAAATGCATATAATAACAACAAAAAATGCATATATTTACAACAACCTTTCAAAACCTAGATTTTTTCGCCTATCACTTCCGTGAGGCTATTTACAACAACAAATGCATGTAATAACAAAAAATGCATATATTTACAACAACTTTTCAAAATCTAGATTTTTTCGCCTATCACTTTCGAGAGGCTATTTACAACAACAAATGTATGTAATAACAAAAAATGCATATATTTACAACAACTTTTCAAAATCTAGATTTTTTCGCCTATCACTTTCGAGAGACTATTTACAACAACAAATGCATGTAATAACAACAGAAAATGCATATAATAACAACAACTTTTCAAAACCTGGATTTTTTCATCTATCACTTCCAGAGGCTATTTACAACAACAAATGCATGTAATAACAACAGAAAATACATATATTTACAACAACTTTTCAAAACCTGGATTTTTTCGCTTATCACTTCCAGAGGCTATTTACAACAACAAATGCATGTAATAACAACAGAAAATGCATATATTTACAACAACTTTTACATACTTTTGCACATTCCCCAACCTCTATTTACAACAACAAATGCTCTCTTTTCTCTACCCATTTCCGCCATTCTCCATTAAAGGGGTGGACATTGGAGAGGAGCAACGGAGTAGAGTTCTACTATGGACCTTGAAGACTTGGACGTGGCGAATTGGGAGGCCATGGATGCGTCTCCAGCTCATCTGCAACTCATGGATGAGAGAGAGGCCATGGATGCTAGAGCCAATTGGGACGATCTTCCACTGGAACTCTGGCCCAGGATCGGAAAATCTCTCCACCACCACATTGAAGGAGGGAGGTTCTGCGCGTTCCAGATCAGGTCCAGGTGCTGGTTCTCACCACTGGTGAGAGTGATGGTGGTTGACGGCGGAGGTGAAGGGAAGCTCACCGCGGTAGTGGTGGAGGAAGAAACCGCCGACGAGTGGGAGCGAAACGCGAGAAGGAAAGATCGAAGGTCCGAGAGATGAGAGAGAGAAGATAAGGAAGAAGGAGAATAGGCAATAAAGTCTTTTACTCATATGAAATAATTATACGAAGTCCCTTGGGACTTCGAGTAATTTCATGATTTCAAGGGACCTAATTGTAATTATCTCTGCTTCTTGGGACCTGTGTGTAATTCTCCCAATTTGTTATGTTTTATTTTGATCGTACTCACAGTAAAAGGCTTTATGAACAGTAAAAAGCAAGCCTATGAATAGTAAAAACAATCAAATCATATGAACAGTAAATAGATTATATAAATATGTAGATTGATATAAAATGAGAAATTTGGGGGAAAAAACTATACTCGCATTATTTATGAATAGTAAATAATATGATTATTTTTCAAACTTCATAGAATATAAGGAAGTTGGCTAAGCAATTTTTGTGTTTATTAATTTTCCTACTCTTAAGATACATTCTCAATAACTAGGGTATTCACTTTCGTCTTCTTCAATTGTAGCAAAGTGGTTGTCGTTGTTTCTATAGACGACGAAAATCATGGAGCCAACAAAAGTGATCTTCTATTTTCTTTTTTAATGGTTGTCGATATTTCTATGGACAACAAAAATCATGGAGGCAACAAAAGTGATCTTCTATTTCCTCTATTTTACCCCTAAAAAACAGGGGATTTGTTTTGTCGCGACATAAATGCTTCATCATCAAATTCGAATTTGATGCAAGCAAATCGTATCAAATTTGAATTTAATTATCTTGTTATTTTCCTTAATATATTAAAATTTAAATATAAATTTGTTAATTTAAATCCAAATACAGTAAATAACCTATTATTATAAAGTTCTTTGAATCAAGTTTTTAATGAAATAATACCCATTCCAAAAGAATTAAAATTTTAAAGTTAGGATGAAATTAGTAAACAAAGCTCAAAAAATTTGAGCTTTGATGATTTAAATAAAATAGAAAATATTTAAAACAATTTAAATAATTATGTATTCCTAATATTTCTCCAACTCTCGATATTATCTGTTACCCCATAACTATTGGTGAATCTAAATGTACCATTATATTTATTTTGAATATTTATATTTATTTGTTTAAATTTAAATTTTTAAAATTTTTAACAATATATATATATATATATTAATCTTCTTTATGACTGGAATCAATTGATTTGTTATTGCGATTCAACCAAAATGCCTTGTAGCCCAATGGTATTGGGACTCCCCAACTAGTGGGAGGTCGTGAGTTCCATTCCGCCCGTTGTAATTCAGGCCATTAGTGTCTGCCACCTTGTAATTCAAAAGCCGAGGCATTCATCTTCCATTTATGAAAAAAAATACATTTTTCCTTTTCATTTTGAATTAATTACTTTTAAGAGTAAAAGATATATTTTTTTATTCTTTCCTAACTGTCACCCACTCACTCCTCCATTTTTTTCCTACCAAACAATTCATCTTCCTTCATCCTCAAAATCTTCTCTTCCCTTCCTTTCCTCCTTAAATCTTCCTCATACCAAACGGGCTCTTAGTTGTTGCAAGGTCTTTACTTGAGTTTGAAAGTAACTCTTTGAATTACCAATTTGGATCCTAGATGGTTGATTTAGGGTCTATTTGGTTCGACGGAGGCGGGGGATGAGATTTTAATATTACCTTGTTTGGATTGATCGAAGGAAATGGAGGGGAGGGATTTTAATGGTACCTTGTTTGGTTTAGGAGGGGAGTGGAGAGAAATTTTTTTCACATTGACATTTTTACCCTTATATTAAAGTAATCAGGTTTTTATTTCCCAAAATTTTCCAATTATTTGAAGAGATGCACAAGATTATAAGAGTACCAATTTTTCTAATTCATTCATACTTTCCAACACAATTAATAAAGAAAAATGCTTTTTATTTGTAAATGTCCCCCATCCATACACAAGACATGGTTAACAACTAACTTGTAACACCAGCGGAACCAGTTTCCCTACCTATTTTTGGGATAGGTAGGGAGAGCTCTCCCATCTAGATCGTCAGGATGGGATGTGGGCCATCGCATTTAATTTTTTTTAATTTTTATTTTTTAAGAAATAATTATTTTAATAGGTAGAGAATCTAAAATAAAAATAATTTTTTCAACTAACATATTTTCAAAAAATGATTTTTTCATTTAAAAATTGACAATTAAAAAAAAAAATTAAATGCGGACCGCCCAAATCCCATCCTGACGGTCCCATGGGAGGAGCTCTCCCTACCTATCCCAAAGATAGGTAGGGAAACGGGTTCACCAGCATACCTTGCCTACTTTTACCCTCTCATGGTGTGGAGAATCTTCTTTTTCTTCGGTGAGAGACGAGTTCAATCTGGGAAGGTCTCTAATAGCGGATGAATCTTGATGGCAAGCGTCAGACATTAACAATTGTAGGATTCGCGATCAAACTCCCAAACCACTAATAGAGTTATGTAATTAATTTCTGGAAAAAAAAAACTTCTAGAAATTAGCAGCGTACCTTTTGCTACTCCCTTCGAGTAAGAACAATGAAGCGGAGTTCGCAGGGGAGGCAATCTTGAAGAGCACTCGATTCTTGGAAGAGACGCTCCAACCTCCTTTCATTCAACCTTGGACAGAAGCGATGATGGCGGATAACACTGTGCTCTCCTGTTAGGCTTGATGCAGACTACAACGGAGTGGACGGTGACGGTGAGAATTGTGCTCTGCGGCGGCAGATGCACAGTGGTGAGGAGGGAGGGATTTTAAGAATAATAGAAAAATTCTAGGGGCATCTTAGTCCAATGACACTTATTCTAATAATCCATCCAAATCCGTTTCATTTGGGGTGACATTTTTTAGGGCAAGGGGAAAATTTTAAAAATTTCCCCTCCACTCATAGAAAATATCATTAGCCAAACGAGGGGGGGGCTAAAATCCCTCCATCCTCCCTCCTCCTCTTTGATCCCTCAAACCATACAGAGCCTTAGTGGATGTTTTTTAAAATAAAAAATAAAACCTCAATTTATTTTGTTTTCTAAATTTATATTTTTTTTCTTCAAACTATCTCACTAAGTGAGTAGGTTAAAGGAGAGTTTTTGTTAATGGGCCAGTTTCAAAAGTAATGAAAATGATTTAAAACGATGCTTTAGAAAAGGGAGAATCATATATAAAGATGGTTGAAATACCTAAATTAGATGGTTATTAAACTTAACAAATTATTAATTAGGTTATGTGACACAATTAGAGATTTAGAATTTGAAAGAAATTACCTCTATATCCCGTAGTTATTAAACAAAAAACAAAATTGGAGATTCATTGTTTATGTGCTAGGTAAGAACCCTAGCGGCGTAAAATTAATTGGAGGCCTCAATACTATCGTAAAATTGGTAAAGAAGGCTACGAGTAAGTTGGTTATAATTTTAAATCTTCATTCTTTAATCTCTTTTAGTTAATATATGTACTGAAGGTACTACAACATATCAATGCAATATTTTAGTGATAAGGTACTACAACATATTAGTACAATATTTTAGTGATCAACATAATTAGATGATCTCATAAATTTCATTGGGGATCAAACGATAAGACACATTTGAATGAGCTAGAATCTTAGCAATTTTTATCTAGCCCCTTTTCAAATTTTTTCGTTAGGTTTATAATCTTAGAATACAAGTTTCATCCTTGCCTTCCTTTGAAGTAGTGTATTTGAATGAAAGCTCGCCATGTTTCGTGAATAGTGTATTTGGGTTGATTCTTGAGCTTGATTGTTTATAGTGCTCACACCGAGTCCAAAAGTGATCATTGGTGGTTAACCTTTCCTGAATAGAGTTGTGGTAAATTGTATTATCCTATTTGCCAACAATTGATTGAAGTTTTCCTCATATGAATCGATATCGCTTTTTTTAATTCAAAAGATGTAGTAGATGTGCTTTTATTATTTGATCAACACATTGGAGAAAATACTCAAGGATTCCACCTTTTCTAAGGGTAAAAAGGAATGTGAGTATCGAGGTAGGAGTGAGCAAGTGACCCGCGACCCGCCTGACAGCCTGCGACCCATGAAATTTTCCCCATTTTAAACCCACCTAAATTGGACCCGTAACGGGTAATGGGCTACCCGTACCCATTTATATTAAACGAGCAGGAGACGGGTTAGTCACCAGGGCACCCATACCCCCGTTTACCTCGTATATTAAGATGAGTGAGAGTGTGTGAAACTGGACTCTACTCTAGCTTTTACGTCACAAATATCATATCAGACAAGTCTTATGTCTAGACTCTTTGACCAATAAAAAGATAACTAGACTCTAGACATGAAAAGACATAAGACCAGTCCTCCACTTTTGACAAAAGAAAAAGAAAAAGAAAAAGTACCCTACTTACTCCTTGCACGACATGACCTTCCCTTCCCATTTCCTAATTCTTTGAGACCTAAACCAGTAAGGGTGTTAGGTAGAAACCTTCGGTCCCTCCCCAACACTACCTCTAAGACTGGGTTTCCGGCTCTTGTCTCACCGGAGTCCGGAGTTGCTCGGACTCTAGCCAACTCTCTACCGTAGCCTTCAACCCGACCGCGAGCCGCGTCCTCTCGTCACCCAATGCTCATCTCGATCTCGACATTGTCTCTTGCCCTCAACATCGCCGGAGTAGCCACGACCTCTTCCATTCGCCCTCGACCTCGACCTCTCCCTCTCGGCCTCAACCTCTAAGTCTCGGCCTCAACTTAGTTTATGGTGGCAAAAGTACTCATGGATGATTAATATGGAGGTATACACGTTCTTTTTTTTTTTTTTTTTTTGAAAAACAAGGAAAAAAATCAAACGGGTTCCCGGAGCCGTTTGACCATACTCGTTTAACCCGTCCCTGTTTTTTTATATGGGTTCATCCCCGGTACAAGGTTCCCTATACCCGTGGAATATAAACGAGCGGCGATGGGTTACCCTCGGGGTAGGCCCGCTCGTTGCTCACCCCTAGTATCGGGGGATGGCTTTGATAAATCAAAGTTTGAATGGATGATTGTATATTCATAAACAAAATAGTAGGAGGTCTTGTGTTAATTTTTGATACAAAGAGTGAAAGCAAAACTCGAATGTGATTGTGTTATTTTATGTTTTAATGGTGATGAGATAATGTTTTGTGCAATTTCAAAGCGTAACAACTCTTATCCGAAACTCAATTCACACCTTTGATCATCTTGTCGATTAAAATTGGGAGATATTTTTTAAGGTTTTTGTAAAGATGGCTATTCTTTTGATTGCTAGGGATCGCACGATGGATGAGGATCGGGAAGTCTCCGCTTGGTTGGAAGCAATCGACCATGATTTTGAAAGTCTTGATCACATAAAGGGGTTTGATTGTCACGGGGACACTAGAGATAATAGAGGATACAGAATGGAGGGGATGCTACTTGGGAATTTACAGTGGAAATTTACTCAACCCGAGGATGCTACTTGGGAAGATTTTCCTATTATTCAACATCAATTTACTAGAAATCCTTGTGGACAAGGATTCTTTTTTTGGGGGGGGGGGGGGGGGGTGGGGGGAGTATTGATATATGCATTCTCTAATATGGGCTTTCTAGTAAATAAATGGTGGGAATATGATATCAAATCAAAGTTAGTTAGAAGAGAGAGAATATCGGTGACGTGGTTAGGCACAGGGTATATAACATCCCAAATTTTGGGATTTGGAGTTTTAAATATTATATAGAAACTATTGTGAAATTTGACTAAAATAATTATGAAGATAAATGTTGGAAAATTAAGGAATTATTTTTCCTTGAGAAATTTACAAGAAAAGAATAAATTCAAGGAATATTTGTAAAAGATAATTTTTGGCATAAATATTTTAGAAATAATATTTCAAGGCCTAAAGGAATTTAATTAAGAAGAAAAAATCCGTAAATGAAATTAAGAAGGAATTACTAACATTTATTCACTTATTTCCCATGTGCAAGTTATTTGCCTAGAATTATTTGGATATAAACATTTTTTTATATATAGAATTGGATATAAACATTTGGACCCATATACTATATCATTTCCACATAACTCAAGGTCCATAGTATTTTTGGCTCATATAATCCGTTGCAGACATGAGAATCTTGTCATTTGGCCCAAACAATATGACTAACTAAACCTATGCAAAGCCCATTTCTCCATTATCCATTTAACTCATATTCAGCTGCAACGAAAATAAAAAATAAAAAAATAAAAGGAAACACGTAAACCAGCTTCCAAGCAGCGCCAATCACGGAAAATCCAAATTTACGTAAAACCGTGGAAATCTCAAATAAGCGTTATTATGAAGAGTGCGAAGGATCGATGGCTTTATCTCTAGCGTCGGCGGCCATTGCCTTTAGACCCTCCATGCTTCTCGAACTCAACGTTAATATCCAGCGTGTTTTCTCCCTCGACCGTTAGTCTCGTTCTTGAACCGAACCCCGATTTAGAATACATCAATGCTCTTTGCTCTTCTTCACCATTATGTTGCCTAAGCCAAAACCAAGAGAGAACAAGAGAGTGAGAGTCGACGAAGGAGGAGAGACGTAGAAAGGTCCAAGTCGTGGTTCATCTTTCCTTTGCACTTAGCTTCAAAACAGGGGTATTCATTCTCCTTGAAGGCCACGTCGAGCAAGCCTCGAGACCGTAGGTAATCATTGGGTCTCTCTTCTTTCTTGTTTTCATGATTCCCAACACGAGTTTTAGAGCATGAAACCGTAGAAAATGAAGCCATGAGTTTGCTGCAAAAAAAGAAACCGAAAAAACAGAAATTTCGTTAGCATCTATTTTCATCTCCGAGTTGTTTCACTACACACTTAGGAAAATAGGAGTGGTTTTGTTATATATATATATATATATATATAACGAAGCCTAAGAAAAGAATATAAGGTTGCTACATGTGGAATAAAAAGAAAGGAAGCCTTGCCGTCGAATGTTTGTGTGTATGAAACGCTGCACAACTCAATATATATGAAACCAAATACTGATATATATAACTGCATCGGGTAAAAACAAAAGAGGATGGAAACAATGGCGGACCTAGGATTTCAAGTTTGTGGGTGCACAATTAGAGTGGTGGGACCCGGGGGCTGCCCCCGAATTTTTTTTTTTAAGGAACATTTTAAACGCATTAAATGAAAATGATGCACCTTCACTTTTGAAAGAAAATTATCCCTTTAAATTTCCCCTTTAAGCATATAAAACCTTTCGTTTATTTTCTGTCAATGGATATACCACTTCACACCCGTCTCTTGCCATAGGGCATGTGTTCATTGGTTCAAAAAGTAAATTAAGGTGGTTCAAAATGTGGGGGAAGAAAAACCCAACCAGTACATTAACTATGTAAATTCTTAAGTAAAAAAAGTTTACTTCGATAGGTAGAGTGGACCAATAAGGAACTTTTTCATTTTCAGAGAACCCCACCACTGACATGTTTACATGACTTCTCATTGGTCCAATCTAGTTATCTTGATAGACATACTTTAATCAGCAATTTCCATAGTGCACATCACTGTCTCTAATTTGCAATCGACATTAAAGGAGCTTAGTCCAGAACACATGTAAAAATTAATGGCAGTAAATTCATACCTTTAAGACTCTCCAAATGAACTATGTTGCAGCTACTTGCGGACATTTCTCATGTGACACTAATGAAATGCCTTGCTCAATACACGAAAGAAATCAAATTTAAGTCGGCTTCCAAAGTCACTACCAACTTGTAATGATTCTAAAGGAAACCCAACTAGAACAAGAAATGCATGATTTCCACTAAAATAGGTATCCTTTTGATATATTCCAACATTAAAGCATTTTGAAAATTAACACAACCCCCACAAGTAATGGTTTACATTTATATTAAACTAGGAACAAAGAAAACAAGAGCAGATTACATAAATGATAAATCAAAAAGCAATAAAGCTGACCATTCCATTTTAAGATTAAGAATACTATTAAATCTCAATGAATAACCTTCTGCTTATGCCATCTACATTTCATTACAACTAAATACATTAAGCCACATTAAACACAACATGTGAATTGCACTTTGCTTCCCCAGCCCCTTCCCCCATAACTTTTTTCTATCTTCTTCTTCAAAAGATTTTAAAAAAAGAAAAAACACCACAAAGCAATGCAAACTCAGATAAACATAACACAACAATACAGCACCAACAACTAACAAGCAATAATACATATCCTCATTCCACAAAGCAACATTGCCCAACATCTTCATGAAGCGATAATACAAATTAACGACACCCAAGTTACACCAATTATAGAACAATACAGCACAATAACAAGACCATACTTGTATATATATTTCTAAACCAGTCCAACATGAATCAAAAATGAAAGGGGAATTCTTACCTCTAGTTACAGTAGCTCTTTCTCCAATTAACAAAGAAATCAACTTCAGTTCGTTGCACTAATTCCAACCCTCGAGTTCATCGATCAAATTTGACGTCGAATCAAAAATTGCATTCATGTTCTTCATTTGTCTCTCTAATCCCTTCTCCCATTCGAAATCTGCAAATGCAGATGCAAATGATCACCATATCAAATGAAGGAAATGCTAGTCCAATATTAGTATATAATGAAGGGCATTGATTTTCGAAAGCTTACCTAATAAGCAACAACGCTTTGATTTTCAGATCACATACATGGCTGAGGAAGTCCATGCCATTGTTGACCTGCTTCTCTGTTCTGCTCAAGGAAAGAAAACGAGAGTGAAAGATATTCATTTTTATGTCAATTAATTGTAGTTTTTTTATACAACAATTAAAATACTACTAGTAATAGTATTCTATTCCATCTTTGTAACTTGCATCGATCCGGCCGATAGGCGCGGCAATGTCCGAAAAACAAAAATTCATCTTTCAAAATAAAAGCAAAATGAAATTTACCTTGAGACAGAATCGATTGAGGCGGCCTTCTTGTGCGACGGTGGACGAGAGCGGAGCACGATTCGGAGAGTTGGGAGACACGATTTGGAGATGAGAAGGGAGAGTGAGAGAACGGAGAGATCACTGGAAACGATGAAAATAGGGGAAAAAAGCGGAGAGATCGCTGGAAACGATAAAAATGAGGGGGAAAAAGGTAAAAGGAGGATAGGAGTATCGAACCGACGACCTGTGATTAAGGGAAGTGTTTAAAGTCTTAACCACATGCACCACCAATACATATTATTATTAGATTCTTTCAAATTATATATATTTTGTGTCTGCACTTGCCCACATTGGCACCAATGTGGGTCCGCCACTGGATGGAAACATGTGCTGCATATATAAATAAAAGTTGATATATATATATAGTTTGCTGCACTTTTCGCTGCACATATAAACATTGGGAAAAAAATACACACACACACACACACATATATATATATATATGTTCACTGCTCTTGTAATGAGAAAGAAGAAAAGCTTCTTGTTTTGTGTGTGTGTATATATACAACATAGCTTTGGGGAAATATAAGGAGCTTTCACCATGTCATGTGTGTGTATATACACACACATTCTTAGACTGAAATTTATATGTGGTTTTCATGCTTATATAGACATATATATATATATATATATATAAATACATACATATCTTTGCATATGGGGAGACTCACGCTTAGATATATATTTACATAAGGAACCAAAACCTTGAGAAGTTGTTGCTTGAAACTCGTACATGGAAAACAAAATAGCTTGTATATGGTGTTAGATATATATTAAAAGAGAAGGGAAAGGTTTTTGTGGTTGAATTGCAGATGAAAAGAGAAAAAAAGAACAGAAAATAAAAAGACGCTTGTATATACACAACACACACACACTAATTCATGTGCATTTGGAAAATAATAGGAAAATGTTGATGGTTAGAAAACCATGAGAAACATTATATGTAATACATTAAAGCATAATTTATATGATGATGGGTATTTATAAAATCCTAATTTAAAGTGTTAAGATAGCCTCTGGGAGTTTAAATTAATTATAGTAAAATAATAATAATAATAATTAATAATATAATAGTAAATTGGCAAAATTGGGTTAGGAATAAAAATGACAAATAAGACCCAAAATATATATTTTGTCCTTCAAAATTACACTAAGTCTAGTGCCATGACGTTAGAGATTGTGAAGAGTTTGGGCAAATAATAACCCATTATTTGTAAATGTATATTTATAGGACACAATAGTTGCCAAAACAATTAAACAAACGTGAAACCAATAGAAGATTTTGAAGCGGTCAAGTAGTAACCTTAAACCTCATATGCTCTGTGTAACTTGTGTATGTATGTTTTATCATGTATATTGCATACATTTGGTTATCATTTATTTCCAAGCGCTATGGAACCGAACATGTTGTGTACAATAAGGGCTTTTGCAGCCGTGCTTGGTGGTCTCGTACTATGTGCTATTAGGACCACCGCCTCAGTGTTTGTGTGCTATTAAGACTCGCTAGTTTTGGATTGGCTGTGTGCCTTGCCGTGTGCATGATACTGAATAATATGTGGTTTGTGTTTGTATTCATGGTTTTCTTACATGCAATGTATATACATTTTAGGGAAAATTATAATGAAGGGCCTAGAGGAAAAAATATTTATGGAGAAGGACCATAAAAATTGTAATAATTTAGAAGGACCAAATATAAAAATATAAAATTAAAAGTACTGAAATGTCCCTAACAAAATATTTTGCATTTCATCCAACATTCCCTTCCCCATTCTATTTTTAAAACTAATACAAAATTCTAAGTTTCATTAAATTAAAAAATAGTTTTCTCAATTTTCATTTTTCACAACTTGAATATATATTTATGAAAAAATTTACTCATTCTTCAATTTGTAAAAATTATAATTTTTTAAAATAAAAAAATTAATTAAAAATAAAATTATATAATTTTAATAAAAGTCAAGGTCTTTTATAATTTTCCATATATGTTAAACCTAGAAAATTTGTATGATTTTTTTAGAAGCAATTTATGTGGGTTAAGAAATTCAAGTAATGTTAATAAAAAAAAAAAAAAAAAAAAAAAAGAATGAAGGACCTAGAGAAAAAGATATTTATGGAGAAGGATCATAAAAATTGTAATTGTTTAGAAGGACTAAATATAAAATTAAGAGTACTAAAATGCCCCTAACAAAATATTTTGCAATCCCTCCTATATTCTCTTCCCCATTCTATTTTTAAAACTAATACAAAATTTTAAGTTTCATTAGATTAAAAAATATTTTTCACAATTTTCATTTTCACAACTTGAATATATATCTATGAAAAAAATATGCATTCTTCAATTTTTAAAAATTATGATTTTTTTTAAAATCAATAAAATTTTTAATTAAAATAGAATTATAAAATTTTAATAAAAGTTAAGGTCTTTTATAATTTATCATAAATGTTAAACCAAGAAAGCTTGTAAGATTTATTTTTGTTTTAGAGGCAATTTATGTGGGTTAAAAAATTCATGTAATGTTAATAAAATTTAAAAAAATCTAATTAACCTATTATATCCTAAAAAATATGAAATAAGCTTAGTTTTAATTTTTATAAAAAGAGCTTAATTGATATTGTCCTTAATAATATAAATCAGACAACTTGATGACATAAATTAGTGAAAAATAAAAATTAAGAAAAATATAAGTTTAACAGTTGTTAATTAAATAATATATTAAAAATAAAAATATATATATGATATATCATGATGGGCATTTTCAGTTTTAATTTTATTTATTTTTTTAATTATGAATAAAAGAGAAAATATATTAAAATTTATCAAGAGGTTTGATTAGGAGAAATTTAAAAAAGAAAGACATGATACATTATGAGGTTTGATTAGGCGCAATTTAGTAATTTAAAATTTATATTATTTTGTTTGATCCTTCTAAGTAATTACAATTTTCATGGTCCTTTATAATAAATATTATTTTCTCTAGGTCCTTTATTTTAATTTTCCCTTAACCTATTATATCCTAAAAAATATGAAATAAGTTTAGTTTTATTTTTATTAAAAGAGCTACATTGATATCAAGGTTGATAATATAAATCGGGCAACTCGATGATATAAATTGGTAAAAAATTAAAATTAAAAAAATATGAGTTTAACCATTGTTAATTAAATAATATATTGAAAATAAAAATATATATGATCATATCATGATGGGCAGTTTTAATTTTACTTATTTTTTAATTATAAATACAAGAGATAATATAGAAAGTTTGATTAGGGCAATTTAGTAATTTTAAATTTATATTATAATGTTCGGTCCTTTTAAATAATTACAATTTTTATGGTCCTTTATAATAAATATTATTTTCTTTAAGTCCTTTATTTTAATTTCCCCTACATTTTATATGAGATTAACGGTTACTCTAGGATTCAATTTTGAACCCTGGGGCCTCATTTAAGCCCTCGGTGCGTTACATCTAGGTCCGAGCTGAGACCGAGGTAAGATGGTGGAGCAGATTAGGGTTTTATGACGGTGGTTATCGGAGACTTATTTTTGGATATTTTGGTGTCCGGATGATCGTACTATAATTATTTTGGGTATCATTATTCGGGATAACTCACTACAAGAAAAATCAATTTTTGCTACGGAAAAATTCCGTAGCAAAATAAACTTTTTTCCGTAGCAAAATGGATTTGCTACGGAATTTGCTACAGAATTTGTCCGTAGCAAAAAAGCGCGTAGCAATTGCGACGGAAAAGGAAAAATCCGTCGCAAATTTTGCGACGTAAATCCCTATCCGTCGTAATTTTCTATTTTAAAATATTTCCATAGCAAATTTTTGAATTTTCTACGAAATTTTTTTCGTCGCAATTGTTACGGAATTTGTTTCCGTAGCAAATTCGAAAATTTGCTACGGAAATGTTTTCCATAGCAAAGTCAAAAATTTGCTCAAATTTGCTACGAAATTATTTTCCGTAGCAAAACTAATAAATTTTAAAAAACCCATTTTCCTTATTTTTTGCACTTGTGTTATGGAACTTCTCATTAGTGGCCCAATTGTCAAATAATTCATCTACATTCTCTCCGTGGAATCCAATCTTTCTTGCCTCTTGACTTTCTCAATGAATAAAGCTTTTAAGACAACCACCGGCTTGCCCCGTGGTTATAAGCTTTTTTCGATCTTAACGATGTTCAAAGCAACGTCATATGCTTATCCCGAAAATCAATAACGAACAATTATCGCTCCAAATTTTAAAACTACTTAATTAATAACCATAAAACAAATAACTTACTAAGAACTCATCGAACCAAACATCTCAATTGGCCTTAGGAATGTCTCGTCCACTTGGCCCAAGGTTGATTGTAGTTACGGAATAATTGGGCCGAGATGAAATCCCCACCCGATTATGAGGCACAAATCAAGACAGAGGACATCATGCAAATATTAGCATACAACCTAATTAGAGAAGAAAATTGTAACATTACTGGTAATTTGGCATGACTTACGTGTTGCCGTCAGGACAGATCCAAAGCTTCCCTGTCGAAGGATCTGTTGCGCCCCATATTGGTGTATCGGAGGAACTACCTTCTTCCCTGACGTGGCTCTGAGGCGACGCAGTGTGCTAAGGAAGGAATGTGAAATATTGAAGATGTTTGTACATAGATGGTTACAGGAAACTAAAAATATGTAAATCAATCAGAAATGGTAAAGTAAACATGTTGTCCCCTTTGCTGTGGATCGTGGGGTAGACGGTGATGACGACATATAAAGCGACGGTGAAGATGACAAATAACCCGACGGTGAAGATGACATATCAAATGGTGGCACCTTTGGGGATCCGCTGAGTCCTCTACCTCCATAGGGAGCAGATGGCGTCGCCCTACCCCCTCTTATAGGAAGGGGTCGAGCTTGACCACTACCACATCCACTACCTGAACGTCCTCCTGGATGCTCCATCTCTGAACACTTATAGATATAATGTCAAAAAATATTTTTAAAAAAAAGATATTTGGTTAATATTACAGTAGCGAAGTAACAAAGTATGTAGTATAACAGATCGTCAGAAACAAAGAACTAACACAAATCAATCGGACGATTCCTCGTTCGTCGACCGTTGCACGTCTTCCTCTCGAAGTCTCATAGTCGTCGAACTCAGATTCACTATCAAAGTAAATCACTTCGTCCTCATCGTCTGATTCCTCATCGTCAATTTGTATAGGAATCAATTCTAAATTCGCAATAGAATTAAAGAGAATGCTTGGTACTTCGTCGTCGAAGATGTTTATGGGCAGTACATGTTCCACATCAGCTTGGAACGGTTCAGCCATACCGTCATTTGATTCCAGCTCTTTTGACTTTGGTATAATATTTCGTGCTTTGGTTTTAATAACTCCCCTCCACCCTTGGCGGGATGTGGGGTATGATGTATAGTAAACTTGTTCTGCTTGTTGAGCAAGGATGAATAGGTCATAACCAACCGTATATCTCCTTGTCCAATGGATCTCAATATTTCCATGTTTGTCCACTTTTGTCCCACACGGACTGTTATCAAACCACTCACATTTAAAAAGGGCCACCACCTTGTCCCACGAGTAACTCAGCTGAATTATGTCAAGTAACTTCCCGTAGTAGTCAGTCTCCAACCCGCCAACTTGGTCACCTCGATAACATACAAAGTAATTGCAACATAGTGTACCAACGTCCATGTCAACAGTTGAAAACCGATACCCATTGATTATATATTTGTTGCATCGGGTAACACTAATTGCAGCTCCATAAGATAAACTCCACACAACTTCACTGGGATCTGATCGATTTTTCACGAAATATTGATGAAACCATTTTGGAAACTCAGAGTTCGTGTATTGATCAACTTGGGACACCGACATTGAAGGATTTTTTGATCGGACCCAATTAGAGAAGAAACTATAACAAAGAACTCAAGTTAATACTTTAATACTTACCGTAATAGTAAAAAGAAAAAAAATCTTACTTTAGGTACTAGGCGGCCACTTCACAGTTGTTTAGAATGTACCACTCCGCCACTTGCTTATCTCTTCCGTTAAGAGTTGACCTCCAACATTTTCCCCACGGCCGCCCCGGAAAATTAAATATTGATTTTTGATCCTCGTATCACCGACATCATCGTTGCGACGCACCTCTCCATCTTGTCATCATTTCAGGGGGATAATAGTATGACGCAAATTTTGCGGCCTCTTCGACTAGATATGCTTCAGCGATAGATCCTTCAACGTACCTTGGATTTTTGATCTTTTTCTTTAGTGTGCGTAAAAACCTACAATGGACAATGAGAGGGTATTTATAAACTAAAGTATCATGTCAGTCAATTAATAAATGTGTGAAAGAAATATATATATTACCTTTCAAATGGATACATCCACCTATATTGTTGTGGCTCTCCTACCCTTGCTTCGTAGGCCAAGTGAACATGTGCAAGTGTTCCATTAAGTCAAACATGCTAGGAGGAAACACCATCTCTAATCGGCATAGCATTATTGGCATGCTCGTTTCCAGTGTGCCGTAACTTTTCAACATTAAGCTCGGAAGCTACGTATTTCTCTAAAGAACATGGAAAATTCATTCGAGAATAGACCATATATGATTCGGTAGTGCTTTGAAGGCCCACGGCAACAATCTCTGGAAAAAAACATGACAATCATGACCCTTCATCTTGCTCAACTTCCCTTCGTACATGTCGACACATCTTTTCAAGTTTGATGCATAACCGTCCGGGAGTTTCAAATCTTTAACCCATTGCAACAATTCTAAATTCTGCTCTTTGTTGAATGTGTACGGCGCTTTAGGTTTGGAAATTCGTCTCGTGCCATTCTCCACCAAATGCAAAGCAGGCCTTTTGCAAATTGCTTCTATGTCTAGTCTTGCGTTGATCGTGTCTTTCATCTTGCCCTTGGTGTCCATCACGGTGTACAGAATATTGCAAAACACATTCCTCTCAATATGCATGACATCGAGGTTGTGTCTTAACAATTGATCTTTCCAATATGGTAGTTCCTAGAAGATGCTGCGTTTGTTCCAATGATGATCAACGCCATATCCCCCAGGTTCGCTGGAAGCAGCCCCCTCTTCGACACTTTGAATGTACTTGACCCTATCCGATATTTATTGGCCACTTAAACGACAAGGTTGATCTGCTCGTTCGATAACATTTCGAGTGAAGTCTTTTCTATTTCTCCTAAACGGATGATCGGGGGGTAGGAATCGCCGGTGCCTGTCAAACCAACAGACTTTGTGACTGTGTTCCAAGCTAAAACCCATGTTCTATTCAAGACATAACGGGCATGCAAGCTTTCCCGACGTTTTCCAGCCACTCAACATCCCATATGTAGGGAAATCATTTATCGTCCACATTAAGGCAAAGACGCATTGTGAAATTCGGCTCAATGATATATCATACGTCGTAACCCCTTCACTCCACAACATCTTCAACTCATCTATCAAAGGCCTGAGGTACACATGTATCTTCTTTTTTGGGTTGGATGGCCCAGGGATTAACGCATTAAGAAACAAAAACTCTCTTCTCATGCACATAGAAGGTGGGAGGTTGGACGGTGTCACAAGGAGCGAACTCATCCGAACATAGACCAAGACGGACATTATGGGGATCCATAGCAAAGAAAGGATTCGCCTCGTCAAATTTACGCCAAGCTTCGGCATCGGATGGATGCGTCACAAAGTTTTCATCCCCGTGATGCTCCGGTGCCATCTCATGTGAGCAGCTGTTTGTTCTGATGCATACAATCTCTGAACTCTGGGCACAAGAGGAAAGTACCACATCTTGCTTAATGCTTGACGGGGTCATTTTCCTTCCTTTCCCCACAACTTTATATCTGTCATGTCCACAGAATTTACAATTGGTCAACTCAGCATCATCCTTGTAATACAACATACATCCTCTAGGCAAAGAATGGATTTTTTCACATCCAAGCCCAAGTTCTTTCACCTTTTTTTTTTTTTGCTTGGTAAAAATCCTTCGGCAAATTATTGTCTTTGGGAACAACCTTACTTACGATCTGCATCATTTCGTTGTAATTCCTCTGACTCATATGGTGATCAGTCTTCAAACTTAGTGTTGCTAGGGTAGCCGATAGCGATGAATATTCACTATTTTCAAAGTGTTCGCAACCTTCCCATAACGGACGTTGCGCTTTTTGAAGCATTTTATAGAACCTATCGGCTTCCGGATGGGGATCCTCTCCCATGTACGATGGTTGACTATGTGTATCGATCTCCTCTCCCATGTATGACGGTTCAACATGAGTAACAGGATCGAAATATTGGCCGATCGACGGTCCCGCAGCACCCATAACCAACTGCTCATATTGATTAAGGTTGACTCGATGACTACTGTCCCCGTAATAACCACTTGGTGTCTGTTGGATTTCGCCATGACATCCCCAACACTCATAATCCTTCATGAATCCCTTTTTACACAAACGGATTTTGACCGTCTCCAAATCTTGAAATCTTAAACACCTACATTTGACACACAGACACCTGATCTCCCTACTTGAATTAGGTGAATGTGCCAAAGCAAATTTGATGAACTCTTTCAAACCCACCAAGAATGCTTGAGTTAGTTGTTTTCTCTCAGTTAGACGATTGTAGTCCAACTTCTATCATGGTTGCCTTCCATACTTCCTAGCTGGTTCAGTTACTAACCTAATTAATATCTCAACATGCCACAAATATATAAAAGTACACACATCTTCTTTCTACTTTACGTTAAACATAGGTTCAAATAAAAAAGGTAAATGAGATTTTTTTAAAACAAAATTAATAGTAATTTTTATTACTCAACTAGCTAATTTTTGTAATAAATACAAATCTCATTATTCCCTAAACTCACATCTTCTTTCTACATTACATTAAAGATAGGTTCAAATAAAAAATGTAAATGAGATATGTTTTAAACAAAATTAATAGTAATTTTTATAAGACATTAACTCAACTCACATCTTCTTTCTAATTTAACTAATTTCTTTAATAAATACAAATTTCATTATTCACTAAACTCACATCTTCTTTGAACTTTACGTTAATTAATTCATTCTCATATCCCTCAATATCACTTTATAATTTGTTTCTAAATTATCCATCTTTATTTTATAACTTGTTAAGGATAATTTTTTAAAAAATTTAAAAGTACTTTTTATAATAGTTTAAATGAACTAGTTAATTTTATTAATTTTTCTAATACATAAAAATTTCATTATTCCTTAAAGTCACACATTCCTCCTATTTTACATTAATTAATTAATTCTTTTATCCCTAAACATCACTTCTTAACACTTCACTTTTCTCATTTCTTATTTATAGACTTATATATCATTACCCACTAATACAAAATCATAATTTTAACACACAATTTTTTCATTCTAGAAAATAGACTATAAAAAAATAATGCAACATTAATATTCTCACTAATTCTCACAAATCAACATGAAGAACCAATAATGAACAATTTAATCAACATTAAAGAAATAATTAGGACAAGCATTTGAATTAATATTTCTTTGATATTTGTAAACCAAATAAACTAGAGTTAAATATGTGTGTATACTAAAATATAGATAAAATTAGAAAGATATTTTAATTTTAAAATTGAACTAATAGGATTTAATATTTTTCTTGATTATAAAATGAAGCAAATGAATATAAATCAAATTGTGAATCAATAAATTGAAAATCAAAAGAAACTTTGAAAACCAAATGTTATGCGTCTTTCATATATAATATATATATATATATATATATATATTCATGTAGAACATAAGCATATCGTACAAGGAAATAAATGAATTAAAAGATAAGACAAAAAAATTATGATTAAACACAAGATCATGCCCCATAAACTCAAGAAATTGAAGATTCATAGGTTTCTTCCAATTGGCACTGGCACCATATTCATAATGCAGATTAGAGCAACATTAGTAAATACATAATTCCTAAAGCTTAAAATTATATATATAAAACCAACCTGGAAAACGAGGGAGACCGAAAGAGGAAAGTGACTGGATGGAGGAAGAGACCGGAAGGCCGAACAAAGGACTACGTGGGCGGCGCCGGTGACCGGAAGGGGGCTGAGACCGGTGGCGACATGGTGGAGACGAGGGAGGGTAGCAACTGGCGTCGGGAGGGAAGAAAAACGATAGAGGAGAGTGAGAATGGGGAGGCCTAGAGGCCAATTAAAGGAATTTGCGACGGATATGAATATCCATCGCAATTTGCGACGGATATTCAAATCCGTCGCAAAGTGGCGGACATTTGAGTATGCCAATTTGCGACAGATCCCGAGATCCGTCGCAACCGGCAAACTCAAATGTCCGCGGATTGCCAACATTTGCGACGGATCTCGGATCGTCACAAATTTGCGACGGATCAAACCAAGCGGACAAAAAGTCCGCGACTCCCGGCTTTTTGCGACAGTAACGTGTCCGTCGCAAGGTTTGCGACAGACACATTATCCGTCGCAAACTTTGCGACAGAAAAATTATCCGTCGCAAGCTTTGCGACGGAAAAATTATCCGTCGCAAAGTTTGCGACGGATTTTTTGTTCCGTCGCAATTTTTTTTTTTTTACAACGGATTTAATTTGCCATCACAATTTATGTTTTTTATAGTAGTGAGTATATATTTGATCCCTTCGGGGAAATTTACCTTTCTGTATTATATCTTACCAATATATTGTTGTCCAAACCGGTGTATGCTCACGCTAATACTCTTAGGAATGACTTAAATTAACATGGAAAATAATTTTAAATTGAATAAAAGTAAAGGATTACACTACCCGCCACCTGAAAGGGTGAGCCGACAGGGATGTAACAGGATATATACGTGTGTACTGTACCAATTTGCAATTCGTGCATGAATTTAGTCAGTTTCTCTTTTCTACAATATCACAAGGTGTGGAAGGGGGGCTGAAGATGATACTTGATAGTTTCATTTGACATAGCAATGGAAGTGTTTGCATTGATACAAATGCATAATTCATTTTCTAAGCTATCAATGCCTACTTCATTTTCTAAACTTAGTGTGTATGATGACCAACTTGTTGTACTTTCTGACAATAGGATTGGAGACTTTCCAAACTATGTATATTCTTTTATTGATCTCGTGGGTTCTTGAGGAGAGTATGGGAGCATCGAGGAAAAGACGAGTTGGACTAAGAGATGTACTTGCGCACCTCGCCCATGGATGTTAGATCTTGGAGTCATATGGAGGAATGAAATTGCCTGTTTTGCTTTTGGGAGTCCTAGTCTTGTTAGTGAGACTAAATGTGAAATCGGAATGATGAACCAAAAGTTGGCCTATATTTGTTCAACATCACTACTAATGAATTTAAGACGATTGCTATCCCTGGAGGTGGCCATCAATGTGGTTTTTTCAATTATGTGGAAAGCCTTGTAACAATTGGCAACAATCATATTGAAGAACCTTGATCCTGACGGTAAATTGTTAGAATACAGATTTCCTTTTGTTTATTTATTTTTGTTGGAAAAGGAATCCAAATGTCTCTTGGTTTATGTGGCCTATCAATATGCACCACCTTTTTTCCCATGCTTTTGCGTATTGATTGTTTGATTTCCTTTAGTGATACACATTTACGGTTATAATTTGCAATTTACTCTCATATCAAACAACAAAAACTATAACTGTTGTTAGAAGATCATTGGATGATTGATTTATGTACATATATGCATGTACGTGTGCGCATGCATCCTCTCGGGGATATGATTGCAGAAACCTCTAGACTTGGACCTTATTGGCGTGAATTGGTTATGGCGTGTGCGCACACAGATAGCTTCAACGCAGTTGGAGGTGAGCTGAACTTTCCCGTAGTTTTGTCACATCCCGAATTCTAGGCTTAAGAGTTGAAGAATTGACCGCATTTGAATTGGCTTTTAAAAAAAGGACTTTTTTGCATTACTTTTTTAAAAAAATTACTTTAATTAGAAGTCAAAGTTGGTCATATTTTGCAATATCCTCCACCTTGCTTTGCAAACTCTAAGGCTTTGTTTGGGAGTTTGGAAGGAAGGGGAAGGAAAGGAATGCAAGAAGAATGGAGGGGAAGGGATGGCAGGGAAATGGAGGATATTTCCTCCCCTTGTTTAGGAGTTAAAAAAACAGTAAGGGAGGAAGATGGAGGATTAATGAGTTATTTTTACCATTTTATCCTTTTTTTAATAATTAATATAATTATTATACTTTACAAATAAATTTGAATTTAAATTTTCTAAAAAAATTATTTATGTAATTTTTATATTCAAAAAATTATTTATGTGTTGGGGCCATTTGCGGTGGGGAAGAGGTGGTGGTGGTGGCGACGGTGGTGGGGCGGGTGGCGGCGGTGGTGGTGGTGGGGCGGTGGTGGTTGGGGCGTAGTGGTGGTGGGCAAAGTGGTAGTGGCGGTGGTGGTGGTGGTGGGGCAATGGTGGCGGCGGCGGTGGTCGTGGGGGGTGGTGGTGGTGGGGCAATGGTGGCGGCGGCGGTGGTCGTGGGGTGGTGGTGGTGGGGTGGCGGCGGTGGGCCGGTGGCGGAGGTGGAGCGATGGCGCGGTGGTGGTGGGGTGGCGATGGTGGGGTGGTGGTGGTGGTGGTCAACGAGGGTAAAGAAGTAATTAACGTATTTTCTCTCTTAAAACCCTCCATATTGGGGGAACTTTATTTTTTAGAAGGAGGTGTTTTTAGGGGATATGTAAAAATCCCCCAATTCCCTCCCCTCCTATTTTTAAAACTTGCAAACAAGGGAAGGGACTACCAAAACCCTCTCTTCCCTTTCCTTTCCCTCCAAAATGAAACTCTCAAACATAGCATAAAGGTTCTTTCAATGACACTCCTTAACTTTGAATGATGATAATTGAAGAGTTCATTTTGTGATCTTAAAAGCTAGGGCCAATCTGAATTGAGGAAGATGATATCTCGTATTTCTATACAAAACAATAAGAGTCAGGTAGTCATTATATTAATTTAGACATATAATTATGCATGCAATGCTCTTAATTAGTTGTAAATAAGATAGGCCAATAAAACAGGGTAGCAAAAAAACAGATCTAGCACTGCATAAAAAACAGATATTCAGTAAGCATGTGTCCTAAAATTTCTCTTAAAAGAAGCCAGCTAGCTAATCCACCCCTCGCACAGTACAGTATAAAACAGTGTCTAGCTTCCGATTAATAACATTAATACAGAAAGAAACACAATTAAATTTTAAGCTTAGAAGATGCATTCATACATAAAGTCTCACCAGCATGTACAGTGCAAGCTTGTTAGAGGCATTTTATTTGCGAAAGCAAATCATAACAGAATCAAGTATTGCCAAAGGAAATTTATCCTGAAGAGACCCGGTGGCTAACTGGAACAGATCAGAATGGAAGCAAAACTTAGATCATTTCAGTACAACACAAGCCCCCAATCCCTTGAGCTTCTCAACGATAGAATCAACTTCCTCCCCTGTCACGCAAGGTTACATGATTCTAAATACCAGTATCTTATTTTGTATTCCCAAAGAAAGAAAATACAGCACATAGCCCTATATGCTTTTAGAAGTGTTACCGTCTTTAACTACAACATTTGATCCCAATGAACTTGGCATTTTCCTATGAATTCAGATGTCTTATTTTATTGGCATCACTCCTTAATATAAAGGACAACTTACAGCTCGCCAAGGTACAGCAGAGAAAGGCAAAATAATGATGGTCATTAAACATGCTCCTCCACAAGTAGCAAAACTCTCAACCACCAATGATGAGAAAAGAAACAAAACAAAAAAGAAGAAGGAAATATTAGATCCCCGCGGGCTAACTTGGTGTCTTGCACCAATATATTAAATTAACAAAATTATGGAGGAATAATAAAAATATGCAGTGTATCAAGTTGACAAGCTGTTACTCTGGCAATATAACTCATTCGATTAAATCATATTAAATAAACAAAGGCATGGAAACCTGATACAACGTTGGGAAAAGATGGGAACGAAACAATATTCTGCTCTACAGTTATACAACCGGGACCCAAACAGCTACCTCAATGCTACGTTTCTGATCATTAACTACTCCTTTTATATATCCTTTATTTTCTCAGCTAAAAATCCCATGACCGGGACCCAAACATCTACTATATGTCAAGACCTAAATCCCATGTCCATGTCTTTGTAACAGAAACAGCAAAAATCGACCCTCAATTCCCAAAGGGTTTTTAAAAATTCCTGCGCCCATTTCTCGGCCAGGACGTAAATCACAAAAATACTAGAAATAGATTGAAAATGCTCCAGGAATGAAAACAAGTAGCGTGAAATTTCAAAGTAATACGGTAGATTTGAGGTTAACCTGTAAAAGAGGAGAAGGAGGAGGAAATATCGCCGAAAGGAGAACGAGATGCGGCAAATACGATGGAGCGAAGGAGAGGGAGTATACATGGCGCAAGGCTGGAACAAAAAGTTACCGACATTGGTTGTCATTTTGTGGAAAATCAAATTGCCGGTCTTTAATTTTTTTCATTCTTTGTCTTCCCTCGCACTTACTTTTTTTCAAGCTTCAAATTGAAGTTAACAACAACAAAAAAGGAGAAGAAGAATAATTTTGGATTTTTTTTATTACTTTTGCTTTTTCCTAAACCATTCATCCAAACCTATAAATTAATTAAAAAAATAACTTTATTTCTAAAAAAATTAATAAAAAAAGCTCATCCAAACTAACACTTAGTGATGGCGAACAACTGTGATTTTAGATAATCATGGTTTAATTATATAGATAAATGATAACAAATCATCGTCAAGATCTATCATATATCCATTGTGTATCATACGGTACCCTAATACATAATCTAATTAGTTTATATGATTCATCTTCCACATTTAGCTTTTCCTTTAAATTTTCTTACTTAACTTATAAAATGATATGTAATCTAAACTTATCGATGAGTTTTTAGGGAGATTAGTCCATATTTATTATAATTAAATAATTTATTTAGCTTAATAAACAGAATATTGATAGAAAATCATTATAGATATATTTTCATATTCATGGTTATGAATATGATATTTCAAATTTTGAATAATTTTAAATTAATTATTTTGGTAGAATAGTATCAAATATAAGGTTGGTTAGCGCTTTCTTCTGCTCTTTTTTTTTTTTGGAATCCCCAATAATTTCGGTCTGCAAGATTTCTTGTTCTCAGTCGCCATAAACTTAAAGCACAGTCATATAACTTTGATTCTCTGCTTCTGATTTAGATTTCGCCGTCGAGCACAATGAAGCCGCAGTTAGTGGCTGGCAACCAGCCATATCTTGCTGAAGAAATCATCACAGATATTCTCAAACGACTTCCGGTAAAAACCCTAATCCGATTTCAAAGCGTGTGCAAACCATGGAAAAATCTCATCAAGTCGGCGTTGTTCATCACTGAACACCTCCACTACTCTACTCATCAAAATTCTTGTCTTCTTTTGAGATATGGAAATTTCTCTTCTCAGACTTTGCACCTGCGTTTGCTCGATTGGGAGATGCAAATCCATGAAATTCTCCATTCGAGGGCTTTCACTAGGCTCATCGGTTCCATCAATGGCTTGGTCTGTCTTTATCCTTTCGTTTTGTGGAATCCTGCTACCAGGGAGGTTAGACAGCTGCCTTTGCCCACAGAACAATATGATCCATGTAGAAGAACAACAGGATTTGGGTACAGTCCAATAGTTAATGATTACAAGATAGTTAGAATTTATTCTAATTTTAAGCCTGATGGTTATACACTAACTGGGGCAGAAATCTATTCGTTAAGCACAGACTCATGGAAGGATGTTGATCTTGGGGTTTTACAGGGCGTAAAATTGGATCTTTATCTTGTTAATAATGTCTCTGCAAATGGAAGCATATTTTGGCGCGGGCTAAATTCAGATGCTATAGTCTCATATGACATAGCAACAGAAGTGTTTACATTGATACCACTTTCTACCACACCACTTTCTACCATATTTACTGTGTATGATGACAAACTTGCTTTAGTCTCTATAAAGAATAAATGGATTGAATTGTGGGTGTTGGAGAAGGGTATCGATTCTTCATCAGAGACATGGAGTTGGATTAAGAAGCATACCGAAAGATGTCCCTCGGATTCCTTGTTATGGTGGACTATTTGGAGGAATCACCGAACTTTCTACGGTCATTATTTGCCAATCCACGATTTAGCTCTATATTTGTTCAAAATCCCTACTAATGAGATGAAGGTGGGTTTGATTCCCGAAGTTGATGGCGATCAACCTCATTATATTTTTAATTACGCGGAAAGTCTTGTACCACTTAGACAACATCCACATTGAACAATCTTAATTTTACGTGTTTATTTTTTTAATTTAAATTCAGGTTTACTTTTGTTTACGTATGACTCTATATTAGTTTAGTTTGGATGAGTATATACTTACCAGGTTTGATACTCTTTCGAGATGTTATTTTGAATGACATATCTAGACATTCAATAATGGATGTTTCTTGATTCTTAATATAGGTTGTTCACCTCTATCACTCCTCTGGGAACTATCAACTGTTAATTGCTGGACTTCCGTTAGTTACAGTGTTACACCCACATACATAGAATTGAGAAGATCATTGAATATCAATATTTTTTGTCTGAGTAAAAGCAGTTATTACTCATATGTCAAACAACCATAAAGGTGACTCTTGAGAAGATCATTGAATGATTCTTCTAACTTCAGGCTGTTTGTAATTTGACACGTGACCTATAATTTAAACCCTGGGCTTCGTAACGATGATGCATATTGAAGGATTAGTGTCTAGTATAAATTGTTTAAGAAACACAAACGTTCAGCCTGTTGTTTGCTGACTTATTATTTTTCTTTTTGGGGGAGGATTTTAGTAAACCCTAACAAATTTTATTTAAAATAAGGATTAAGATATTGTGAAATTATACCGTATTATTTAGGGACTAAAAAATTATGGTTTGATAGTAAATGATGAAAATGTCATTCCTTAATCTTTTTCATAGATGAATTTATAAGTACACATGTACATTTTAAGCTATCCGACAATAATAAAAAGACAAGTATACGTGTATATAAAAAATTTATAATTTGGTACAAAAATTACTGAGCAATCCTGGGTGAATTTACAAAAATAATAATTAACCAGATATAGAATATTTTAAATTTGTTTTTTTACATATTTAATCAACCAACTGTAGATATAGGCTCAAAAATTCTTATCTACATTTTAAAAATGAAATTTCTTCTCACCGGCCTGTTTGGTTTAGTGATGATATATTAAATAAGCAATGGTTTAGTGATGGGAGATTAAATAAGCAAGTTTGAGCCAAAATAAGCTAAGTGATTATAATGATCAAGTAATGGGTTTAGAAAGTTAAACTTATTGTATAAAAAATAATCAATGGATACCTTATAATTACGACTACAAAAAAAAAAAAAAAAAAAAAAAAAATCATTTCTCTCTATCTTAAAAATTAGACGAGGGAGCATATGATAAGGAAACTCTAACAAAAGTTTAAAGCTTTTATCCATGAAGAGAATCATCCGTGAGTGAAACTTGGGTATGCATGTGTTTGGATAGCACATCTTTATCTATAGAAGTGAGCAGTATCTTACAGCCTTTATGATGATCTGAGCCACATGGAATTCCTACCATACTCAAGTCAAGTCCTTTATCCAGGTCACAAAGTACGATGAGAATATTATTCTCCTTCTTGATCATATGAATCAATTCTTTGGCTCTTTTATCTTCATATATATTTTTAAAAGTAAAGCCTAGTTGACGAGCAATATCCTCTTGAATCTTCCACACATAAGGATATTTGGTCACAGTTGTTGTCACAACTATACCAAACAGTTCTCTCTCTGAACTCTTTCGCAAACTCTTGGAAGCAAAATATATTTGATATTGTTAAGGGAGCCAGAAACTCCAATTGACTGAGTATTAGGATTAGCTAATGCCTCCATAACTTCCTCCAGAATTGGCTTTCTCAAATCCAAAGTATCAAAAGCATTGAAATTGCTAGAAAATCCCTGCTTTATGCTGGATGATGCTCTGGGTTGAGGCTCTGAATCATCTTTGTTCTGTTTCTGCTCTTTGGATTGAAGCTTGTGTTTGTGGGTTTCGCTTGAAGTAAGATAATGACGAAGAAGACGATGCGAAATAACGGCGAGGCCAATAATTCCGGAAATCGCTACAAAGGACCGCAACATTTTTAAAAAGATTGCTGTTTATAGGTGTTGAAGAAATTAGGTTCCTTTTTATGGGAGTCCAATAAGAAGTAACAGAGTTTGGATCAGAAGTTAGTTGGTGATGGTTATTATATATGCCTTGTTTTATTGATTGGGTAAATCTGTGATTACATTTTATTCGGGCAAAGATATGGTGGAACTGGAGAGTGGAAAGGTTCAAAGAAAGCTATAAGGGGCAGAGCAAGCGAAAAAAATTATAAAATAAAATTCCAGTAAAATAAATAAAACAAATACTGCTCTTATTCTTAATATAAGAACTATTTATCTAATTTATGGAGATTAAGAAATATAAATAAATTACTTAATTATAACATATCTAACAAATTTTCTAAAATACTTATTTGTAACATGTAACGAGATAGGATATTGTCATTATCAATTTTGGTCACTACCACTTTTTTCACCGTTAGATATAATCGTATCTACTTTTATCATTTCTTTCTCCTATTGAGATTCTGATCTAACTGTAAAAAAAAGTATTAGTGACATTGATAGTGATAAAAATTGCTAGTGACAATATCATATATCCCAACATGAAATTATGCATATATCCATTAATAAGTTTGACAAATTAGTTTGAAAAAAAAAAATATACATAATAAAATAGAAAAAAGTCTTAATTATAATTAGATTTAGCAAACTTCAATAACCAAATGAAATTAATTATACATAGTATAACCCACTTTCTAATCGGAAACAGATTCAATGCTCATTGTAATAATGAGCATTGAGAGCTCTTCACTATATATGATGAGATCTACTCCATTCAAATAAAATTTTAATCGTCCAGATTTATCATTTTTAACGAATGATTTTTACATAATTTTGTCAATACTTTTCTAATTTACAAATATTGGTTCTCCCTCAATAATAATCAAGGAGGATAATGATTGAGGAAATTAAGGAAGATGACTATGATGTTTTAAAAAATAATAATATATTAACTAAATTAGTTAATTTCCTTAATCTATTTACATTATGTGAATATTACTTATAATTAAAGACTTAAGGGATTACTTTAATACTCTTTAAGTATTATATATAAGAGTTATTTAATTAATTTATATAGATTAAAGAAGTGTATTAATTATAACAAATACGGTTTGACCTATCTGAAATATTCATGTATAACTTTAGATTATTATATATCAATTTATAAATTGAATTGGAGAAATATATAAGCTATTAGATATATAAATGTACATAGGACTTATATTTAGAATGAAGACTAGCTCTTATAATTAGAATTGGATGATAAAGTGTGATGTGAGATCATGTTTTGACCGTGGGATTATATCGGACCGGTTTGCTTCCTCTCTTTGTTTATTGTAAAATTCATTTTCACCCAAAATTTGTTTCTTTTACCATCAGTTACGTAAATTTTCTTCCCAACCAGAGCAATCAAACTCTAATAGAATCAAAATACTTTAACAATTTGGCCCCCAAAAAAAAAAAAATACTTTAACAAGAAAAGTAAGTAGGCTATACTTCAATTAGGTAAGTCCGTTTGTGTGTCTTAATTTATTAAAGTAAGTCGACAAATAGTCATCAATTTCAACTCGGAGGAATCCATCTTGGGCTTACCCGTTTTGGCAACTCTGGAGACCATTTTGGCAAACACGTCATATGCCTATTAAATCTTCGGGTTTGTTATTAAAAGTGAGCTCTAGTTGGCGTGCAAGCTCGTCTAAAATCTTTGTCACATCAGGTTTTTTGGTGTCTACAGCTAGAACCAGATCAAACAGATTATCTCTTTGAATTCTTCAATTAACTCTTCGAAGCAGAGTGTCTTTGATTTTGTTTCTGAGTCATAAATTCGGATTAAGTGAGTGTTAGGATCAGCTAATGCCTCCATAACAATCCCCAAGACTGGCCTTCTCCATTCCGAAGCATCAAAAGGATCGGAATTAAACAAATGTAAAGCCATAATGGATTCTTCGTTCAGGTTTTCTTTTGACCAGAGTAAGTTCGGGTTCTCCAACTTTCTTTCTTTAGGCTTGTTGGTGCGTGTTTCACTAAAATTCAGATAATGAAAGAAGTACATTGAAAGTTATTTATCTGGGTATGCATGTGGTATTAAGATTAGGTTTGCCTATCCAAAGTTTAATTATTTCAACTTTGAAGAAATTTAGATGTTCTGCAATCAAAATGCACCAAATTAAAAGCTTCCCAGCTGAACCATGTATTTAAATTATATACAGCCTACAACCAAAATAAAAGGGATGAAAAATAAGTCACCTGAAAAATCTTTCCCTTTGAGAGGAACAAGATGCATAAAAAGATCCAAGATACGGACCTGAATGAAGCAAGAGTGAAGTCAGGAGATGAATGAAACCAGAATTTATGATGCACCTAAGAAACTCCGAATATATAATATCCTTCAAGACTTAAGAAACTCCAAATTTTTATGACCATTACAGCTGCAGGCGGCAGCCGATTTTTTGATTGCCTCCACTTTGCTGGGGTTCACTCTTTGGAAACATGGCCCGAAAAAGTAATTTTATCATGCCAAAATTCACGTATAGAAAAGCTTACATAAAGCCATTGCTTCCTCAACTTTTGTATAATATCAATAGCAGATAGTGTTCATGCTTCTATAGATTCTTTAAATATATCACAATATTATTAATAAATATAAAAAGAATTAATGAATTAGTCCTTCATAGTTTGCCATTATTTTTGACTCAATCCTCATATGTATTTATTTTATTATGATGGATCCACCCGTATCTAGCGTTTTTTCTTATTTTATTACCTTGTATCCAGTTGTAATACCTGAAAATTCCTATTTAATTTAAGTATTATATTTTGGAGGATAATTATCAAAAATGAAGGTAAATATGTGTCTCAAATTATTATAATTAGTTGATTATAATTGTAGGCAAATTTCCCTTGGAATTAAATAAACAAGAGACAAAATATAATATTAAGATTATGGATCATAAGATGTGATGTAATTAACACATAAAGTAATTGTAAATTTATAACCAAAAGAGGCAAGAAAATGTTATGAAAACACTTAATTAATATAAAGGAAATTAGCAAAAATAGTTGGGTAATTAAGTCCACTAATTAAAGATCAATTGCATAATTACTTAAATTAACCAATAAGAGATGCAATAAAAGGGAAATTAAGCACATGATTAAGGAGATAATTAGGCTTAATCAAATAAGCCCCAAGAGTGAAAAATTTCAACTAAGATCAATGGTTAAGATTGTTCAAATCCAATGGTCCTAATTAATTTCCTAATTAATCTTAATCCTCATGAAATTGAATTGGCCAATTAGAAGCTTAGACATAGGATCCTTGACACAATTAAAACACAATTCAAGAGCTAGCAAGGATGGGGGGCTGGCGGCGCAAAATGGAAGAAGGGAATGAAGTTATGATAAAGCATAAAGTTAAAGCTTTGAAAAGTCAAATTATCAACAAGCCAATTAGGAAGCTTAAAACATGGGATATTTTGCAAACTAAAAACATATTAAATGACTAAAATAAGTGGATGTCGGCCAACATGTACGGTGGGTGGGATTTCTTTTTCTTTTCATGAAATAATCAAGTTTTTTAGTTAATTAAAAGCATCCATTAAATGGCTACAGAGGAGGCATGTCGGCACATGAAATGGAGGGATAGAATTGAGTTTCAAAAAGTGATTTTCCATCCAATGGATAGGGTGAAAATCTGGACAAATAAAATTACCATGTGTGCCATTGAGATTTTCTATAAATAGCCAACCCCTCCTTCACATTTCTTCACACCATCACCCAAAACTTCTCTGATCCTTTGATTAGGAGAGTGAGAGTGAGAGTTCTCTTGGAGCTAGAAAGAAGGAGCAAGGTCCTTCAAGGGTAAGCCCCTAGTTCTTGAGCTTTAGTCTTTAGTTTTTTAATTTTTAGTAAAATGTTAGTTTAATCTAGAAAATGGTAAAGTAATTCCCATGATTGTTTTTAGGCCTCCTTGCATTGAAAAATGCCTAATGAGGTAAAAACATGTTGGGAAATAAATTTTGGATTCAATGGAGCAAGATTGTGAAAATTTAGAAAATTCCCGATTTCAGTTTTTTAGGAGTTGTCAGATTAAAGGCATTATTTTATGTATCAAATGAAGTCATTAAATCATAAAATTTTCATGGTTATATTAGACATGTATATCTTTCCATTGATACAAAATGTGTAGCAATTTAAGTTTTGTACAAGGAGATAAAAATTCTTGAAGTTGGGTCACATGTTTGGAAGAAAATTTGAACAGTGATTGGGAAAAATTAAACTGGTATTGATTCACATATTTTGAGTGAACACAAAAGCTAACAGGTAACAAATATATATAATCCTATGGAGCTAAAAAAAAGTGAACACAAATATATGTTATGTTTTGAGAATTATTTCCTAACCAAGGTATGCTATTATCCCTTATCCCTTGGTTTCTATTTGTTTTTTTTTTTTTCAATGATGTATTTTATATTAAAATTTTCTATGTGAAAAAAAAATCATTTATGAAAAGCATAATGTGATTTTAAGCAGTATGATTGATTTCAATATCATTGGTTTTAGGAATAGTTTTATGGGATTTAAACTTCCGTGTTGCGTGAAAGAACAAGATTCTACACACACACGTGAAATAGTGGGACCCACATATATATATAATGAGCATTATATATATGTGGGTCCCACCATTTCATATGTGTGTGACATGAGAAAACAATTCTCCTACAACATGAGAAATGTTTTTCCCCAGTTTTATTCCATTCAAGTTGGTGATCTGTGCATGATTCTCGAGTATTGTTACTTTCAGGTTTTGATATGAACGTATCTATCTTTATATGAGCTTCCGAATAATTGGACTGGAAGCAAATTGCATTTACTATTTGACTTCGGAATTGAATTTCAGTCCGTGGGATCTCTATTCGATTTCCTAGTCCAGTAACAGTTTGAATGCGCTTCGCTATAATTCATCGGAAAAGATCCAAGTTTTGATTTTGGTTTCAAAATAAAGTTTTTGTTTCCGGATTCCGTCCTTCAGAAATATCCGAATATTTTGCCTTACTCTGTTGATTGTTCATAGTGTCGAAAACACACTAAGAAACAAACATATTAGACAAATTTGGTGAAACTGTTGTGTATGTTGTGTTTGCTTTGATTTTCTGAGCAGGTCACCATTAAAATCACTGGTAACGAAGCTCGTAATTGCCAAAAAAAACGCCATCTGATGCTGCAAGTGGCAGCGGGTCTTCATCCGGGTTGCACTAGATCAGGGTCGGGTGGGTTAACCCGTTTCCTGGATAACAAAATCCTGATCACGAGCAAAACGACGTTGCCATCTTATGACGTCAATGAATGATATGTCTATGATAGGAACTAGTTATGGTGCCTATCCCATCAACCTATCCAATTTAGATTGTTTAAATGAGATCGGTCTAAATTTGATTTTTTTTTTTAATTTTTTTTTTAAAATTATTTTAATAGATAGAAAATCTAAAATAAAAATAATATCTGAAATAACAAAATAACAAAAAAAAATCACAAAAAAAAAAATCACCCGGGGATAACAAAATAAATATGTTTTATTTTTTTTTTTTGTAATTTATAGTTTATATAATTCTTTAATGAGAAGGGTATTTGGTAATTTCAAACATGTTGGTATAAAATAAAATCACCCCGGGCCTCAGAGAGAATTTGAACCCAACACTTGTAAAAAACAATACAATCAAAAAATGACCACTAATCGTATCCACACAAAAAAAAAAAAGACCACTAATGCCACCCAGCTACATATTTCTTTTTGCTATCAAACAACAATAATTGTCAAAAATATTAATCAGCTTGTATTGATTTATTTAATTTCAATTTAATTTTATGTGTGTGCTTTCTACCTTATAATATGTGAAATTGTGATTCAGCTTCTCCGTATTGATAAAAAAAGAAAAAAAAACAAAAACAAAAACAAAAACGTGAAGTACACATAAACAACTCTGGAGGATTAAAAAGCGGATACCCTAATCTCAAGGATTACAATAATTAAATCAAATGATTAAGGATTTGATTGGGTTAAGCTATAATCAAGGAAAATATAAAATATTATAATCAAAATCCAATTATTAAAAATTAATTAAGATAAACTCAATATATTGGGCTTGGATGCTCATATATATATATATTATTTATTATTATTATTATTATTTAAAGCCATTATATTACATTAAGGATAAGGAGCATAAAACATGAATCGTTGGAGTTTATTTTGCGGAGCACAAACCAAAAGAATTCAAATAATTCTACCATCAAGACAAAAAGTGTGTACTTTATTTGTAAGTAATGGGTAGGGGTATGCATGGGTAGGGCGAGGTCTATGCCTAATGCCTTGTTTGAAAGATTATTGGGTAGTAAAATGCGCCGATGGGCGGTCTTACCTAATAGAAGCTTTAACATTTTTGGACAGATTAATAATGGGCCGAGGAGGGCGGGTTTCGCTACCCAAATAGTGATACTCTGTCATACCCTATGTGGAAAAAATAGCTTCAATCATACCTGATAAACAATATTTTAAACTACAAATGTAATCCATATTTTGAATATTCCAAAGTAAGTGATCTACAACAAATAGTCTAAACTAAAAGACTATCATATGTCCTAACAAATAGTCAAATACCCATACGTGAAGAATTAATAACATCCATAATCTATTAAATACAAGACATCAAAAAACTATAATTAAAACTTTGTAGTCATCCAAAACTCCAAGTGGTTGTATTAAGGCCCTAAATTATCAAAAGAATAAAGCATATGGAATTACCTACAAAAAAGCAAAAAAGAAAGCATATGATTACATGGATATGTAACATGTAATTATAGGCTCTTAATAATAGAAGTAGATAAACTATTTTATAAAAAAACTAATGTAAGTGTACAATATTAGTAAGTATATAATATAGTATAATATAAGTAATTGTTATATAATATCATATTAGTAAATATATGAATTCAAGCTTACTTACAAACTAATGATCAATGGGTTTATTAGAGTATTAGTAAATATATAATATAAGTATACAATGTATTAGATAAAAAATAAAAAAAATAGTCCAGCCCAATCGGGCCCAATTTTTTGGGAGTGGCTTCTTTTTGTGATAAGCAGGACGATTTTTCATCGGGCTTAGGCAAGTATATTGGGCTCTTGGGCTTTATGAACACCCCTAGTAATGGATATGTAATTTAATAGTCTAACGCTAGCCAGTAGCCACCATTGCAACACACGTTAAAAGGCCAATTAAAATAAATGTGAAGCTGTTATAAAAATAAATAAATCAACGTGAAGCTCTTAAACATGTTATATTAATGTTGGAGTTAAGGTGAAACTCTGTCATTAAATTATTTTTTCAACAGCAAGCTAGCACTCAATACGTTAAAGTAAAAGTAAAATTATAACTCAACGACCAACGTGGAGAATAAAAATTTGATGTGAATGAAGATTTGAGATTATGGGCAAAAAATTATTTTGATATTCTAATCGCAACAAATTAATATTTTGATTTTACTATATGTCTGTTTGGATTAGTAGAAGAAGTTGATTATTGATAAACCCTAATTTTATATATTTTATCCCGCCTTATTCAGTTAGTTTGGGGATTATTTTAGGCTAATTTGGATATAGTAGTTAATATTTGAATTGTTAGCCAATTTTAGGAGATAATATAAATCTGAATTAATTATGAGATATTGTGCTTAAATTATTTATTCGATTGATATCTTATTAAATAATATCTCTTAAGATATAATGAATTATGATTTTATCATATTAGAAAATCCTATGGTGCAGAATTTTTCAGGATAGCTAAAAGGAAATCCAATGGTGAAATTTTATTGGGCTACTTGAATTTTATTGGGCCCAAATTGGTACCCAAAACTCTTTCTTCATCCCATTAAATTGACCTAGCCGCCAAGACGACAGAAAGATCGAAGCATAATACGCAGAGGAGAAGTTCATTCATTCCTCCATTCATTGATTCCACTCACGCGGGACCCACACCTTATATGAATTGAATAATCAATTCTCAATTCATCAAATCATCACGTTGCTGCATACGCTGGGAGGAATTGGTGAATTGCCTTTGGCAATTATTATACAAGCACGGGACCCACGAATTCTTCACTGATTCATCAATATAATTGATCGTGGCTTCCAACAAAGAGCTTGAAGAGATGATTTCCATGGCAGCTTGAGCTCTTTAGGAGGCGACTTGGGAGGACATGGAGAAAGCTAGAGCCTAGGGTTTTATGCTTGAAGACTACAAGGGAGTGTTTTTCCTTTTATCGAATTGTTTGAAAACTTTGAAATTATTTAGTTTTAGATAATTTTGAATTGTTTTCTTGAGAACAATCTAGTTTTAGATTGTAAACACATAATTTATTTCAGATTAATTTGATAATTTGGATTTGAACCTTGCTAAGATATTTTCGGGATTTTTGCTTGCAAACCGTTTGATTGTCAATTGTATTAATAATTGAGTTCTCATTATTGATTTAATTGTCAATTTAGGTTTATCTTCTTGGTTGTTTAATTGAGTTGGTTAATTGTCTAGTTGTTTAATTAGGCAATTGTGAACATAATTCCCATAACTATCTTGGAACTATTTTAACTGATTTTAATGGGTTTAATTAACTAGCGCCAATTCCATTATGAGTTTTCTAGTGGATTAGGCGTTATTGGACTTGAGGGTTTCTCATGTTCAATTAGTTAGTTAAATTTATTAATTCCAATATTTCATTAATCTCCTTTTGGTCTAATTAATTGATTTAGGCTAAGAAAGTCAACTCCATGCGATTCCTAAGTTGTCCCCTTTATCATCATAATTGAATTAAATCTTTGTTAATTTATTTTCTTAAGATTTTAATATTCTCTCATAACGAAAACCCCCAAAAAATTGCATTTAAATTCATATAGATTAGTTTCATTCTCATTTAGGTTTTAGACTAAATTTTCATTCTGCATTTAGTTAGTTTGTTTTGTTTGCATTTTTTTTATCACCTAAATTTAACCTAAAGAAAACCCACAACTTGCTCCTTGGGAGAATGACCTAGGTTGACTCTATATTACATAATTAATTAGGACCTAGTTTAATTGACTGCTTTAGCGACAAAAGCAGGCTCATCAATTATTCCAACGTAATTTATAGGTACATTTGTAAGAAGAGTTTTATCTCGAACGTGTTCTTCAACTCCAGCCCAAACCACCGTTGATTTTCATGGAAAAAAAAAAAAAAAAAAAAAAAAAGAAGGTGTTGATTTCATTTATTGTTCTTAAATTTTCAAATTTTGAATTTGATTTCATTGGTGATACTTATGGCATGATTGTCATAATTTTTCATTTATTACGGGAGGGATTATGTGATTTTGACAAAAATCTCATTAATTATTTCAATTGAGAGATTATCGGAGATAGGTCATGGGAGATTCTGCTGGCTTATGCGAGTCAAAGTAAAAAGCCTAAACTATATATAACGGCTTTCATCTGTGAGATTCCTTCTTCTGTGTCGACAACCATGAAGAAAATAGAGATCAATGGCGCAGCACCATACCTTCATGATGAGATCATCATCTGCATTCTCAGTCGGCTTCCGGTGAAATCCCTAATGCGATTTCAATGTTAATTGAATCCGTTTTATATGCTTGACAGAGGTATTTATCTATCATTGTAATTTCTTTTCCTTTCACTATTTCTAATTGATGATTCTCACTCGTCTGATATGTGCACAACCTGAAGTAGCATACAACACATTTTCTGTATTTGAATTGGAGGATTATTTGATTGATGGATTAGCCTAAGACTGTGATTAGCATAGGTGAAGCCATTCATTGATCGAAGAGTTGTGCGCCCTGTGAAGGATCGCACTTCAAAATCAACCTGAATATGTATTGTGATTGATTTCTATATGTTTATTGCATAAGCATAAAATGAGTGACATAGTAAACCACTCAAATTCCTTAGAGAAACATAAGAATCTAGAAAATAGTAAAAAAATAAAATCAGTCACTAGAGGGATGCTGTCAATCCTAGAAACGACGACCTATGTATCATGGGGCTTGTTTGTGTATTATGAGTTTGTCTGTAGACAACGAAGATTGAAGCAAGTTATCAGATTTGTAATCTGCAAATGACTTTAGGGGCAGGAGGTTGCATACCATTAAGGGTGATTAAGATGGAAAAATCCTATAGTCCAGTCAATCTGATGTCACATAATACTATGATGGTGTTGACTGTTGAGCGAACATTTCTTAACTTTTCCTAAAAGTTCTGTGTGATTAAGTCCGGCTGGTAGTATTAAATCTCCTCAATAAGTAGAGGTCCTGGATTCAATTCGGTTTGAAAACTTAAGCTGTTACTGTCTACCCCTCTATTTTCAAGTTTTTTTTTTTTTTTTTGGTTTTTTTGACTTTGCAGATGATGAAGATGATCTCAGAGCGTCCATTTAGACCTATATGGTGGGATTTGGATCAGCAACGCTCAATGCTTATATGTTGCCCTTAGTTTAATGCCCTCAAGACTCAAGAGATGTTATCTATAAATATCAGGTTGCGTATGCATTAATCTTTGCTCAATAAGATGTTGTAGATTCAATATAATTTCATTTGAAAGCACTTAAGCTGTTAATGTTTTTGGGTATTGAGTTGTTAACTTGTAATGGTAAATTGGATTAATCTTTGCTTTATTTCTTTTACCTATCCATTTTGGCTTTCAAAGATAGATATATCCAATATTATTTAATTACTTGCGGATGGATTATTTGGGACTTTTTATATCCTATCAGATTTTAATCTTTGCTCGAAGATTTCCTGTATATACGTGAATTTGCCAAGCACAAACCAATATAATTCAAATAATTCTATCAAGAGAGTATAATTTGTGTTGTAGTAATAAGTAATGGATTGCTAATGTAATATTCTAACCCCAGCGACCGTTGCAACACAAACACATGTTAAAAGGCCAATGAAATAAATGTGAAGGTTTTATAAATGGCAGAGGTCCATAGCGCCATATGGTCAAAATTAAAAACAAGAAGTAAAGTTAGGCAAAAAGTACGACCCATAAGTAGAGCCGTCAAAACGGGCCAGGCCCATCGGGCCAGCCCGTTTAGGCCTTGGGGCCAGGTTTGAAAAATGGACGAGATATTTGAAATTAGCCCTAGAGTAGGCCCGACGGGCCTCGGGCTTAAATGGGCGGGCCTGAAAGGGCCTGCCCGCAAGCCCTTTTCTTTGTAGTTTTTTTTCCTTTTTAAATTTATTAATTTATATATATATATATATATATATTGTATTTGTTATAGAGTTATTTATCCATTTAACTACAAATACATAATAACTATATTCTAATTTTATGATTTGATTTATTATTTGTTGCAAATAAAGATTATAGATGTGTTCATGATGCGGGAGAGGAATTTCATGATATTCTTACTCATGAGCCGTGAGGCTATTACTCAAAGTGAAGAACAATCAAATGTCGTTAAAATTGATGATAGTGACGAAGATGACGACAATAATAGTCATCGTACTAATGTCACTAAGTGATATGCTTTTTATGTTTTATATGAGTTATTTGTGAACATGGTTTGCTTTTGATTATGAATTAGTGATCGTGCTTATTTATTGGATGATTCGTGTTGTAATTTACTAATTATATTTTTAAAAAAATGAAGGAAAAATAGTTAAAATTTGGAAGAGTAATTTTCGGGCCCTGTGAGCCGGCCCTGGCCCTGGTGCTCTCGGGTCGGGCTTTGAAAAACAGGCGTTTTTCTTACTCCGGCCCCTGGAGGGGGCCCTATTAGGCCCTGGCCATTCACGGGCCGGCCCTGGTGTAACATCCCAATTTTCGAAAGTGTTTTCACGGTATCTTGATCAGAGTTGAGTATCGGAAGTAAATAGTATTGAAAAGTAACTGATAAATATCTACTGTAGTGTATGTGCTTTTAACAGCGTTACAATTTTTTTTCAAATGTGGATATCGTAAAGTACATGTTAATAGGACTTTCTCTAGCCGGTTCCTACATCTGCTGCTTACCCTTATCTTCGATCCTGTTTACTCTGGATCCTGAAGCTATGGTAAGAGCTGAGGTTCAATACCCATTGAACCTCAGATAACGGTTAATCTCATGTTCATGTAACAAGTATGTATGACAGTTTATTCATGATATCACAGCAATATTCACATATGAAAGATAATAACCGAACACAGCCACTTCATAACACTTTCTTGCTCTTTTAAATTCTACATGAACCATAGCTTAATATGGTATTTATTATATTTTATGGTATTTTATGATGCCTAACAAAATTTATTAAATCATTGGTTATTCTAGTCCTAAGAAAAAAAAATACCTAGAAAATAGAATAAACACATCTCAAAATTTGAGACCACATATTCACCTCTTTTAAATAGGCTTTTTTTTTCTATCAAAATATTGTATTTGAAATAAAAAGAAATTTTGGGTATTACATTTCTCCCCGTTAAATAAAATTTCGCCTCGAAATTTGCTCTATACTAACTAGACCTTGAACTATAATTCCTGGAAACTTACTCCATACTAATTAGACTTCGGACCATACACTCTAGATATTCACTCTGTCGGATCCTTTTTATGTTTAAGCCGTTCCTCTCGGTGATCGGGAATTCACTCCGGCTCGACTACGAAGGTATTGCCATGTCGTACTTTGACATCCTGCTACACAAATGTCTCCGTGGCGTCTATATACTGTGGCAACAAAAGATACCTCATATTTTGATGACACGATCATGAAATCCGTTATAGAGGTTAATCAAGTTCGGGGGTAAGGCATATCTGACTGATTCATGTTTAGTTAAAACTCCGAATGGCCTTACGTATCGAGGTCCTAATTTTGCCTCTCTAGCGTTCTACCGACACTGGTTACTGGGGATAATACATGATCGTCGACTTCGAACTTTAGAGGTCTTCCTCTCTTGTCAGTGTAGCTCCTCTGTCTACTTTGTGCTGCTAGGGGTTGTCTTGTGCTCACCGTGATTTGTTTGGAGGTCTGGTCAATTAGATCTGGTCCAAGCAATTTCTGCTCAGATAACGGTGTCTGATACGTTCGCCCTTGACGTTTGAACGTATAAACTCAGAAAACTCTAGACATCTAGTCTATTCCCTTACTATGCATGCTTACTTAGCACGCACTTTAATATTCAAATAATAATCTCATTCATTTTGTACCCAGGTATAGTATTCAAACATAAGACCTACTCGCCCATCCCCACTGTGCTTGGTTACGTAGGCCTCACTGCCTGACCTATTCAGCCTCTGGGCTTAACACATATTGGTCTTCTGGCTCAATCCATTACCACAGCACTAGGGATTTTAGCTTTAATACCTTGGAGATTATCCTCAGGCTTTAGGCATTTCAACTATTACCTGGTACAGTAAATGTTTTGCCAGACTCAAGACGTACTTGTAGACATACTAGTCTAAGGTCACTATAACAATTTGCATTTCACACAATGATAAGTACTACTGTCTTAAAGCCTAGGGACACTTCCCCGTGTACATTCATACACCTAGATTTCGAGCATCTCATTGGTCTATTTTATCTAAACCTCTCCCAAGTCTAACTCTTAGACTATATTAGAAGCTTGATACTAGTTTCTATACAAGAATTATTGATTACAACGACAAATCTTTTCTTTGCTAAGGTAATTACTATGCCCAATTCCTAACATAAATTGAGGAGTTTATATTCCATATTTTCATCAGGAGTGAGGAGAAGTCAGCATACAAAGTAACCGAAGAATAGTTTCAACGAAATCCTGAACAACTTTTTAAGTTCCAATTAGTTTCCATGAATTCCACATGCTACTACAATTTTCATGTCCAATACTTATCAATAGATGCAAATAACAAGAAGACAAAAATTCAACTTCAGTTACTACAGTAACCTACACATTCCAATTTATGTTTTATATATCTGAAACCTAATGGTTTGGATAGGAGTTTAACACAAACATATTAGTATGGTGGTGTACCAAGGTAAGGTTTCAGTACCAACACCAAACATACTAACTCTCAATTTAGATGAATGGTCAAGATTTGCTAAATTGCATACTCAAAATTGCCGAGTCAAATAGTTTATGTTAACTTGAAGGCGTTCATCAAAATTCCAAAATAAAACAAGGATATATAATGCAAGGTTATTTCATTATGATAAAGTGATAAGAAATCTTAATTTCAATTGATCAACAAGTACCATGCATTTCAAAACAGGGTCTTAATACAAGGCATGTCACAGGATTCAACTAAGTATCGTTTTAATAGTCAAAATCAGTTTATCTATCAGGTTTCCTTTAACGCTAACATGCATCATTCGAAGCTAATCCTGTTTTAACATATCAATGACCAATAATCAAGCTTACAACAAGAGAGATCAAGAACAATGAATGATCAGGAAATTTGAGGAAAATGGTACCTATAATATCTATTGGTCTAAATTTCACAAAGTGTGATAATAAAAATTGGCAGAGTGGTAATGCATATACTTAAAATGGTATACTCCAAACCACATTCATAAATTAAATCCGTTAAAAAAATTTCTGGTATAATGAAGTAAAATTTCCGAACTCACATTTTCCAACATATGACTACTTCTCACAAAATCCTATGCCGGTGTCATAATTTAGAATTTTCATAGCTAGCTGGTTGGACTATAATAATTACATGCATGAACTTTAATGAAATACTCTAGCAATGTGCACTTAACAAGATTTAATAAATTTAAAGAAGAATCACTTTCAAAAACATATAGTTTCAAACTAGTTTAGTTGGGAAAATTTAAGTGAAATGCTCAGGTTAGATTTCTAAGTGAACAATCAATTGGTCAGCATGTTGTCTATGAGTTATATTTGGTTGAAAATTTTCAGAAATAAAGTAAGCATTTAGGCATATGTGTAACATACTTAATTTATTAACTCCTACAAGTTTCAAGTCTTAACAACAACCTTAAAGCGCAAATATCCAATGCAATCTCATATCGTACAAAATATGTTTAGCAGTAAGCATATGATCACAAAATGTTTTCAATGTCAAACTAGAGAACATCAGATCCTAATCATGCAAATGATCCAAATGATAAGAGAGAGTTCATACAAGGCATTGCTTGATTTATCATAAACTTCATGATGATGCTTAAATTCTATTCAATAAGACAGATCTCTTCACAACAACATAAAGAAAGGGATTTTTGAGTTTTGCCAAGATATATCTAAAACATTTAAAACAAAAACAATCGTGCATATAAGGAAACCAAACTTAGTATTATATACCACATAATCCTCACTTCCCTTCTTATATACTTTCAAGTTTTTATTCAAACACCAGTATGGATGCCAACAGCTTAACAGAACTAACTGTTTTCTAGACTTGTCTCCTAGTGTATACTTAGGCATTAGTCCACTAATACTTTTTCTTCCTTGAGTACATACTCCATCAAGAGTCTTTCAATACCAGTTAACTTGTTCCTTACTATTTAAGATATCTCGTACTGTCTACGGAGTCAAACTGGCCTAGCGGGGTAGAGCAAGATGGACCACCTATACGGCCCTCAATCATGCCTTGATTATGATTATGCCCGGGTTCATAACGATAATCAAGACCCCAATGAAAAAGTATTGCTCTAGGTACTAGAATTGGTTTTATGTGTGGTTGTCTATTTCTACCTCTACATCTATTTCTATCTCTGCTTTGTAAATGTGAGAACGGTATCTTCTCCTTACTACCATTGATCATTTGCATGGCTCGTCATTAGTTAATCAAAATCAAGAATGACATCAATGTCATGAAAGGATAATCAGATAAGGTCTATAATATATTCACGTCTGTTCATATACGTAAGTCGATTCAGACATGTTTTAAAAGCAAAAGATTTCACACCTAGTGGTGTAACTACTTTAGGATAATCTATAGGTATATGCGCCCTAAACGTCTTATACATAAATATGAAATAAACGAGTGATTAGCACTCGAATCATATATTGCCTAGCGTAGATTCCTATTGAGAGATAGTCCCTTGGACCTCCCCTGGGGTTTTTCCGGCCTTTCCTTTGTTCAGTGCTATCACCTGGCCTGAGTTTTGTGGCCTTATCACTCGTAGTTGTCTAACTCTATCTCTACCTTTACTTCTACCTCGGCCTCTAGGAACTCCAGTTCCTTGCAAATTTGTCATCTTATCTTTCTATTAAGAATGACACATATTAAGGAATACTGTAATTTTTTCTAAACAAACATATACTCCACATAAGGTAATATACCCGTCATAACAGCTAACTGGCTTTAATACCTGCATTCATATTTAACATTTCCGTATTGTCGTACTAATGGCTACTCGTTTACATGTTGCCTAAAATGTTCTGCCTTTAGAAAGTTCGTTCGTAGGGCGTTTATCAGCTCTTTGTGTGTACTCAAGACACGTCGCACGGTATTTGGGTTTATAAAAAGGTTCACTTTCGGAATCATCTTGGTAGCTTATCAGCTGGAAATACGCACGGTTATCATCGACGGATGAATGGTCTGATCCTATAGGTCTTTTCTGGCTCAGAGGGTATACTAGTCATTGGTTCTGGGTACACTACGTTCAGGGATACTGAATGAAAAGGTCTTTGATCATACATGGTGTCGTAAGGATATTTCGGGTCGGGGTGGTATTCAGGTTCGGGGTTAATTATCGGAGCAATATCATATTCAGGAGCAGAAAGATGTATTAGCTCAAGGTTAAGTTCTAGAGTGGGGTATAACTGATCAGGTTGAAGTACAGGTTCAGGATTGTACACTAGCTTAGGATGGTATATTTCTGAGGGTTTATGGTTATGAATGGGTACAAGGGGTTTTTCAGGGCTTGGGTGATCTACCGACTCAAGGTGATACACTGGTTCGGATTAATATACTAGTTCAAAATGATACACTGGTCTAGGGTTGTAGGATTCGTTAAAATACTCTGGTTTGAAATGGTACTTGGGTTCCGGATCAGCTATAGGTTCGGGCTCATTTATTGGGGCAAAGATGTTGTTCGTGGTGGTATTCGCTCGTTCGTCATCGGGGTAGTTGGCATATACTCGTGGTCTAAATGGTATTTTGGAGCGGGGAAATATGGTTCTGGTTTGAGCATAGGCATAGGGGGTGGATTTGTTGGTTCCGGGTTCAGTCTTACTTTTACGTTTTCAGAGACTACTGACTGACGTGCTACACGTCTCCTTCTCCCATAATAATCTATGTAGGGAAACTCGTCTGTTTATCACTACAACAACACCAGGGTTTTATCAGTACTTGTTTTCAAAAGATGCTCTAAGATAATGGCTTAGATCCCAACTTAGTTAATCAAACCGATTGGCCAGGTGGGTGTCTATCATGGGAGTCTCACCAACTTTACGGCGACTGAATGACTGACCCACATAGACTAGCCCTGCCTTCGGCACCAATGGTTTACTATAACTGAGCCAGGTTATTTCCAGGTAAAATGTTCTTAGTTAAAAAAAAACTCTGAACCTAACTCCGTTACTCAAACAATCTGGTCAGGCCGGTGTATTTGTGGAAGCCTCGCTGAGGTTAACAGCGACTGGTTGACAACCACAAAACTGTTTCTAGACACCAGACTATTTGGAGTAGCATAGTTAAATTCCTGCCAGGATGTTTGCTCTGATACCAAAATGTAACATCCCAATTTTCGAAAGCGTTTTCACATTATCTTGATCAGAGTTGAGCATCGGAAGTAAATAGTATTGAAAAGTAATTGATAAATATCCACTCATCAGCCGGTTCCTACATCTGCTGCTTACCCTGTCTTCGATCCTATTTACTCTGGATCCTGAAGCTATGGTAAGAGCTGAGGTTCAATACCCATTGAACCTTAGGTAACGGTTAACCTCATGTTCATGTAACAAGTATGTATGACAGTTTATTCATGATATCACAGCAATATTCACATATGAAAGATAATAACCGAACACAGCCACTGCATATGAACGTTATTATAGTCTGCACTATCCACCAGTGCCACGGTGTACATCCGTGTCTTCAGCGCTAGGAAAACTCGACGGTATTATCAAAACCATAACCCGTGTATAGCTGTATATGTATGCTCAACACTTTTAAAAATAGAGTTTCAGTCTAGGAATACCACTATCACACATATGAGTATACAATAAACATCAGAGTTAGTGTTACACTACGCGTCCGTACCTTCGTCGGTGTTGTCGGTACGTTGACGGTCGGACGGTGATCACGTGTATCCTATAATAGTAATATCGTATTTATTAATTTAAAAATAATATCCTAAGAGATATTTTGGCCACTAATGACTATTTTGCCCTTGCAACATTTATTTTTCACTTTATTCCTTCAAAATTTGTAGAACAATATTTGGTACAAATCTGGGCAGCATTTCGTCTAACTTTGAAAAATCATAATTAATTCTAGAAAAATAGAAACGAGGATCCTTAAAATTATTTGGAATCCTTAGGATGTCTATGTTCAATTAAAAATAATCACCTCTGCACATATTACACTAATCACTCCCAGGTTTTAAGTTTTGAACCTCTGCCCAAAATTTTTCCAGAAATTCGTAGCCTAATTTTGAGAATTTTTATCTCACTGTACAAAACTCATTTTAACATGTTCTTAGGATATTTAAAAATCCCTATATTTATATTTTAACCATGAATTTTCTCAGAATTTTGTGACCATATTTTCAATATGAAATTCTGGCATTTTCATCACGCCTCCGAAATTCTGAAACCGATGAAATTTCGAGAACTTCGTTACTTTGATGATTTTCTTCCGAGAAATTTTGCTATATGACCTCCCTCATCATTTTTTTCGAAATAAATCCAATTTTGACCATAAAAACATGTAAATAAAATTATTCTAGCATATTTAAGATCTACACTACTTCTATCTAAAAATTTAAGAACTAGAACTTAAAGAACTTAAAGCTAGAGCTAGAGAACTTACCAAAAACCTTGCTACTCCTTCAAGATGCTCCTTACTTTCACTCTCCTTCTATGTTTCAGCTTCTATGCTTTGTGAATTGGTGAGAAAAGATGAAGGTCCTACCTCCCTATTTATAGCAAACCTTGGAGTTAACTATCTAACATCCCTTATTCACTCTTAATCCTTGGATCTAAACTTAGTAAAGAAGTTTTAATCTCATCCATCCATGTGATTAGAAGACCCTAACTTAATCTCTAAGTTTTGCTTTTTGAGAATTAATTTACTTTAATGAAATCTATTTTTGGTTGCTTGATCAATTACGAATACTTTTAAATTTCGAGTATGTTTTTTGATTAGTAGTTAGATATCCAGATTTATGGTCTAATGAGATTTCCCTGGTTGTACTAAGCTTATTCTTCAACGTTTGCAAAAATAGCCTTTACTAGGCTTACTTTGAGGTTAAATTATGTGGGTTCAAGATAAGTCCTTATATTTTCTAGGGATTCCTACTTCTTCACAACTTTTTAAATTTGTATAAATTCTCACTTTATTTGTTGTTTTGAGTTTTTACTGTGTACATCAGATATTTACTGGATTTCAAACCATTATCAAATTTGCTTTAATTAATTTTTTTCTCTCTCATTGGTTAAGCTTAGGTCACAAGGATTAAGCTTTATCATAACTCATTAGAGCCTTTAGATAAGCTTTATGAGGTTAAATCTTGGCCCTTAGATCATAGTTGAAATTGTTGACTTTTCAAAGCTTGATTAACATTTGATTAACACCTTAATCAAAAGCTTAATTATCTTTTGATTGTTGCATTATTGGTTCATGGAGTGATTTACGATTGTTAACAATTCATTAGTGCCAATCCTAATCCCTTATTGGTTCTTGACTTTTAATTAGCCTAATACACCTCTAATTAATGGCTATTAATATTAATTGTTAAAGAATTACCTAAATATTCCATTAGTGTAATTTTAATTGCTAATTAATTATTAGCAATTGCCCCTTAATTGTTCAAGTGTTTTGATAATTCTTTATGACCTTCTTGAAATAAATATGAACTAAATATTAATTATAGGGCATTAGAAAATTTAGTCTCTTAACAAATTATGAAAATTGGTGTTTATGGTCCTTTAATTATGAAGACTTGCATAATTTATTTAATTTAGTGAATGTTTTGTTGGTAATTAATTGTCATTGATTTCTCTAAATTTATTTAGGTATTTTCATAACACTTTCTTGCTCTTTTAAATTCTACATGAACCATAGCTTAATATGGTATTTATTATATTTTATGGTATTTTATGATGCCTAACAAAATTTATTAAATCATTGGTTATTCTAGTCCTAAGAAAAAAAATTACCTAGAAAATAGAATAAACACATCTCAAAATTTGAGACCACATATTCACCTATTTTAAATAGGCTTTTTTTTTCCTATCAAAATATTGTATTTAAAATAAAAAGAAATTTTAGGTATTACACTGGAGGGCCGGCCGGCCCTAATTGACAGCTCTACCCATAAGTCAAAATAAATTACTGTATGACTAATTTAATAGAAATAATATTTTAGGTCCTTTAAAATTATCTAAAGTATTTTTGCATCCAAAATTTGTTTATGGTGTCAGTACTCTTTTTAAAAAAGGTAGGGTTAAGTAGCAAATTTGTCTCGAAAGAACACGTCCAGGAGCAATTTTGTCCTGAATTATTTTTTCCCTCAATGTAAACCCGAAGTATAAAAATGTAGCAGTCTTATCATTTTTCTTTAAAAAGTTAACGGTCAACGTTAGTTTTTTAACAAAAAAAAAAGAAAATGCAAGATTGCTATGTTTTTAAATTTCCGAGCTAGATTGAGCCAAAAAAAAAACTTTTAGAGCAAAATTGCTCCCGAACATGTACTTCCAAGACAAATTTACTACTTAACCCAAAAAGGTAAAAGGTGCTTTTGCTATATTAACAAGATATATTTCCCATGCATTGCACTGGCTGATTACTCTGTTATGATTAAAATCCATCCGAACATTAATTAAATGATTTATTAATGTGTAATTTAAGGGTTTTCTTTTTTATATTACATGTAAATGTTATCATTTCACTCAAATTTTTTGTGTTTTATTTTAGGAAAAATCCATCTCAGGGCCCATATTAGCAAAAAAAGTCAAAAAAGACCCAATAAACAGGCACATGCCAAAAAAGGCTCTAAGGGCTTTTTTCGATATTATTTTATAAAACGTTAACAACGAAATCGGTCTCATTAATAACTAAATCAATACTCGTTAACAACTAAATCAGTCGCATTAACAACAATATCTTAACAACTAAATCAGTCCCATTAACAATTAAATCAATACCTGTTAACAACTATATCAATCCTATTAATAACTAATGTTTTATGAAATAATATCAGAAAAGACTCTAGGACTTCTTTTGATATGTGACTTTTTTTTAAGACATTTTTTGATATTTTTTGCTAATATGGGCCTTAACATGGATTTTCTTTTATTTTAATTGTACAAACAGTAAAAGGCTTATGAACAGTAAAAAGCAAGCCTATGAACAGGAAAAACAATCAAATCATATGAAAGTAAATAGCTTATGAACAGTAAATGGCGGAATAGATTTTATAAATATGTAGATTGATATAAATTGATAAATTTGTAAATTAAAAAAATACTCGCATTATTTATGAATAGTAAATAATATGATTATTTTTCAAACTTCATAGAATATAAGGAAGTTGGCTAAGCGATTTTTGTGTTTATTAATTTTCCTTCGCTTAAAATACATTCTCAATAACTAGGGTATTCACTTTCGTCTTCTTCAATATGTAGCAAAGTGGTTGTCGTTATGGACGACGAAATTCATGTGATCTTCTATTTTCTCTGTTTCACCCCTAAAAAATAGGGGATTTGCTTCGTCTCGAAATAAATCCTTCATCATCAGATTCAAATTTGATGCAAGCAAATCATATCAAATTTGAATTTAATTATCTTGTTCTTTTCCTTAATATATTAAAATCTAAATATAAATTTGTTAATTTAAATCCAAATACAGTAAATAACCTATTATTATAAAGCTCTTTGAATGAAGTTTTTAAAGAAATAATACCCATTCCAAAAAATTTATAATTTTAAACTTAGGATCAAATTAGTAAACAAAGCTCAAAAAAATGTGAGCTTTGATGATTTAAATAAAATAGAAAATATTTAAAACAATTTAAATAATTATGTGTTCCAAATATTTCTCTAATTCTCGATATTATCCGTTACCCCCATAACTATTGGTGATATATCAAATATCTAAATCTACCATTATATCTATTTTGAATATTTATATTTATTTGTTTAAATTTAAATTTTTTTCTTAAATTTTTAAAAATATATTGTTATATATATATAGGGAAAAACACTTCTCATGTTGTAGGAGAAGTGTATTCTCGAGTCATGTCACACACACATGAAATAGTGGGACCCACACACACACACACATATATATTATATGTGGGTCCCACATTTCATGTGTGTGTAGGAATCTTCTTCTTCCCATGCAACATGAGAAAATTAAACCCCATATATATATATATATATATATATTTTAAATCTTCTTTTTCTGACTTGAAACAATTGATTCATTACGGCGATTCAAAGCCGAGGCATTCATCTTCCATTTATGGAAAAAAAATACATTTTTTTTTTCATTTTAAATTAATTACGTCTAAGAGTAAAAGATGTATTTTTTGATTCTTTCCTAACTGTCACCCACTCACTCCTCCATTTTTTTCATACCAAACAACTCATCTTCCCTCATCCTTCAAAATCTTCTCTTTGCTTCTTTTCCTTCATCCTTAAATCTTCCTTATACCAAACGCGCTCTTAGTCATTGCAAGGTCTTTACTTGACTTTGAAAGTAACTCTTTGAATTACCCATTTGGATCCTAGATGGATGATTTAGTGTATATGTTTTTTTTTAAAAAAAAGTTAAAATTATTTTGTTTTCTATTTTTTTCCCCTTTAAACCATCTCATTAAGTGAGTAGGTTAAAGGAGAGTTTTTATTAATGGGGCAGTTTCTAAAGTAATGAAAATGATTAAAAATGATGTTTTAGAAAAGGGAGAATCACATATAAAGACAATTGAAATACCTAAATTCTAATTTAGTCTACTAAACTTAACCAATTATTAATTAGGTTATGTGACACAATTAGGGATTTAGAATTTGGAAGAAATTACCTCTATATCCCTTAATTATTGAACAAAAAGATGGAGATACATTGTATATGTGTTAGGTAAGAACCCTAACTGCAGAAAATTCATTGGAGGCCTCAATACCATCAAAAACTGGTAAAGAAGGCTACGTAAGTTGGTTATAATTTTAAATCTTATTTCTTTAATCGTTTTAGTTAATATATGTACTAAAGGTACTACAACATATTAGTACAATATTTTTGTGATCAACATAATTAGATGATCTCATAAATTTCATTGGGGATCGAACAATAAGACGCATTTGAATGAGCTAGAATCTTAGCAATTTTTATCTAGCCCCTTTTCAGATTTTGTCGTTAGGTTTATAACCACAAAATACAAGTTTCATCATTGCCTTCCTTTGAAGTAGTATATTTGAATGAAAGCTCACCATGTTTAGGGATAGTGTACCTGGGTTGATTCTTGAGCTTGATCGTTTATAGTGCTCACACCGAGTCCAAAAGTGATCATTGGTGGTTGACCTTTCCTAGAACAGTAGTGGTAAATTGTATTACCCTATCTCGCCAACAACGATTGAAGTTTTCCTCATATGAATATGATACCAAAGCATTTCTAATTCAAAAGATGTAGTAGATGTGCTTTTATTATTTGATCAACACACTGAAGAAAATAATCGAGGATTCTACCTTTTCTAAGGGTAAAAAGGAATGCAATATTAGGGAATGGCTTTGATAAATTAAAGTTTGAATGGATGATTGTGTATTCATAAACTAAATAGTAGGAGGTCTTGTGTTAATTTTTGATTCAGTAGTGGAAACAAAACTCTAGATGTGATTGGATTATTTTATGTTTTAATGGTGATGAGATAATGTTTTATGTGATTTCAAAGCGTAACAACCACTACTAGAAAATACAAAATTTGCGACGAATTTACGAGGGAAACATTTTCCGTCGCAAATTTTGGTTAATTTGCGAGGAACCAAGTTTCCCTCGCAAAAAGATGATTTTTGCGAGGAAACATGGTTCCTCGCAAAAAGAGGTGATTTTGCGAGGGAATCTTCATTCCTCGCAAAATGGCCCAAGCTCCCTCCATTTAGCGAGGGAACTATGGTATAGTTCCCTCGCAAAGAGGGTATTTTGCGAGGGAAAATTTAGTTCCCTCGCAAAATACCCTCTTTCTTTTTGCGAGGAACCATTATTCCTCAAAAAAAGATGTATTTTGCGAGGGAAAATTTAGTTCCCTCGCAAAATACATGCCAAAATTATCCAATAACCTGGCTCATTCCTCTGGCTCTTCCCGAAAATTTCTCTCACACTTGGTCGAACTCCGCCTTCCCCGCCCGAAATCCCCGGCATTTCTCCCTCCCTCTCCCACCTCGCATCGTCGCCACTCTCCTTCCCTCTCATTCAGCCTTCCTTCTTGCTTCTTTCGGATGATTGGTTTTTCTTCTCCCTTCTCTGTTGAAACTCAGAAACATTGTTCTTCCCTTTCCCATTCCTTCTTGAACTAGAAACCGAAAGGTGTTGCCTTTTCGTTGATTCACTGTTCATTTCCGATGTCGTCGTTGTGAGTGTTGTTTGTGGCGAGTTCAGCGCGATCACTCTCTATTTTCTATTCGTGGTAGAGACAAGTGCGATGTGATGCCCTGAGTTCACCATAACGCCATTAGTCACCTTCACCGTCATAGTTTTACGCCGACTCACCTTCACCGTTGCTGATTTTAGGTTAGTTCGTTCACTTGAAAGGTTGCATCTTTGATCGGCTTCTCAAGCTATATTGTAATGTAATGTGTGTTCCTTTTAGACTCTCCCTCCTCTTCTTCGCATTCGCTTTGGATTGTGGGTTTTGGGCTTCTAAAGTTATCTTCAATTCTTCACCGAAGGTATTGATGCTTCAGTTTTGATCAGTTAGTTTTTTTCCTGTTCATTTTGTAGTTTTCATTTGCTTCTGAGTTATAACTAGTTGGGTTTCGTTGGGGGTTTGGTTAATTTTCTTCATCATGTTGTTTCGTTGGGAGTTATCTTCGGTTCTTCACATTTAATGGTTACTAGCCTGGTTTTTTACATTTTAGTGACTTTGTTTTGTAATTTGTTATGATACTTTGTATATCGTCATGTTCTATTCATAGAGGCAAAAATGAAGTGATAGGCACTTTTCATGCCTCGTCATCCATTGAAATTGCAGCTAATCTCTAAAACTCATTTTGGAAAATGTACGCACGGGTGTCATTTGAATTGTTTTGGAAATATATTATTGTGGTTGCAACAAAGCAATCTACTTCACCGGTGATGTAGTGGGCAAACCGGTTGAGTTTGGGTTCTCATCAACAGTGAGACTTGTGCATTTGTTGAAGATATTTTTGCAAGAGTTCCTTGCGTAGCGCCTGGTTTAAATGTTAGTTGTTTTATCTCGGAGGCACGGTGAGCAGATAGCTTATACATATAGATTTACCATCATAATATCTTTTATTATTTAAACCTAATATATTGGGAACATCTCATAATTTTGTTGCATTGCTATGCTTGTTGTATTATATGCCAGATTTATCAGAAACAAGAGAGAGAATCTGCAATGCTGGTTAGAAAGCAAAAGACTTCCACAATTTTGGATGCTAATGATGATGATGAAGAATCTTCCATGCAAACTGGCTGAGTCCAGGAAATATGAAGGTCGGAAAAAACGGTTCAGGAAGAAAAATGAAGTGGATGATGGTGAAGATGATGAGGCAAAGTTTTTTTAACCTAAATATATACTTTCATTTTGTTGGTCCTGTTAAGTTGCCAATTAGTGGTTCTTCTAAGAGCATTTGACATTGCTTTGATGAAATTGAAACCTACAGGTAATTGCAAGGGATGAAATGGAGAGACAAGTTAAGAGGCGAATTTCACCAGATGAAGATGATGGTTCAAAGGTACATTTTCATGTGTATAGATGTGTTTTAATGGCCAGAATAGTTTTCTAGATAAAATATGTATGAGACGTATTTGCTAGTTTCTAGTGATTATAATTTGTGCAATCATCTGGATAACTAATGTATAGATGTGTATGCTCATAATTGAATATTGCTTAAAATCGATAACTAATGGATTCAACTTTGCATCCATCTCAGATGTTCTCCCATTGGTTAACTAGACCCCTCGCTGAGTGATACTTTGATCCATATGTGGAATAATGCTGGTGAAATTATTATTGTCTTTCATAAATATGAATTATGGAGCTTGCTCTTGTTGTTTATTCTAGCAGAGTTCCTTGTTGAGATGTTGTTTCTCATGTTATCCGTTAGTAGTATCTTCATAGGTTGAGGATTCTATTATTTTATTTGGTTGAAAAGAAAATCAACGAGTTTCTTCCTTTATTTGATCAAAGGTTGTGATTCAAATTCGTGTAATCATTGATGTGCACTTTCGAAGTGTGTTTATTGTCTATGATTTTCATCTTTAGCAAGCAGTGTAAGTGGCATAATTTCCTCATTCCCCCACCCTATTGATCCTATACAAAATACAAGTAGACTAGTGTTTAGTTTCACACTTATATGGTGCAAGTGTGCTTGACCATGTTTCCTAACCTGGGCCCATGTTGATTCATTCGGGGTCAAAAACATTCATTAGAGGATTGCTTGTGGGAAGCCTGGGCATGCCTTTGTACACCAGCAACTTATTTAAGAGTATGTTGGAATTATTTGTCTGATTTGTTGCCCCTGTGCCTTTAATAAACATTGACTATTACTGAAGAACATATTTTCTTGCTGGATTGAGGAGTCAACACGTTTTGAGTGTGTTACTTGGATAAACTTAGTTTTCCTGTCTTGATCTGCACAATGAATTTCATAATCGGTTTTCTTATCCAACAATTCTATCATGTATAATCAATATAATGATGTGCCTTCATGGTAGGTGATGCATTCAATCTTTCTTTCTACTTATTTGTATCTTGTCAATCTTTCTTTCTACTTATTTGTTAGGTTGTGTTGTTTCCTTTGCTTCCTATCTCTGGATCGTTGTTTCTCCGGGTTGTATTCTCGCCCTTCTTATTATTTCGTTTCTTGTTTCTAGACTTTAGTCTCCGTGTACTCGTTTCCCTTGCAAAGTGGTAATATATGATACTTTTCTAAGCAAAAAAAAAAAAAAAAAAGTATCGGTTCCATAGTCATTTTTTATAATTTTTATCTAATTTTTTAAAAATTTTCTGGTTTTTTATATTTTTTTAAAAAATAAATTGAATTTTGCGAGGAAAAAAAGGGTTCCCTCGCAAAATTTTCAAGTTTTGCGAGGGAACATTATTCCCTCGCAAAATTCCAGGATTTGCGAGGGAAAAATGTTCCCTCGCAAATTTCTGAATTTGCGAGGGAAAAAGGCATTTTTGTGACGAAAAATTGGTTTGCGAGGATGATTTTTGCGACGGAACTTTTTCCGTCATAAATTCCGCCGCAAATCATTTTTGCGACGGAAAATGTCTGTTTTGCGAGGGAATTTTTCCGCCGCAAAAAACAGTTTTTTTTAGTGAACTCTTATCCGAAAACTCAATTCACACCTTTGAGCATCCTGTCTATTAAAATTGGGAGATATCTTTTAAGGTTATTGTAAAGATGGCTATTCTTTTGATTGCTAGGAATCGAACGATGGATGAGGATCGAGAAGTCTCCTGCTTGGTTTAGAAGCGATCATGCCATGATTTTGATAGTTTTGATCGTAGAAAGGGGTTTGATTGTCACAGGGACACTGGAGATAGTAAAGGATACAGAGCTGGAGGGGTGCTACTTGGGAATTTATAGAGGAAATTTCCTCAACCTGAAGATGCTACTTGGGAAGATATTCCTGTTATTCAACAGCAATTTCATGACTTTTCCACTACGCCAATCCTACCCATGAAATCCTTGTGGACAAGAAATTTTTTTTTTTTTTTTGTGGGGGGGGGGGGTATTGATATATGCATTCTCTAATAGGGGCTTTCTGGTAAATAAATAGTGAGAATGCGTTATCAGATCAAAGTTAGTTAGAAGAGAGAGAATATTCGTGATGTGGTTAGGCACAGGTATATACGTGGTCAGTTTCTCTTTAGTTTAGTTATTTTTGTTGGAAAAGGAATCTGTCAAGCAAATGGACCCTGATCTTCGAGAGAAAAAATTTTCTATATATCTAAATAAAATTGAAATACAACAGTGGGTTCTCATACTTATATATTATGACAAAATACAATCACAACTAACTAACAATTATACCTATACAAAGTACTAAAATATCCTTTTACAACGTTTTACACTCCCCTCAAGTTGGAGGTGTAAAAATATTTACAAATGCACAACTTGACTAACAAAGCCTTCGTTGAATTTCCTTTCCTTTGACCTTAGTTAGTAAATCTGCTTCTTGATCCTCAGACCTAACATGCCGTAAATCAATTAGTCCCTTCGTCAACTTTTCTCTAACAAAGTGACAATCCACTTCAATATGTTTGGTTCTTTCATGGAATACAGGATTGTTTGCTATATGAATGGCTGCCATATTATCACAAAGACTCTAACAGGATTATGATGACTTATGTTTAAGTCTCCAACCATTCTCAATGTCCACACAATTTTGAAATGCCATCCCCAAGGCTCGATACTCGCCTCATTGAAGACGTTGACACCGTAGCTTGCTTCTTAGTCTTCCAAAACACCGAGATCCTCCAAATTTTATTAGATAACCACTCACCGACCTTCTTGTAGTGACACACGCAGCCCAATCAGAGTCACAGAAGCACTCAAGCGCAAGATCTCCTTTGAACTAAGAAGCACTCCAAGTCCAGGGGTCCCTTTCAAATATCGCAGAACATTCAAAGCAGCAGCCATGTGTTCCTTGGTTGGCATTTGCATGAATTGACTTAATTGCTGCACACAAAAAGATATGTCAGGACGTGTCATGGTCAAGTAAATCAACTTACCAACCAATTTCCTATAACGTTCGGATTCCCGCAACAAATCATCCACCTTGTTCTTTCCTTCCTCAAAGGGATGGAGTTTCGATTTTGTGCCAATGGAACTCCAAGTGGTTTACACCCACTCATGCCTGTTTCAGCCAAAATATCCAAAACATATTTTCTTTGACACAAGACAATCCCTTTATGTGATCTAGCAACTTCTATCCCTAGAAAATATTTCATAAAACCAAGATCTTTGATTTTAAAGGTGTTATGTAGAAATGACTTGGCTTGCATTTATCCCTTTTACACTACTCGCTACAAGAACCAATAAGTCATCAACATAAACAAGAATTAGGACAACACCATCTTCACAATTTTTAATAAAAAGGGAATAGTCATGCTTACTTTGACTGAATCCAGCATGAATCAAAGCTGTTGACAATTTATGATTCCATTGTCTTGAAGCTTGTTTTAGGCCATACAAAGATTTATTTAACCTACATACCATTTGCTCCCCCTTACGTTCAAAGCCTTGCGGAAGTTTCATGTATAATTCCTCATCTAAATCTCCTTGCAAAAAGGCATTACATACATCCATTTGATGTAACTCCCATTCATACATAGCTGCTAATTTAAGAACAAGTCTAACAGTTAACATTTTAATAACAGGAGAAAACGTTTCATGATAATCTATGCATTCTCTTTGACTATATCGTTTAGCAACTAATCTAGCCTTAAACTTATCGACTGTTCCATTTGAGTGGTATTTAATCTTATATACCCACTTACATCCTATAGCCCTTTTATCTTTAGGTAATGGAACAATAGTCCAAGTAGCATTATCTTCTAAAGCCTTAATCTCATTATGCATAGCCTCTATCCAACGATGATCCTTTATAGCATCTTCATGAAATTCAGGTTCATGCATAGAATCAATTGAAGTCAAAATACACATATGAGATGGAGATACATGATCATAAGAAGCATATTTATGGATACTGTAAAGACATCTATCATGTTCCGCCCGTACTAGAAAACAGACATAGTCTTTGGACCAAATTGGTGCTTGTCTTTCTCTAGTGGGTCTGGATACTACCTCATCGGGCGTTTCATCAAGTATGGTGGATGATTCCGCCCTCGAAGCTTGCATGGGATTAGGCTGGGAATTCACATCAGTTGGCTGGGCATGATCATCGGTTGGAAAGACATGATCAAACCAGAACATGTGCTGAAATTCCCTGCAATCTGTACTTAGAACATATGGGTTAGTTTCTTTGAAAGGAAATTTATTTTCAAGGAAACTCACATGCCGACTAATGAAAATATTTTTGTTTTTCAAGTCAAGTAATAGGTATCCCTTTTGATTGCCAGGGAAACCAAGAAAAACACATGGAATAGATCTAGCTTTCAGCTTATCATTACTCTTTAGGTTTGTGGCAAAAGCCAAAGATCCAAATGTTTTCAAATTAACAAGGTCCGGGGGGATCCCATATACAATCTCAAAAGGGGTCTTATAACCTAAGATTCTAGATGGCAACCTATTGATCAAATAAGTGGCCATTCTAATGCATTCCCCCCAGTATTTAATTGGTATACCAGATTGTAATATGAGACCTATAGCAACTTGAATTATCGTTCTATGCTTTCTCTCTACTACTCCATTTTGTTCTGGAGTGTAAGGACATGAAGTCTGGTGAACAATACCCTTACCCTTAAGATATTGTTTTAATTCATTGTTTGTAAACTCGGTGCCATTGTCACTTCTAAGTATCTTAACTGAAACTGAAAATTGAGTCAAGATATAAGCAATGAACTGTTGAACACAAGTTGTAACCGGTTTTATTCCTAATCAATAGAGTCCAAGTTGCTCTAGAAAAATCATCAACAATTGTTAAGAAATAGAAATATCCTTGATGTGTTGGAGTTCGATATGGACCCCAGACATCAAGATGCAATAGTTCAAAGCAACGAACACTTTTAATACAACTTGGAGCAAACGAAAATTTTGTCTGTTTCGACTGAACACATATTTCACATTTATTATTCATAATATCCTTGTCACTACACTCAAAACCAAGGTATCTCATTACGTAAGAGGGCATGCCCAAGTCTATTGTGCCACATGCACATTTCATTCCTATCAAGATTCAAATGACTACTTTGAACTGAATTAATCAAATTACATGTTCTATAAGAATTTTTCAGAATGTATAAACCTTCAACCAGCTTACCAGTCACCATCAATTTGCCATCCTGAAGGCCCTGCAATAAACAGTAGTGAGGAAAAAACAGAGCACTACATTGTTGTTCCTTGGTTAATCTAGCCACAGATAGGAGGTTAAATTCTAGACATGGAGCATATAAAATTCCATTTACAGTGAGATTATCAGTTATACACGCACTACCGATATGTGTTATAGGTACTTTTGTTCCATCAGGCAATCGAATTGACTTTATGGGACCCTCATATTTTTCATATTTATTAAAAAGGCTCAAGTTCCCAACCATATGAGTAGTTGCCCCAGAATCAATAACCCAACAGGAATAAGAGTTAGAATAAGCAGAAGGAACAGCCAAACCTGTACCGGCTAGAGCATGGATGGTAGGCTCAGAATCCTTTTTTAGGAGCTCCAACAGACGTTGGTACTGGTCATTGGTAAAAGATGGTGCTGCAGTATTGGCTGGGTATGTAAGTGCATCTTCATGATGAACTAACTCAGTGGATACGTGATTAGCAGAAAAATCCTTTTCTTCTTTTGGTTTGTTTCCTCGGAAACTTGGTGGGTAACCCACAATTTGGAAACATTGTTCCTTAAGGTGCCCCTTTTTGCCACAATGAGAACATTCCAGATTAGGATTACCGCGGCCACGTCCTCCACTACGTCCTCCACCACGTCCTCCACCACGTCCTCGTCCTCTTGCAACCATAGCTATCCCTTCGTGGATCGAGGTCCGCCAAGTGTTGCAATGGAACGTTGAGCTTCATCCTCTAAAATCATCCCAAAGGCTTGTCCAACAGAAGGTAGGGGTATCATAAGAAAAATTTGACTACGGGCTTGAGTATAACACTCATTTAGCCCCATCAGGAACTGTAACAACTTCTGTTGCTCGATTAGGGTGGCATACGCAGTGGAAGTGGCACATTTACACGAAGGGATATTAACAAGAATAGACTGTTCTTCCCAGAGTTCCTTTAATTTTGAAAAATAGCTAGAAACAGAGAGAGGGCCTTGCCTGAGAAGACCAATCTCGCAGTGTAGAGCAAAAATCCGGGAGCCGGTTTTCTTATCGAAGAGTTCCTGTAGGTCACTCTATACCCGATGAGCCTCCTCGTGGAACATGAGACCACTTGCTAAATCCTTCGAGACAGAATTCAACAGCCAAGAAAGTACTACTGCATTGCAACATTCCCACTGGTCCTTCAAAGCATCATCTTGGTTGGCCTTCGTACAAGAACCATCAATAAAACCAACCTTATGTTTACCCTTCAGTGCGATCTTCATTGAGCGACTCCAAATCACGTAATTATCAGCTCCAGTCAAGACTTGAGGAATGATCGTGGCACCTTGAGTCTCTGATGGGTGCAGGAATAAAGGATGAGCAAAGGGCAAATTTTCTGGATCGACAGTTTTTTCTGAAGCCATGGCAAGTGATTTGCGGATCTTGGTTCAGAGAACGCTCAGGTCTTGTTCTTGATTCAGAGCGCAGATCGTAGGAGCACAAGTGAAATAGTTCAGAGTGCTTTTCGTGTGTCTCGTTCGTGATTCTCGGCTCAGTAGACCTTGTTGGCCTGCGGATCTTGGTTCAGAGCGCGCGCAGTGGCGAGAATGCCTGTCGTGCGTGTCGTTCTTGGTGCTCGGCTCAGCAGGGGCGTAGGCCTGCGGATCTTGGTTCAAAGCGCAGGGGCGTGGCTGCCTTTCGTGTGTTTGGCCGTTCCGTTCACGGCTGAGGCTCCGGCGGATTTTGATTCTTGCCGGAGATCCCAAGAGAAAATTGCCTCTCGTTCTTCGTTCTCGGTTCAGCAGGGGCGTCGGTGAAGAATGCGTACGCCTTGCCTGTCGTGAACGGATCTTGATTCGTGCCCCCGGAGATCGCAAGAGAAATTGGCCTCCCGTGTGTCTCGTTCTCCGTTCTCGGCTCAGCAGGGGCGTGAAGAACGTACGCCTTTCGTGCCTGGCAGAGAAGGATGGTCAAATGTTCTTCTCTCTGGAATGGTGGGGTCCAGCCAGCAAATAGATCTTGGACCAATCTTGATAGTTGGGCCAGAAATGCCGCCACTGGTGTTGCTTCAAAGAATAAACATCTGGTGCCAATCTTGATATGTGGCCCGTGGATGACTAAGGAGCAAAAGAAACAATGGAGGATTTAACCTTGCTCTGATACCATGTCAAGCAAATGGACCCTGATCTTCGAGAGAAAAACTTTTCTATATATCTAAATAAAATTGAAATACAACAGTGGGTTCTCACACTTATATATTGTGACAAAATACAATCACAACTAACTAACAATTATACCTATACAAATTACTAAAATATCCTTTTACACTGTTTTACAGAATCCAAATTTGTTTAGATCATTATGTGTCTACAAGGTTTGATGCTGTTTAGAGATGTTATTTGGAAGAACGAATGTAGATATTCAATGACCGATGTCTCTTGCTTTATGTGGCCTATCAATATGCACCACCTTTTTTCCCATGCTTTTGCGTATTGATTGTTTGATTTCCTTTAGTGATACACATTTACTGTCATAATTTGCAATTTACTCTCATATCAAACAACAAAAACTATAGCTGTTGTTATAATATCATTGGATGATTGATTCATGTACATATATGGGCATGTGCGTGTGTGCGTACACCTTCTGGGGATATGATTGCAGAAACCTCTGGACTTGGACCTTATTAGCTATGAATTGGTTGTGGCGTGTGCGCACACACAGATGGCTTCAACGCAGTTAGAGGTGAGCTGAACTTTCCTGTAGTTTCTGTCATATCCTGAATTTTAGGCGTAAGAGTTGAAGAATTAGAGTCCGTTTGGATTGGTTTTTTTTTAAAAAAAAAAACAAAAAAAACTTTTTTTTGCATTGCTTTTTAAAAAAGTACTTTAATTAGAAGTAAAAGTTTGTCATATTTTACAATATCCTCCACCTTGCTTTGCAAACTCAATAACACTCCTTAAACTTGAATGATGATAATTGAAGAGTTCATTTTGTGATCTAAAAGATGGGGCCAATCTAAATTGAGGAAGATGATATCTTGTATCTCTATACAAAACAATAAGATTTAGGTAGTCATTATATTAATTCAGACATATCATTATGCATGCATGCTCTTAATAAGTTGTAAATTAGATAGGCCAATCAAACAGAGTAGCAAGAAACAGATCTTGCACTGCATAAAAAAACAGATATTCAAAAAGCATGTGTCCTAAAATTTCTCTTAAAGGAAGCCAGCTAGCAAATCCACCCCTCGCACAGTACAGTATAAAACAGTGTCTAGTTTTGGATTAATAACATTAATACAGAAACAAACACAATGTAAATTTTTAGCTTAGAAGATGCATTCATACCTGAATAAAGTCTCACCAGCATGTTTGTGTAACAGAAACAGTAAAAATCGGCTCTCAATTCCCAAAGGGTTTCTAAAAATTCCTGCACCCAGTTCTCGGCCAGGACGTAAATCACAAAAATACTAGAAATAGATCAAAAATGCTCGATGAGTGGAAACAAATAGCCAATCATCGTGAAATTTCAAAATAATACGGCAAGGTGGTCAATTTGAGGTTTACCTATAAGAGAGGAGGAGGAGGAAATATTGGAAAGGAGAACACGATGGCGTGAAGGAGAGGGAGTATAAACGGCGCAAAAGCTGGAAGAAAAAGTTACAGAGGTATTGGTTGTTAATCGAATTGTCGGTCTTTAATTTTTTTTGTTCTTTCTCTCCTTTCGCACTTACTTTTTTTAAAAGCTTCAGATTGAAGCTAAAAGAACAAGAAGAATTTTTGGGCTTTTTAATTACTTTTGCTTTTTCTTAAAGCATTCATCCAAACCTATAAATTAATAAGAAAAAAAAAAGCACTTTATTTTTTTAAAAAGGATTTTTTTTTTTAATTTTAAAAAAAAAAAAAAGCTCATCCAAACGGACACTTAATTATGGCGAACAACTGTGATTTTAGATAATTATGATTTAATTATATAGATAAATGATAATAGTCCTGCAATTTTGATGGCAGGATCTATCATATACCCTTTGTCTATCATACCCTAATATCTAAATCTAATTAGTTTTTATGATTTTTCTTCCACATTTAGCTTTCCCCTCAAATTTTCTTACTTAACTTATAAATTGATATATAATCTAAAGTTATCAATGAGTATTTTAGGGAGATCAATCCATATTTGTTATAATTAAATAATTTATTTAGTTTAATAAACAGAATAATGATAGGAAATCATTATAGATGTATTTTCATATTCATAGTTATGAATATGATATTTCAAATTTTGAATAATTTTAAATTAATTATTTTGGTAGAATAATATCAAATATAAGCTTGGTTAGCGCTTTCTTCTGCTCTTTTTTGGAATCCCCAGTATTTTCGCTCTGCAAGATTTCTGGTTCTCTGTGGCCATAAACTAAAGGAATCGGTTCTTGTGATGACGAGCTTTGGACGGTCTAGATCTGATTTTTTTACTTTTTTATTTTTTATATAAAATAATTTTAATGGGTAGAGAGTCTAAAATAAAGATAATCTCTCCACTAATATTTTTTCAAAAAATGATTTTTTTCATATAGAAAAAAAAAATAAAAAAAAGAAAAGGTCGTCCGGATCTAGATTTGGAGCCGTCCTTTGGACGAGCAGGGAAACCAAATCTATAAACTAAAAGCACAGTCATATAACTTTGATTCTCAGCTTCTGATTTAGATTTTGCCGTCAAGCACAATGAAGCCGCAGTTAGTGGCTGGCAACCGGCCATATCTTGCTGAAGAAATCATCACAGATATTCTCAAACGACTTCCGGTAAAATCCCTAATCCGATTTCAAAGCGTGTGCAAACCTTGGAAAAATCTCATCAAGTCGGCTTTGTTCATCACTGAACACCTCCACTACTCTACTCATCAAAATTCTTGTCTTCTTTTGAAATATGAAATTTTCTCTTCTCAGCCTATGCACCTGCGTTTGCTCGATTGGGAGATGCAAATCCATGAAATTCTCCATTCGAGGACTTTCACGAGGATCATCGGTTCCATCAATGGCTTGCTCTGTCTTTATCCTTTCGTTTTGTGGAATCCTGCTACCAGGGAGGTTACACAGCTGTCTTTGCCCAGAGAACGACATAATCCATGTAGAAGCACAACAGGATTTGGGTACAGTCCGATAGTTAATGATTACAAGATAGTTACAATTTATTCTAATTATAAGCGTGATGGTTATACACTAATTGGGGCGGAAGTCTATTCATTAAGCATAGACTCATGGAAGGATGTTGATCTTGGGGTTTTACTGGGTGAAAAATTGGTTCTTTCTCGTGTTAATGATGTCTCTGCAAATGGAAGCATATTTTGGCTCGGGCTAAATGCTGATGGTATAGTTTCATATGACATAGCAACATAAATGTTTACGTTGATACCATTCTCTGCACCACCTTCTACCGTACTTACTGTGTATGATGACAAACTTGCTTTAGTCTCTTTAAACCATAAATGGATTGAATTGTGGGTGTTGGAGAAGGGTATTGATTCTTCATCAGAGACATGGAGTTGGATTAAGAAGCATACCGAAAGATGTCCCTGGGATTCCTTGTTATGGTGGACTATTTGGAGGAATCACCTAATTGTCTACGGTGGTTATTCGCCATTCCACGGAGGTGTAGTCACTCATGATTTAGCTCTATCTTTGTTCAAAATCCCTACTAGTGAGATGAAGGTGGGTTTGATTCCCAACGTTGATGGCAATCGACCTTATTATGTTTTTCATTACGTGGAAAGTCTTGTACCACTGATACAACCACATTGAACAGTCTTAATTCTACGGGTTTATTTTTTATTTTAAATTCAGATTTGCTTTTGTTTACATATGATTTTATATTCGTTTAATTTGGATGAGTATATACTTACCAAGTTTGATACTGTTTAGAGATGTTATTTTGAATGACAAATCTAGACATTCAATAATGGATGTTTCTTGATTTTTAATATAGGTTGTTCACCTCTATCACTCTGGGCACTATCAACTATTAATTGTTTAACTTCCGTTAGTTACAGTGTTACAGCCACACGCATAGAAGTATCAATATTTTTTGTCCGAGTAAAAGCAATTATTACTCATATGTCAAACAATCATAAATGTGACTCGTGATGAGAAGATCATCGAATGATTCTTCTAACTTCAGTCTGTTGGTAATTTGACGAGTGACCTATAATTTAAACCCTAGGCTTCCTAACGGTAATGCATATTGTAGGATTAGTGTCTAGCTAGTATAAATTGTTTAAGAAACACAAAGTTCAGCCTGTTGTTTGTTGACTTATTTTTAGTAAACCCTAACTGATTTTATTTAAAATAAGGATTCATATATTGTGATAGTAAATGATGAAAATGTTGTTCCTTCATTTTTTTCATAGATGAATTTATAAATGCACATGCACATTTTAAGCTATCTAACGATAATAAAAAGACAAGTGTACATCTATAAAAAAAAATTGACTAAATTATACTTTTAGTCTTTTAAGTTTACATAAGGTATACTTTTAATCCCTCAATTTATAAGGTATACTTTTAGTCCTATAATTCTAATACCATTAATTTTGCTAACGGAAAATGCAAACTCAAGTGGTAACGGTGTAAATTTAAGGGATGATTTGTGTAATTAAATGCTATTAGTCTTAAATTTAAAATATGGCTAAATTGAAGAATGTATAAAATTTGTGTGATTAAATACTATTAGTCATCACTTGAGTTCGTTGAGGCAACATTTTCCGTTAGCAACATTAACGGTGTTATAATTTTAGAACCGAAAGTATACTTTATGAAGTTAAGGACCAAAAGTATACCTTATGTAAAACTTAAAGGACCAAAAGTATACTTTAGTCTAAAAAGTTTTATAAGTTGGTACAAAAGTTATTGAGCAATCCTGGGTGAATTTGCAAGAACATATACATATTTTAGCAACTAACAATGATAAAATGATTTATATTCATATATAAATTCAGAAATTATAGCTTACATTAAAATAACTGATGCAAAAATTTACAAGTTCTCATAAGTAAATTTTCAAATGCATAATAAAATGCAGTTACAGATTCTCATATGTAGAATGGCATTTGGGTCATTTACCATCAAAGTATATTTTCAATTTAGTCCTTTAACAATTTTAGTTTATCCCTTCTTCAATGGCTGGCCATTTTATTTTTATTTTATAACTATTTGAAGATGTTGGCCCAAAATTCTGATTCAACAAACGGCAATATAAGCTCGGTCTGCAGTTTCTTAGGCTAGTATTTGAAATCCCATCGATTTCGGTTGTTTTCCACTGCGAGATCTCTTCTTCTCTGTGGAGAACTAAAAGCATAGTTATATAGTTCTGATTCTCAGGGTTTAAATAATATTACATCAATTTTTATAAATATAATATTTAAAAATCAAATTAAATATTATTATTATTATTATATATATATATATATATATATTTAGAGAGAGAGAGAGAGTAAAAGAAGATACATTAGTGATTGGAGATTAACTAAAACTTAAATCTTACTATTTTGGGTTAATGCAATATATACCATGTTTGGAAGAAATACTTACATACTTCATAGTACCATGTGATTTATTTTAATCCTAATAACCTAATGATACATCTAAAATAATTCACATTTTATGTTGCTTTTTAAGAAATATTGGTCATTCATTTTTTTTAAATTGAGGACAAAAATTATATTATAATTCCCCATGTTAAGGATAGGCGGGGTAACGAACCCTACTGTGTATATATATTTATTTAACTATCCTCAAAGAAAGAAAGGACAGCACATAGCCCTATATGCTTTCAAAAGTGTTAAACAGTCTTTAACTACAACATTTGATCCCAATGAAGTTGGCATTTTCCTATGAACTCAGATGTCTTATTTTATTGGCATCACTCGTTACAAAATAATATAAACAACAACTTACAGCCCGCCCAACCAAGATATAAGCATGAAAAATAGAAGGTACAGGAGAGTAAGGCAAAATAATTATGGTCATGAAACATGCTCCTCCACAAGTAGCAAAACTCCGAATCACCAATGATGAGAAAAGAAACAAAAAAACAAAAAAGAGGAAGGAAACCGGTGGTAGGCCATGAGAAATATTAGATCCCCGCGGGCTAACTCGGTGTCTTGCACCAACATATTAAATTAACAAAATTATGGAGGAATAATAAAAATATGCAGTGTATCAACTATCAAGCTGTTACACTGGCAATATAACTCATTCCATTATAAATTAACATCCGACTTAAACAAAATGAAAACCTTGATACAACGTTCGGAAAAGATCAGAACGAAACAATATTCTGCTATACAGTTATACAACCGGGACCCAAACGGCTACCTCAATGCTACGTTTCGGATCATTAACTACTCTTTTTATCCTTTTTTTTTTTTTTTTTTTTTGGTATAAAGCGGGGCATTTAGCCCATCATCATTCCTAATTCAAAACAAACCGTGGGCGTGAAACCCCCACAAAGTCACTGTACAAGCACCTCACCACAGCAGGTGGAGGTCTTTGAAAGAATCTACATACATCATCCTGTCTAACACACATATTTGCAAGTATGTTTGCACAACAATTTGCCTCTCTATACACATGTATAAACCGAACACTATGTATACTACTCAACAATCTATTAACCTGGACTAACATCGTCGCATCAGCAGCTCCAGTCACCTGCAATTCAGTCAGCATATTTACTACAGATGCTGAATCAGATTCTACAATTATTCTATCAAACTTGAGCTTAACAGCCAGCTCTAACCCAGTCAGAACAGCCCAGATTTCTGCCTTTAAGGCAGTGCACGCTCCCAAATTTTTTGCAAACCCACCAAGCCAATTTCCAGTGCTGTCCCGAAATAATCCACCACAACCGGCCAACCTACCCCCTTCCTTTGAGGCGCCATCCACATTCAGCTTTGTCCAACCCTCACATGGTGGTATCCAGCTGATGTGAATCTCCTCTCTGATGCCTTTTGCCATACAGAACTCTGTGTGTGCTTTCTTGATCTCCCTTACATGCCATTCAACGATCCTGTGTCTGCTCTCTGGCGTTCTAAAACCTTCCTCGAAACAGCTCCTATTGCGCCAAGACCACAATAACCAGCAAGCCACACCAAAGGTCAAACTCCAGTCACCTGGTGCAACAAACAGGTTCCATTCCAGCCACTCACGTCCCTGCAAGTCCATAAATTCAGATTCAAACCTGTTATTTTTCAGTTTTATCCACAGGTCCCACGCAGCCTTGCATTCTCTCAAGACGTGCATCAAGGTCTCAGTTTGGCTGCACAGATGGCAGCAAGCATCTCCTCCCATCAAATGACTCCTCCTCTCACCCGTTAGCAACCTTTCATGTAAAGTAATCCATAAAAAAACTTGGATTCTTCTTGGCCCTCTCCACTTCCAGAGTTTACTCCACTTAGCCTCCCCATTCTCTACCTCCTGCCTCAAAATATGGTACATGTCTGCTACTTCATATTTACTTTGCAGACTACTTCCCCATCTGATTTTATCCATTCCATTCCTCGGATTGGGGGGTACCACAGCCCTTATGAGTCCCATTCCCACTTCATTTACACAGTTCCTCAGTTTTTCTAAGTCCCAATCCCCTGCTCTCGTAATCATCTCGCTCACCCTCATACCCTTTTCTTCATCTGTCAGTTGATACTTGCACATTTCAGTCAACTTCCTTCGATCATCCACCCATTTGTCCTCCCAAAATCGAGTATCCTCTCCATTCCCAATCTCCCAACTCACATTTTCCAGAATATTTGGCCATAATCTAGCCAAATTCCTCTAGGTTTCTGAGTCCGTCTTCAGCCCCTTGCACTCCACTAGAAGATTTTTTCCCCTTTTGTATTTACTGCTCAGGACCCTGGAGCATAGGTTACTTGGCTTGGATATAACATTCCATGCCACCCTCCCTATCAACGCATCATTCATTACTTCAAGGTTTCTCAACCCTAGTCCCCCATTTTTCTTCTCACTACATACTATCTCCCAATTTATAGGATGTCTTTTCCTTTTTCCTTCTTCGCTGCCCCATATAAAGTTTCTTTGTATTTTCTCCATCTGCTTTCTCACACCAGTTGGGATCATGGAATGTTGCATGTAGAACACTCCCATCTGATTTGTCACAATTGGGCTAAGGTAATGCGGCCAGCAAGTGACAAAGTTTGTTTTTTCTAGTTACTTAGCTTCCCTTGCATCTTGTCAATTAGATCTTTGAAACTTGCGCTTGTTATCCCTTCCATTTGTCATATACGCCCCCAAATACCTCCCCAAATCCTCCATTTTTCTAAAACCGAGATTCTACATATATCATTTTGCACGCGCTCGCTTACATTTTTGGAGAAATATATGCTTGTTTTCTGTCCATTTACTTTCTTTCCAGAAATTCCTCCAAAATCTTCAAGCACCCCTCATAACCATAGCCATTTGGCCTACATTTGCTTCACAAATCAGCAGTAGATCATCTGCAAATAGCAGATGAGACACCTCCGTCCCTCCTCTTCCCATTCTTAATGGTTTCCACAACTTACTTACCACACAATTAGCTATCAAATGTGTCAGTTTTTCCATCCCCAAGACGAACAAATATGGAGATAGAGGGTCTCCTTGCCTTAACCCCCTAGATGGGGCAAATTCCTCGCGTCTACAACCATTCCACAACAAAGAGGTTTTTACAGAGCTCACACACCCCATAATAACCTGTTTTAAGTGGTCATCAAATCCAATTTCCTCCAATATCTTCCCAATGAAGCTCCAATTCATCCTATCATATGCTTTCTCTAGGTCTATCTTAATGACCATGTACCCCTTTTTCCCCCGAATTTTCCTCAAAGAATGCACTACTTCTTTTGCAATAATAATATTCTCATGGATGCTTCTTTTTGGGACAAAGCTTGTTTGATAAGGCGAAATCAACTTGTCCATGAGAGGTTTTAATCTGTTTACTACTACCTTTGATAAGCCTTTGTAGAGCACATTATATAGAGCAATAGGCCTAAATTGGCTCACCACCTCCGGTTCCTCCACTTTAGGAATCAGCACCAAAATAATATTGTTTATTTCTTCAATTCTCTTCGGATGCTTCCATAAATTCTATACAAAGCTGATGACTGATTGCCCCACTATTTTCCAATTTTTCTGGTAGAAAACAGCTGGAAATCCATCACAACCTGGAGCTTTAAAGGCCCCCATTGGAAGAAAGCCCTCAAATTTCCTCTCCATATATGTCTCTACTTGCTCTCATCAAATCTTCAGCTGCGATCTCCCCCCATTGCTGCCTTGTTACAACCCATTCATAGTTTATAATATCTTCTTGAAACAGAGAAGTGTAAAAATTCTGAAACATATTCACCACTTCATCTTCATCCTCCACCCATTCCTCAACATTATTCTTAAGCATCTTTATTCTACTTCTCCTTCTCCTCGATATAGTTTTATTGTGGTAGTACCGAGTGTTTCGATCCCCTTCCTCCAACCATCTTCCCCTTGATTTTTGAAACCATAGCACCTCTTCTTGTCTTAGAATCATCATCAATTCCTCCTCAAGCTCCTTTTCCAAGTTAAAAAGAAAAGGATTACTCCGTCTCCCCACACTCCGTTGAATCCCATTTAGCCTATTTAGAATTCTCCTTTTCCGGGACTCAACTCTCCCAAAAACCTCCTTATTCCAACAAGACAACTCATGTTGAAGACCAGCCATCTTAATGGTTATTTCCTCCTCCCCTTTCCAACTTTCCACCATGACTTCTTCAAAGTTCTCGTGCATTTTCCACATAGCTTGATACTGAAAACATCTATGCCTACATTCCTGCTTTTCCCTACTCAAGCATATTAGGATAGGGTGATGGTCTGAGTGAACTCTTGGCACAACTCTAACCTCCGCCTCCAGAAATTTTTCATGCCACCTCGATGTTACATAAACATCATCCCATTCACCCCGCCGATACACCCTTTCTAGTCCCTCCCATTTGGGTCCCTTCCATGTAAAGAAAGGCCCATAAGCTTCAATATCCATGAAATTACACTCCTCAATCCATGAATTAAATTTTCCACACCTTGTCCTGCTAACTCTACCTCCTTTCTGTTCAAGTGGTGTCTTGATCTCATTAAAGTCTCCAGCCAGAAGCCACGGTTCTGTAATCTCATCAGCCATACTTCTTAATTTTTCCCAAATCCTATTTCTTCTCTGTTCATTAGGATTCACATAGATTGCAGTGAATAAGGTCTCCTCTCCCCCAAACATCAATCTACAGTGTATAAATTGATCATCCATACTTCTAACATCCACAAATAATTCATCAGATTCCCAAACAAGCCAAATACCTCCTGAAAACCCCTTAGCCTCTTTCCTCACCGAGTGTTTAAAACCCCAGTTCTTGATAGCTCTACTCGCTAGGTTACCACTGATCCTAGGTTCCAGAATTACTACCAAATCCAACCTATAACGACGTTTCATATCCCTAAGTACAGCTGCAAAGCCATGACTTGCTGCACCTCTACTATTCCATACAAGTATCTTAATCATTTTAAAAATATAAAAATGATACAGAACCAGGATCAGGGATACCTTTATTCAGCCAAACCCACCGTGGCGCACTCCTCCTCCATACTCATCCCAAATCCGTCAATTGGATCCTCTTCCACTCCCTCCAATTGTCGTAGCTCTGGATTCTTATCTTCTTGTCTGTTAGTTTGCTCCCTTAACCCCCCCCGGGTGTAGGTTTTCTTTTTCAAGCAAGTTGACTCCCTGCCAAACACTAGCACCGAGTCTACTTTCAGGTACAACCTCTGGAAGAATGTTTTTGGATTGGCCATTGGTGGCCTGTTGTGTCACCCTTCCAGCATTGACAACTGAAAGCGCTTTTTTAGTCTGGCCCTCCCTTCCTTTTCCACTCTCCTGCACCCCCTTATCTATGTTCTTAGCTACAGCCATATCCGTCCCCTTATGTATTCTTCTGGATCCCTCATCCTTCCCTTGCTTCTGCTGTATTTTTTGTTGCCCCTTCCCTTTGCCCTGATTTGTAACATCCTTTAGAACTCCTTGCCGCTGTCCCCCCCTCACCGCCAAGAATCACCACATTATGATCAGGTTCCTCATTTAGTACCGTAAATCTAGAACCAGATTGAAGTTTTTGGTTTCGCACTACATTGTTTCGTTGCCTCCTGGGCCTTTGAGCAGTCTTCCAAATCTCTTTCTCAACTTCTTTTTCAGCCTCCACATTTTTAGAACCCTCCCCTTCTTCCACTTCCATACCTTCCTCTTTATTTCTTTTGTGAAGCACATCACATGCCGCCTTACTATGTCCAACCCTTCCACAATGGTTGCATATTTGCCCTAAGCTCTCATAAACCACACTCAGAACCTTTCCTTCTACATTAAATTCAGGAACTAGGGGCTTGGTGAGATCCAATTCCACACACATACGAGCGAATCTGCCTCTAGCCCTTTGTGCAGTATGGATATCCAATCTAATGGCTTTTCCAATAGCATTTCCAAGGTTCAGCAGAAACTTTTTATCAAATAAAGGAGCAGGTAAGTCAGGAAGACGAACCCAAGCTATTACGGAGTCAATCTTTGCATTTTGAGGGCTGAATTCCGGTCGCCATCTTGCTACACTCGATACGCATCGGCTATCACCCGGGGTCCCCGTCGAGCTTCCATATAGTCATCCAAGTGTTGAAAGTTGACTAGAAAGAAGTCATTCTCTAAATCAAACACATCAATCTTCCCCTTCCTTTCCCATAATTGCTTCAATTTCTTCAACATGAACCCAAACAACAACTGCCGTCCCATCAATTTAACCACAAGCGTTCTGCGAAACGGCTTCATAAGACGCTCCTTCTCTTTCTCCTCAAAAGAAAACATCGGATCACAAAGGATTAGTAAGATCCACTACAATTCCATCACCTGGATTTAGCACTTTTTCAAAATCTGTACCACCGCCATAGTCGTCGGTCACGTCGTCTTCCTCACCTTCGCCCACTCCCACCAGCACACACGCGAGTTGACGTTCTGTAACAAAGACTCTCGGTAGGATTTCGGTACCTGCTCCTTTCCCTCAGGTTTCATCCATTGCTCATCGCGCACCTTCATCGCTTCATCACCAGTAAATTCCCCTTTTGCTACTCGAATTTTCCTCTTCCTCCGATTGAAATCATCGCCATCGTCAGCCATAGTATCCTCCCCTGCCCCTCCGCGCACAGCGCGAACGGAGGAGCCACTCTTTATCTCCGCCACAGTGGGTGACGAAGCCCTCAAAACGTTCGATCCCCAAACTGAACCCTAGCAGAGCGAAAAGAAATCGCGGGCCCTGCACTTTTCTTTTTTTATATACTCTCTTTAATTCTTTTATCATATCGTTTTACTCTTTTTATCCTTTATTTCCTCAATACTAAGCTAAAAATCGCATGCCGGGACCCAAACGGCTACCTTGATACAATGCTAGTTATATGCTAAGAACTAAATCCCATATACGTAATGTAAACAGCAAAAATTGGCTCTCAATTTCCAAAGGGTTTCTAAACATTATTGCGCCCATGGCCAGGAGGTAAATCACAAGAATAATAGAAGATCGAAAATACTCGATGAATGGAAAGAAATAGGCAATCATCGTGAAATTTCAAAGCAATACGCGAGGTCGTCGATTTGAGATTTACCCGTAAGAGAGGAGACGGAGGGGGAAGTATTGCCAAAAGGAGAAGGAGATGCCACGAACACGATGGCGTGAAGGAGAGGAAGTATAGACCGCGACGAAGGCCGGAACAAAAAGTTACAAGATATTGGTTGTCAATGTGTGGAAAATCAAATTGCCGCTCCTTAATTTTTTTCATTCTCCCTCTTCTTTCGCATTTACTTTGTTTTACGCTCTAAAATGACGCTAAAAAAAAAAAGAATTTTGGCCTTTTTTTATTAATTTTTCTTTTTCTTAAAGCTTTCATCCAAGCATATAAATTAACAAAAAAATCACTTTATTTTTTTAAAAAGGATTTTTTTTATATAAAAAAAGTCATCCAAACGGGCACTTAGTGGCGAACAAGCGCTATTTTAGATAATCATAATTTAATTATATAGACAAATGATAATAGTCCTCCAATTCGATGGCGGATCTATCATTTACCCTTTGTCTATCCTACCCTAATATATAATCTAATTAGTTTATATGATTTATCTTCCACATTTAGCTTTTCCCTCAAATTTTCTTACTTAACTTATAAATTGATACGAATCTAAAATTATCAATGAGTAATATTATGGAGATTAACCCATGCTTGTTATAATTAAATAATGTGAAAAGTATTTCTCCGGTCACTGGAGATAGAGTTATCTCTAGTGACCCCAAAACTACGTCGTTTTGAATTAATGAAGGGTGAATTAGTAATTTTAGGTGAATTAATGAAGGGTGTTTTGGTAAAATTTATATGATTAAAAAATAAATAAAATTACGAAACACCATTCATTAATCCAACGACGTAGTTTGGGGTCACTTGGAGATAGCTCTATCTTTAGTATTTGGAGAAATCTTTTACCCATAATAAAGGAGAATAATGATAGGAAATCATTATAGATATATTTTCATATTTATAGTTTTGAATATGATATTTCAAATTTTAAATAATTTTAAATTAATTATTTTGGTAGAATAATATCAAGTATGAGGTTAGTTCTCGCTTTCTTGCTCTTTTTTGGAATCCCCAATAAATTTTTTTTTGTAACATGAATCCCCAATAATCTCGCTCCGCAAGATTTCTTGTTCTCGTCGCCATAAACTTAAAGGTTAAAGCACAAGTCATATAACTTTGATTCTCGGCTTCGATTTAGATTTCGCGTCGAGCACATGAAGCCGGTGAGTTAGTGGTCGGCAACCGCCATATCTTCTTGAAGAAATCATCACAGATATTCTCAAACGACTTAGGTAAAATCCCTAATCCGATTTCAAAGCGTGTGCAAACCTTGGAAAAATCTCATCAAGTCGGCTTTGTTCATCACCTGAACACCTCCACTACTCTACTCATCAAAATTATTGTCTTCTTTTGAAATATGAAATTTTCTCTTCTCAGCCTTTGCACCTGCGTTTGCTCGATTGGGAGATGCAAATCCATGAAATTCTCCATTCGAGGACTTTCACGAGGATCATCGGTTCCATCAATGGCTTGCTCGTCTTTATCCTTTCGTTTTGTGGAATCCGCTACCGGGAGATTAGGCAACCTGCCTTTGCCCGGAGAACAATATGATCCATGTAGAAGCACAACGGGATTTGGGTACAGTCCAATAGTTAATGATTACAAGATAGTTAGAATTTATTCTAATTTTAAGCGTGATGGTTATACACTAATTGGGGCGGAAGTCTATTCGTTAAGCGAGACTCATGGAAGGATGTTGATCTTGGGGTTTTACGGGGTGTAAAATTGGATCTTTATCTTGTTAATGATGTCTCGCAAATGGAAGCATATTTTGGCACGGGCTAAATTCAGATGCTATAGTTTCATATGACATAGCAACGAAGTGTTTACGTTGATACCATTCTCCGCACCACTTTCTACCATACTTACTTGTGTATGATGACAAATTTGCTTTAGTCTCTATAAAGAATAAATGGATTGAATTGTGGGTGTTGGAGAAGGGTATTGATTCTTCATCAGAGACATGGAGTTGGATTAAGAAGCATACCGAAAAATGTCCCTTGGATTCCTTGTTATGGTGGACTATTTGTAGGAATCACCTAACTGTCTACGGTCATTATTTGCCAATCCACGATTTAGCTCTATATTTGTTCAAAATCCCCACTATGAGATGAAGGTGGGTTCGATTCCCGAAGTTGATAGGGATCAACCTCATTATTTACCTCATTATGTTTTTAATTATGCAGAAAGTCTTGTACCACTTAGACAACATCCACATTGAACAATCTTAATTCTATGGGTTTATTTTTTTAATTTAAATTCAGATTTACTTTTGTTTACATATGACTCTATATTAGTTTAGTTTGGATGAGTATATACTTACCAGTTTTAATACTCTTTAGAGATGTTATTTTGAATGACAAATCTAGACATTCAATAATGGATGTTATTTCTTGATTCTTAATATAGGATGTTCACCTCTAACACATTGTTGTCAAACTCGTGAGTTGACACCTCGAGTTTACCGTTTTTACGTTTCTAGCCTACTAAATCGAGTCGAGTCACTTTGGTAAACTCGTGATCATTGTAAACTCGGTTAAACTTACGAGTTTATACACCGATTTTACCGTTTTTACGTTTCTAGCTTACAAAATCATGTTAATTCACATTCAAACTCGTGTTAATTTTTTTGATTTGCTCATGTTCAACGGCTCCTATATATAAGTTTTATAGAAATTTCTTTGTTAAATATGGTAAATTTTGAATGTTGATGGATTTAATTTCAACTATTTGGATTTAAAATATATTTATTAAATTGCTATGATTTTCTTATATTTTAATTATTTATTATATATATTAATACCTATTAATAGTGAAAGTAAACTCTTACGAGTTTACGATTCGAGTTCACGATACGAGTTTACTGTTAGTTCTCAATGTGTTTTGATGATTAACAACAATTGTAAACATGTGTTGAAGTTTTTTTTGCAAAATCTGTCTAAAACCACTTATCAATTGCTTACTCGAGTAAAAGAATGCTTACTCGAGTATAGGATTGTTAAAGGATTGCCCAATTGGATTTTACACGCCAATATCTGCAAGTATGGATAGTCATACTCGAGTATTGACGTCTCGAGAGCAATCGAGTTTTTGTGAAGGTGCTTACTCGGGTAAAGGAATGATATACTCGAGTATAGGCCATCAGAGAGCAACCAAACTTTTCAAGTTAAGTCAACTTGCCGGTATAGATCGCTATACTCGAGTATTGGACTTACGAGAGCAAATGAACTTTTGAACTTGAGTGTATACTCGAGTAGACACTTGGATACTCGAGTAAAGAGTCTTATAGAGAGCTCCCAAGTTTTGCTAACTCATGCATACTCGAGTAAAGGCTTGCATACTCAAGTAATGAGCTCTTAAACTGATTTTCAACTTGACTCATGCTCTTGCATACTCCAGTATGAATTTGTTTACTCCAGTATAGACATGGAATGACTTCACACCTTTTCGAAAAAGAGTTGCATACTCGAGTAAGGATATGCATACTCGAGTATGAGACCATACGAGAGAAGTCATCATTCGGCTTGAACTTGCTTACTCCGGTATATAAATGTATCTTTGCAGTATAGAGGCATTTTACACTTAAAATTTTCAAGCAAATGGTTGCTTACTCGAGTACACCACTAACTTACTCGAGTAAAGCCTTTGATTTCAAAAGTTCAAGTCTCGAAGGTTTGCCTCTGGAAGTTTCTTACTCGAGTATCCTTTTGATCTCTGCGGTAAAGACTCTCTCACACACGTGTGACTTACTCGAGTAAAGATGAACTTACTCGAGTAACCAACGCTGAAACCAATTTTTGAATTATACGAATTTGCAAATCACTCTTGTTTGTTCTAATTGCTTTCATGAATCATTCACTTATGAACCCAACTATGTTTAACAAGTTTGTTAAGTGAATTTCAGTTAGCACAGATGAAGATTATTGAAGGTCAAAGCCATAAAGCAAAAAGTGTACAGTGCATTTAATGCACCTCTGCAAATCTACCTACTTTCAGCTAATTCACCTGAGCACGCATTCTCAACGTTCAAAAATACCTTCTTCATCAAGTAAATTCTTCTCCAACGGGCAAATCCTCGAGTTCCACATCGGCTCATATTTGCACTGGATTAGTTGGAGTTTAGAGAGAAGATTACCGAGACTTAATGCTAATCACCTACAACGGTTGGATTCATCATTCAACGGTCATTTAATGTTCTCTACCTATAAATAGAGTGCATTAACTTCTTCTCAAGCGAGATACACCCTGCGAGAGCGAAAATTTATTGATTGCCATTTATTGTGCTCGGCTTTCACCTGTATTGTATCAATCGATACTTGTTCTTCGTGTTCATTTTATCTCGCTCTGTGAGAGAGTTCTATCGTAAATCATTTATTGATTGAGATAACCACAAGTCGGGGACTTGGTGGTTGGGTGTATTGATTGCAACTTGTAAGGGGGAGTGAGTTCTAGAGAGAGAACTACTCTTGAGTACGAGTTTGTAATCGGTTGTGAGTATAGTGGATTGAAAATCCCAAGTGTGGCAGGGATTTGGATGTAGGTCAAGGATAAGACCAGACCAGGATAATTTCTCTTGTGCAAGCTTTCCTTCCCTTCCTCCTCTGTTATAATCTGTTTTACTTGGTCAAAACAGAGCTCTTTCCGAAAAGTTTTTAAAATACCCAATTCACCCCCCTCTTGGGTATATTGCTCCATTTACATTTGGTATCAGAGCAAGGTCTTCTCTTAAGAGCTTAAGAACTCGAGAAGAATCACTATGGAAGGTATCTTACCTGATGGAGCATCTATCAACACCACCCTGGTTTGATGGAGAGCACTACTCTTTCGGAAGGCGAAATTCAAAGTGTTTGTTATGGCAACCGAGTATGGTCTTTGGAGAGTATTTGAAAGAGGAGATTATGAGCCATCAATCGTAGAAGATGGAGTCAGAGTTCCCAAGCTAGAAGAAGAATATGATGAGAATGACAGAAGGAATGTCACACTCAATAGCAAGGCTGTTCTGTTGCTTCAAAGTGCTCTGAGTCAACAAGAATACTTTCGTATTTGCACTTTACCCTCTGCCAAGCATATGTGGGATGCCCTGGAGATAGCTCATGAAGGAACTGCTGGAGTCAAGCAAAATAGAGTAAATACTCTTATGACAGAGTATGATCTTCTTCGAATGAAGCCTTGTGAGTCTATTGGAGAATTTCAGCTTCGTTTCACCCATCTCATCAATCAACTCGCGGCTCTTGGAAAGGAATACGACCAGCCGGTCCAAGTGAGAAAGATTCTAAACATCTGAATAAGGAATGGGAGGCCAAGGTCACAGCGATAGAGGAAGCGCGAGGAGAATCAATGATGTCTGTGGCTGCTCTCTTTGGAAGCTTGTCTGAGTATGAAGCCAAGCTAAAATTCAAGAAGGGTCTTGATGAAGCACATGCAAGGAACAAAGGAATAGCCCTCAAGACTACCAAAGAAAGCAAAGAGTCAGAAGACGAAGAAGTAGATGAGGATGAGGAAATAGGCATGATGGTTCGTAGATTCAAGAAATTCTACAAGAGGGACCAAGGTTTCAAGAAATTTCACAAAGCTAGCTCCAGCTATGAGGCAAAGAAACCAGTCATCTGCTATGAGTGCTAAAAGCCTGGCCACATCAAGTCTGAGTGCCCTCAGCTGAACAACGAAGACAAGGAAAAGAAGAAGTTCAGCAAATATAAGAAGAAAGCCTATGTCTTAGGCATTTGGGGAGATAGCTCATCTGATGAAGATGATGAAGATGAGGAAGAAAAAGCAAACGTATGCTTAGTTGCGGAAGAAGAAGAACTACGCATCAACCTTGAAGAGGTTTGTCTTAGAGCATCAAGACCCAACAAGTGGTACATTGATAGTGGGTGCTCAAGACACATGACTGAAGATGAATCCAAATTCCTTTCAATCAAACCAAAGGATGGTGGTAGAGTCACATTCGGAGGAGACCAATCAGGAAAAATTGCTGGGGTTGGTGAGATAGGAAACAATGAAGGTCCTCTCATCAAAGATGTCTACCTAGTAGAAGGATTGTGTCACAACCTCCTAAGTGTGAGCCAAAGCACCGACAAGGGTAACCTAGTTATCTTTGATTCAAATGAATGCTTGATTTTTAGAAAGGATTTAGTCTCCATTGATGATTTGAAAACTAAAGCCTTATTTAGAGCACCTAGAGATGGAAATTGTTATACTCTTAACTTCTCTAGCAATGCTTCGGTTTCGAAAATTGTTTTGTTAGTAACTTGAATGAGAGTTGGCTATGGCATAAACGATTAGCTCATGTTAATATGTTTCAACTTGACAAGTTGCTGAAAAAGGATTTGGTCATTGGTATTCCTAAGTTGAATTTCAAAAATGATATAGTCTATGATGCTTGTCAAAAAGGAAAACAAACCAAATCTTCTTTTAAAGCAAAAAATGAGATCTCAACTAGTAGACCTCTTCAATTACTTCATATGGATCTAGTTGGACCAGCTAGAGTAAAAAGTCTTGGTGGAAATCTTTACACTTTGGTCATAGTTGATGATTACTCTAGATTTACTTGGACAATATTTCTATCATCTAAAGATGAAACGTTTGATCGGTTTGTTACCTTTGCCAAAAAGGTCCAGAACGAGAAAGGGTTCGCAATTTCAGGTATAAGGACTGATCATGGTGGCGAATTTGAAAACAACGCCTTCGCTGAGTTCTATGACAATATGGGGATTGATCACAATTTCTCAGCTCCAAGGACTCCTCAACAAAACGGTGTTGTTGAGAGCAAGAATAGAGTCCTCACTGAGATGGCAAGGGCAATGTTAAATGAGAACAACACTTCTCAAGTGTTTTGGGCTGATGCGATGAGTACGGCTTGCTACATCTCCAACCGAGCCTATTTGAGGAAGAAGCTGAACAATACCCCATATGAACTCTACAAGGGAAGGAAGCCAAATCTCAGCCACCTACACGTCTTTGGATGCAAGTGCTATGTGCACAATAATGGTAAAGAGAATCTTGGTAAATTCGATTCCAAAGGCGATATAGGTATCTTCATTGGTTATTCAAATAGGAGTAGAGCTTATAGAGTCTTTAATACTCGCACTCGTATTGTTGAAGAGTCAATACATGTTGTTTTCTCGTGAATCCAAATCGATAAAGCCTTGGATAATGAAGAAGAAAATGTTTTCAAAAATCAATTCTTTTCAAAAACTACTCCCGCTTCTATTGAAAATCCCGAAAATGTTTTTGAGGCCGATCCCCAAAACAATATTGAAAATCCCGATCGACTCAACCTAGAGCTTGGAAATTTATTAGAAATCATCCTTTAGACCAAGTTATAGGTGATATTAATCGTGGAGTAAGAACCGAAATAGTACTTTGAATGAAGTAACCTTCTCGCATTTATATCTCATATAGAACCCTCTAAGATTGATGAAGCCCTTTCCGATAATGATTGGGTGATAGCAATGCAAGAGGAGTTACATCAATTTGATAGAAATCAAGTTTGGGATTTGGTACCTAGGCCCAAAGACCATCCCGGTCATTGGCACCAAATGGGTATTCAAGAACAAACGTGATGAGTCTCGCAATCATTGTCCGCAACAAGGCAAGATTGGTTGCCAAAGGCTATAACCAAGAAGAAGGAATTGATTATGAAGAAACTTATGCTCCAAAGGCAAGATTGGAAGCCATAAGAGTACTTCTAGCCTTTGCATGTGTAAAAGGATTTAAATTATATCAAATGGATGTGAAAAGTGCTTTTCCGAATGGTTTTATACAAGAGGAAGTTTATGTAGAACAACCTCCTAGGTTTTGAAAATGAACATTGTCCAGATCATGTGTATCGTCTCAAGAAGGCTCTATATGGCTCGAAACAAGCTCCTAGAGCTTGGTATGAGCGATTAAGCAAATTCCTTCTTAATCAAGGCTTTGTTAGAGGAAAAGCAGATACAACTCTCTTCATAAAGAGTAATAAGCTTAATGAAATTTTAATGGTTCAAATATATGTGGATGATATTATATTTGGTGCTTCTAATGATGCTTTGTGTCAAGAATTTGCAAAGACTATGCAGGGAGAGTTTGAGATGTCCATGATGGGAGAGCTCAACTACTTTCTTGGACTGCAAATCAAGCAAAGAAAAGATGGGATATTTATTTCCTAAACCAAATATCCGAATGATTTTTGAAGAAATTTGGGATGGACCAATGCAATGGTGCGACACTCCTATGAGCTCAACTGCTTCATTGGATGCTGATGAGAAGGGCAAAGATTTCAACATCACAAAGTATAGAGGAATGATTGGATCACTACTCTATCTCACAAATGAGTCGCCGGACATCCATTCAGTGTTGGGATGTGTGCAAGGTTCCAATCCGCTCCAAAAGAGTCCCATGCTGAACATGTGAAGAGGATATTCGATATCTCTCGAGACACAAAGACTCTTGGACTATGGTTTCCCAAAGGTCAACCGGAATACTTGGTGGCATACTCAGATTCGGATCATGCCGGCTACAAGACAGATAGAAAGAGCACAAGTGGCCAATGCGAATTCTTCGGCAACTCACTTGTCTCTTGGTTCAAGAAGAAGCAAACATCTCGTGGCCGTGTCCTCTACCGAAGCCGAATATGTGGTCGCTTCAAGTTGTTGTGCTCAAGTGCTATGGTTGAAGCAACAACTTGCCGACTTGGGAGTTCACTTGAAGGAAATCCCAATTTTGTGTGACAACACAAGCACAATAAGCTTGGCCAAGAATCGGGTGCAACATACAAGAACCAAGCATATTGATGTGAGGCATCACTTCATTCGGGATCATGTCCGGAAAAGAGATGTCAAAGTGATGTTCATCCCAACTCATCTTCAACTTGCCGACATCTTCACAAAGCCTCTAGCCAAAGAACCTTTCAACTTCATAAGGAGAGAATTGGGAATGGTAAATCCCAATGAATTGTAAGCATTTTTCATTCAATTTAATGTTAATTGTGTGTTTGATGATTAATCCTTACTAACTTAAGCATCGGAGTGTATAGCAATTGTTTTTGCAGGATTTTCTGATGTTTCAGAGATTGCTTACTAGAGTAAAGTACATGGTACTCGAGTAAACAAGCTGCAGAAAGCAAATTTAGAAGTTCAGAAGTGCTTCACTCGAGTATGGAAGTGGATACTCGAGTATCCAAGAGGCAGAGAGCACATTGCTGAGAACAAAGGAATGTGGACTCGAGTATAGAGTTCTTTACTCAAGTGAAGGACCGAGACAGAGGCCAAACTCCGAAGGTATGCTGTGAGGCATACTCGAGTATGTTAGTGGCTTACTCGAGTATGGCCATCGAGTTTCAAAAATTCACACGACATTTTTGAAGTCCAGGTCAGTATACTTCCATCTTTACTCGAGTATGTAAATGAAAGTACGCTATACTTGAGTAAGCAAGAACTGTACTCGGTCTGTCTATATATATACTGAAACGACGTGTTCTTACATACTCGCACCCTTACTCCGGTAAAGCCCTAGGAGACGCGACTTTCTCTCTTCTTCTCCTTCTGTAACTGTCACAATCCCTCATCAATCCCCTTAAATCTTCACCAAACCTCGTCTAATTTTTTTTTCCTATCCTCATTTTCGCCGAAACCCTAAGCGTTCAAATGTCTAAGGAAGTCCCTCAATCCTCTCAACCGGTTCCTCCACGAGCTCCAAGGACCAAATCGATTCCAAAGAAACTACGAGAGAGGCATTGATACAAGGATTCCCGGCGTAGGCTTTACGATTCGGAGGCACAATCTCCAAACCCCAAGAAAAGGGGTTCGTCCTCTCAGGGCCCAGCACCGGCTTCGGGATCAAAGAAGAAGAAGACGGCCGAGCCAAGCAAGGCAAAGGGGAAGAGGACTGTTGTTCACAGAAAAACAAGGACTAAGAGATCCACCCCTTCTTCTGGCTCTCTCTCTACTATAGAGGTTACTGGCTCCATGTCAGACTCTGAGACTGAGGAGGATGAGCACGAAGAAGTCTCTCCATTCATCGACAATGCAGTGGAAGAGATTAGACTTCACAAGGATCCACCGAAGGGTTTCAAAGTTGCCCCGGTCTCACTTCCTCCCGGCCACAATGTCATGTTCAGAGAGCAATTTTCAACCCGAGGATTTTGTGCCGTCGTCTCAGTCAATCTTGAACAAGTATACCAGGAATGAAATGTTGATCTATCGCCGTGGCTCAGACCTTATGACTCATTTGTTTCCATCAAGGCCGCCTACTTTCCGGAGTTGGTAAGAATGTTCTATTTCAACATGAAGACTGATCACATTTTGGACTCAGAGAACACGGTAATTGAAGAAAGAATCACCACATCTATAAGGGGAGTCACCTTCACCATCTCTGCTGCAATCCTCAACCGGATATTGAAGGTTGTTGATCCCCAGAGGCTTCTACACCACGATATAGCAATGAAGATGTGTATAGGACACTTTTGCTTACTCAAGACGTACCGGATGATCAGAGAGCTCATTTATCCTTTAAACCGTCAGACATGCCAAACTTGCACCGTGTAATTTGGTTTGTGTATTCGAGAAATCTTGTCCAGAAGGGAGGTAGCTATACACATTTCACGCAGAAGGACTACCGCTTCTTCACTGCTTTTATCAAGCAACATCCTTTCAACATTGGGCAGTGGCTCTTCAAGGAAATAAGCTACTTCAAGTTTACCTCCCGGAAAGGATCTTATATGCCCTTCGCTTCTCTGGTGTCCCTGATCTTATTTTACCATAAGATATGGTACGTGGGCCCTCCTGAATCAATGAAGCATATCCCATCCTTTGACAAGACTCAATTTAAGTTTATGCAGATAAACTTTGAACCGGAAGGATCCGGTCAGTCGAGGGCTCCTCAAAGATCTCAGGCCCGTGCATCTCAATCGGTTACGCACGAGGCTCGCCCCCGCTCCTCCTCCTCCACTAGATTTTGAGGCTAGAGTTAAAGCAATTGTGGACACTTCCATTGCTTCTCACTTTGTCGAGAATGCAATCTGAATTTGGCAAGCTAGGAGCTGATCTCAAGATTGGTCTCAATGAGGTGATTCCGCCGAATGCGGTTATAACAAAGTTGGACAAACTCCGGGGATGACACCGAAAAGAAGCGGGATGAGATTTTTGATCGGTGCATCGACTTGGATTCTCGGATTGGTTCTATCTTAGATATTGCTTCGAGGCCGGGACAAGGTCAACAAGTTGATCAAGCACTTTGACCTTGGTTCTTCATCCTCGCCTACATTTGGGTTCCCGACCGATCCTTCCTCATCCTCTCCTGTTCCAGACCCGGCCACCGAGACTCACTTTTCCCCACCTTCCTCACCTACCTTCTCCTTTCCCTGTCCACCTCACACCACTTCCACTCCTACCCCTGTAATTCCATCTTCTCCTATCACTCCTTCCACAGAGATTCTACCTGACCAACCTCCATCTCCACCTACTCCCTCCACGGAGATTCTCCCTTCACCCTCTCCATTTTTCATACCTTTTGATCCAAACCCTTTGGCCATGGTGATCTACACCCCTCTCATCTTTGTCCTCGACCCGGAGTATGATGATGACAAAGGGGGAGAAGGAGAGAAAGATGTAAACGTATAGGGTCTAGGTTGTAGTGTCTAGCGTGTATTCCATTATATCTTGTTGATTCTGCAAATTTTGTTTCATTCTCTCGATATCGTGTTATCGAGTATTTGTCATTCGATATCAAGTAAAACATGGTATGAAGTTTGCCTAATGACTATATTATCAGTTGTTTATGTGTTCAAAAGCATCTCTGCTGCCATTCTCTGAGTATTACAGTTTAAACATGCATATTCAAATGGTTTTTGAACACTTTGCACTAATATTTGAAAAACTTCAATTCAAAGGAACTACATCTTTCAAATTATCTAAAAAGATCGTTTACAAATGTTGTCATCATCAAAAAGGGGGAGAATGTTAGTTCTCAATGTGTTTTGATGATTAACAACAATTGTAAACATGTGTTGAAGTTTTTTTTTTGCAAAATCTGTCTAAAACCACTTATCAGTTGCTTACTCGAGTAAAGGAATGCTTACTCGAGTATAGGACTGTTAAAGGATTGCCCAATTGGATTTTACACGCCAATACTGCAGTATGGATAGCCATACTCGAGTATTGACGTCTCACAGAGCAATCGAGTTTTTGACAGAAGGTGCTTACTCGGGTAAAGGAATGATATACTCGAGTATAGGCCATCCAGAGAGCAACCAAACTTTTCAAGTTAAGTTAATACTGCAGTATAGATCGCTATACTCGAGTATTGGACTTACAGAGAGCAAATGAACTTTTGAACTTGAGTGTATACTCGAGTAGACACTTGGATACTCGAGTAAAGAGTCTTACAGAGAGCTCCCAAGTTTTTCTAACTCATGCATACTCGAGTAAAGGCTTGCATACTCAAGTAATGAGCTCTTAAACTGATTTTCAACTTGACTCATGCTCTTGCATACTCCAGTATGAATTTGTTTACTCTAGTATAGACATGGAATGACTTCACACCTTTTCGAAAAAGAGTTGCATACTCGAGTAAGGATATGTATACTCGAGTATGAGACCATACAGAGAAGTCATCATTCGGCTTGAACTTGCTTACTCAGTATACAAATGTATACCGGCAAAGATAGAGGCATTTTACACTTAAAATTTTCAAGCAAATGGTTGCTTACTCGAGTACACCACTAACTTACTCGAGTAAAGCCTTTGGTTTCAAAAGTTCAAGTCTCGAAGGTTTGCCTCTGGAAGTTTCTTACTCGAGTATCCTTTTGATATCTTTGCAGTAAAGACTCTCTCACAAGTGACTTACTCGAGGAAAGATGAACTTACTCGAGTAACCAACGCGAAACCAATTTTTGAATTATACGAATTTGCAAATCACTCTTGTTTGTTCTAATTGCTTTCATGAATCATTCACTTATGAACCCAACTATGTTTAACAAGTTTGTTAAGTGAATTTCAGTTAGCACGAGATGAAGATTATTGAAGGTCAAAGCCATAAAGCAAAAGTGTACGGTGCATTTAATGCACCTCGCAAATCTACCTACTTTCGGCTAATTCACCCGAGCACGCATTCTCAACGTTCAAAAATACCTTCTTCATCTAGTAAATTCTTCTCCAACGGGCAAATCCTCTGAGTTCCACATCAGCTCATATTTGCACCTGGATTAGTTGGAGTTTAGAGAGAGAAGATGACCAGACTTAATGCTAATCACCTACAACGGTTGGATTCATCATTCAACGGTCATTTAATGTTCTCTACCTATAAATAGAGTGCATTAACTTCTTCTCAGCGTATACACCTACCGAGAGCGAAAATTTATTGATTGCCATTTATTGTGCTCGGCTTTCACCCGTATTGTATCAATCGATACTTGTTCTTCAGTTGTTCATTTTATCTCGCTCCGTGAGAGAGTTCTATCTCGTAAATCATTTATTGATTGAGATAATCACAAGTCGGGGACTTGGTGGTTGGGTGTATTGATTGCAACTTGTAAGGGGGAGTGAGTTCTAGAGGGAGAACTACTCTTGAGTACGAGTTTGTAATCGGTTTGTGAGTATAGTGGATTGAAAATCCCAAGTGTGGCTTGGGGACTGGATGTAGGTCAAGGATAAGACCGAACCAGGATAATTTCTCTTGTGCAATCTTTCCTTCCCTTCCTCCTCTGTTATAATCTGTTTTACTTGGTCAAAACAGAGCTCTTTCCGAAAAGTTTTTAAAATACCCAATTCATCCCCCTCTTGGGTATATTGCTCCATTTACATTTACGTCATTGTCACGAGTTTACTTAAACTCGCGAGTTTGACAACCTTGCTCTAACACTCCTCTCGGGGCACTATCAACTCGTTAATTGCTTGACTTGTGTTAGTTCGTGTTACATCCACACACATAGAATTGAAGTATGAATATTTTTTGTCCGAGTAAAAGCAATTATTACTCGTATGCCAAACAACCATAAAGGTGACTCTTGAGAAGATCATTGAATGATTCTTCTAAGTTCAGGCCGTTGGCAATTTGACACCCGACCTATAATTATGATACGTATTGAAGGATTAGTATCTAGCATGAATTGTTTAAGAAACACGAAAGTTCACTGTTGTTTCTTGACTTAAGTTTAGTAAACCCTAACTAGTTTTATTTAAAATAAGGATTAAGATATTGTGAAATTATACCGTATTATTTTGGGACTAAAAATTATGGTTTCATGGTAAATGATAAAAATGTCATTCCTTCAAATTTTTTCATAATTCACCAACCGCAAACTTATTGAAAGCAACTAATCTCATCATTTGGGATGGGGCACCCATGGTGAAAATACATTGTATCGAGGCCTTTGAACGCACATTAAGAGATTTAATGAAGTCCAATAATATTTTTGGGGGAAAATGTGTAGTCAAGGGTGGTAACTTCAAATAGATTTCACCAGTCATACTACTAGGTGGTCGAGTTGAAAAATGTTGGCATCTACCTACCAAGCCTAGTTTTCTCACATGATCGATTGTATGTTGTACTATCTAGGGTTAGGAGTTTCAATAGAATGAACAAACAATACACATATTATAGTCTACGGAGAAGTGTTTCAAAACTTTAGTTAAATATAATTTGTAATTTGAAGGTGAAGTTGTGACATATAATTGTGGTTCATTCTCGCGTGTCAAAACCTTATGTACCTTGTGTTTGGATGTTTATGGTTTGGAATAAATCATAGGAGAATACACTAATCCGTATAACACAAGGGTCATTTTTTCTTTCTTATACATATTAGTGCTTCTCTTCAAAACCAGAAAAATAAAAGAAAAAATAAAATGACATATTAAATTTGGGTAATTAAATTCCCAGATCAAAGTATCACAACTAACAGGTGGTTCCATTTGATATATCTCTTATGAAGAAAAGCATGAACTAAGAACTATTACAAGCAAGTTATTATAGACATTCCCTCGCATATGAAATCAATAACCTTACTCCTCCTTTTCAAGACCCTTTCCTTTCCATCCCAGCTTTTGGGGAAGCTTGAATCCAATATTTGACGATGTTAACTCGAGTGTCTATTGATGCCTGCTCCACATCATTTAGACCAACATTTTCTGTTGGCCTTCGATTAATTGGCAGCCAAAAATCCTCAAATATATCGTCAATGAGGGAGTCTTCATGTGTCTATAAAAACATTTCAGTTCAGTGCGTACACAATCACAATAATAGTTAAGTATTTACAATACAGGCCAATTGACATGGTCTACAAACAATTTTTACACAAGATAAATATTTTCACAACATCCAGAGAAGAGCAAAGCCAAAAAGGAGTCCATTTGGTTCAAGCATTGATCTATAACCTGTTCATTTCCAAATTGCATCCTGTCATAGGCACCGGTTTAATTTCTTGGCTATCCTTGGTCTGCCTAATTCCATTTTGTATCTACCCAGCTCAATATGAATTCTCCAGAATTGCTCTCCTTTGTGCTCGATCTCCACAAAGCTGGCGGTGGCGACGTCCACGGCGACGGGCGCGGCATCCACGGTGGCAAGAACAACATCCAAGGTGGGGGGAGTAACGGCGACGTAGTGGGTCACAAACAAGACGCACACAGGGGAATGAATCGACAAAACCCTTAAGGGCATTGTGCTCATTTTGCATGAATTTTCATATCCCTAAAAAGTCCTTATCACCTCTCAGTCTTTTTACAAATTCGATGAGCTTCTGGGGGTTTTCCAAATTCAGATGGTATTTATTCGTCTTTTTCCCAAATACCAAGCAAGATTGAAGAAATAAGCTTCATCAAAGATATTGCTTGTGAAATACATTAGGAAGGTGAAGTTTATGTGAATAAGGACATGTGAGAGGAAGGAAGGAACACATCCCTATGATGGGCTTTCGACTCATCCCTATGAATGTATTAAAAAATAAAATATTTGTGTTTTTTGTCCGGTGCTTCTTATAGAAACCATCTGATTCGCAGAGTTCAAATTTAGGTTTCATTATATTATTAATGAGATGGATAGTAAACTTCACTTCACAGAGGATTTAGTTTCCCTGCCTATAGGATAGGCCGGAAGTGCTCGGCCTCCTTGGACCGTCTAGATTTATTTTTTTTAAAAAAAATTAATAAGTAGATCATTTAAAATAAACATAATATTTCAATTAATATTTTTTTAAAAAATGATTTTTTATATTTAAAAATTACTTGATAAAAAATATTAAATCTGAATTGTCCAAATCAGATGACGGACGATTCGGGAGAGCCAAGCTCTCCCTACCTATCCTTTGATTGGCAGAAACCTAGTCCACTTAACAGAGCTCACGTTGGGTTCATTAAGTTCAGATATTACACTTCTCTCCTCTTTCAATTTTCACCCGTTACTCTCCTCCTCTTCAATTTAGCCTGGTAATCGTCCTTTCCTATGTAATTAATCCACGAACTACCTACTGCTCTCCTCCACATCAATTAAATTTCAACTCCCATATCTTCGCTTGCTTTTGTCTCACCGCCATTACCATCTCTAACTTCTTCCCACATTCAACTTTTTGTTTTTACGTCCTCATTCCTACCACCGACTCCTCATTCCACGTTGGGTTCATTAAGTTCAAAGAGTACACTTCTCTCCTCTTTCAATTTTCGCCCGTTACTCTCCTATCCTTTTCAATTTTGCCTGCTACTGTCATTTCCTATGTATTTAATCCGCGAGCTACCTCCTGCTCTCCTCCACATCAATTAAATTTTGACTCCCATATCTTCGTGTGCTTTTGTCTCACCGCCATTCCTATCTCTAACTTCTTCCCAGATTAACCTTTTTTTGTTTTTACGTCCTCATTCCTACCACCGAATCCTCATTCCATGTTGGGTTCATTAAGTTCTGAGAGTACACTTCTCTCCTCTTTCAATTTTTGCCCTTTACATTCCTCTCCTCTTCAATTTTGCTAGGTACAGTCCTTTCCTCTGTAATTGATCTGTGAGCTACCTCCGACTCTCATCCACGTCAATTAAATTTTGGACTCCCATATCTTCGCGTGCTTTTGTCTCACCACCATTGCCATCTCTAACTTTTCCCACATTCAACTTTTTTACACCTCATTCCTACCTCCGACTCCTCATTCCACGTTGGGTTCATTAAGTTCGAGCATGCACTTCTCTCGCCTTTCAATTTTTGCTGCATTACTCTCCTATCCTCTTCAATTTTGCCGGTAATCGTCCTTTCTTCTCGTAATTGATACGCGAGCTACATCCCGCTCTCCTCTACCTCAATTAAATTTCGACTCCCATATCTTCGCGTGCTTTTGTCTCACCACCATTTCCATCACTGACTTCTTGCCAGATTCAACTTTTTGTTTTCACGTCCTCATTCCTGCCACTGACTCCTCATTCCAGTGGGTTCATTAAGTTCTGAGAGTACACTTCTCTCCTCTTTCAACGTTAGGTTCATTAAGGCCCCGTTTGTTATGAGGAAGATTTATGGAAGGAAAGGAACTTAAAGGAGGGAAAGGAATGAAAAGGAAAATTGAGAGAGAACTTTAAAAATGTGAGCCATTTGGTATACTAGGGAATGGAACTTAAGTTGAGGGAAACTAAGATTTTTGGTATGTAGACTTGGATGTTGGTTAAGAGGAAAAAAGAAGAACCAGGGCCAATTTTGGAAGGAAAAAAAAAACTTTCCTAGGAAGATTGTAGCTTTCCCTCCATTTTCGGATGCAAAGCATCTTCTCTGAAATAAGGGAAGATGAACACTCACCAAAAGATGCTGATTGGATCTTCCGTCTACCAAACACCCAAAATCCATGACAACTTTTGCATCTTCCCTTTCCTTCCCTAATCATCTTCGTACCAAACGGGTCCTAAGTTTTGAGAGTACACTTCTCTTCTCTTTCAATTTTGGCTCATTATTCTCCTCTCCTCTTCAATTTTGCCTGGTACTGTCCTTTCATCTGTAATTAATCCACAAGCTACCTCCTACTCTCCTCCACCTATATTAAATTTTGACTCCCATATCATCGGGTGCTTTTGTCTCACCGCCATTTCCATCTCTGACGTATTCGCAGATTCAACTTTTTGTTTTTCCGTCCTCATTCCTACCACCGACTCCTCATTCCACGTTGGGTTCATTAAGTTCAGAGAGTACACTTCTCTCCTCTTTCAATTTTGGCCGTTACTCTCCTCACCTCTTCAATTTTACCTAGTACTGTCCTTTCCTCCGTAATTCATCTACGAGCAACATCCTGCTCTCCTCCACCTATATTAAATTTCGACTCCCATATCTTCGTGTGCTTTTGTCTCACTACCATTTCTATCTCTGACTTCTTCCCAGATTCAACTTTTTGTTTTTACGTCCTCATTCCTACCACCAACTCCTCATTCCACATTGGGTTCATTCAATTCTAAGAGTACACTTCTCTCCTCCTTCAGTTTTTGCCTGTTACTCTCCTCTCTCTTGAATTTTTCTTGGTCTTGTCCTTTCCTTTGTAATTAAACCGCGAGCTACCTCCACCTCAATTAAATTTCAACTCCCATATCTTCGTGTACTTTTGTCTCACCGCCATTTCCATCTCTGACTTCTTCCCAGATTAACCTTTTTGTTGTTTTAAGTTCGAGAGCACACGTCTCTCCTCTTTCAATTTTCACCCGTTACTCTCCACTCCTCTTCAATTATGCCACGTACTGTCCTTTCCTCTATAATTATGATAAGTGTATATTTTATGATTAAATAGGTGTATATTTTATGAGAATTGATTGGAATTATTGATATTATATGCCTATTTAATTATCTTTTATTGACTTTTCCATAATTGAATCAAACTAGGATCAAACAATAAATCGACATAAAATCTACTCATATCCTATTTTTATTGTGCAGGAAATATTAGCTGATTTGGAAAGAAGTAGAAAAAACAATTAAGAGGATATGCAATTAGTGAAATTCAATGGTCTCACGCAAGAAAAATAGAAACAAAATCAATTGCGTGATCTGGTGGAGTTGATTACAAGATATAAGATATCTTTTTAATAAGAAAATGAGAACCAATGACCCAAGACCTAAATTATAAATAGGGAGGCAGAGACAAAAAAAGAAGAGGACGGAGGAGATCAGAGAGAGGCGCAGAACAAGAAGGAGCAAAGAAGCAGAGGAGTAGCGGCTGAGTGTTTTGGTTCTCTTCATCATCTCCACGGAAGGACGAAAGGACTGTGGAGGGGATGGAGAATCTTTCTTTCCTCTCTCTCTCTTTATTCTTTGAACCTGAGTTTCATCTTTTTGTTATGGATTTGAATAAAGCCATGTGTGGCTAGTTAGTTTTGCAACCTAGAGGACCTATGAACTTGTGGGTGAATTGAATTTTGTTTTCATTATTTAGTTAAATTTGATATTAATTTTGGTTACTTAATCTTGGTTAGTTTTATCTATTTAGTGATTGGCCATCATTGAATATGATTTTTGAGCATTAGGATTTACCTTGACGAAGGGGATTTTAATTAGGCTCTGAGATTAAGTAATGTGGGATTAGATTACGATTTAATTTGCGATTATGACAGATATATACCTAATGGCCCCATATAGTTGTTGAAGAGTGTGTCCGAGTTTTGTTGCCTCTTGAGTAACTATGTTAGATATAACAAGTTATACTCAAGAGAGGGTTGTAAGTGGACCAACAGACACTTACAGCTATTTATACTCAAGATTAACAAAATTGATATTAAAGTTAATTAAATTAGTGAAAACAAGGTTTATGAAGCTAATAAGGGATTAGTGACTCGGGTTGCTCATTTGATTATTGTGGTAGTTTTCTTATTTTTATTTTAGTTTTGGTTTTCTTTTCCTTTATCTTAATTAAATTCAATTTGTTTTGCTCAACTTAAACGAAATTGTGAAAGTAATGCTTAACTAAAGTTGTGATACTAAGTCCTCGTGGGAACGATACTTTTCTTATCACTTTATTACTTGATACGGCCCGTGCACTTGCGGAGTTTATTGGCTATAAACTTTTGCCCTATCAAATTAATCCGCGAGCTACCTCCCGCTCTCCTCCACCTCAATTAAATTTTGACTCCCACAACTTCGCGTGCTTTTGTCTCACCGCCATTTCCATCTTTGACATCTTTCCAGATTCAAATTTTTTGTTTTTACGCCTCTTTCCTACCACCGACTCCTCATTCCACATTGGGTTCACTAAATTACGATAGTACAATTCTCTTGTCTTTCAATTTTGGCACGTTACTCTCCTCTCCTCTACAATTTTGCCCGGTACTCGTCCTTTCCTCTATAATTTTAACTCTTAAGCTACCTCCTCTCCTCCACCTATATTAAATTTCAACTCCCATATCTTCGCGTGCTTTTGTCTCACCGCCATTGTCATCTTTGCCTTCTTGCCAAATTCAATTTTTTTTTACGTCCTCAATCCTACCACCAACTCCTCATTCCACGTTGGGTTCATTAAGTTCTAAGAGCACACTTCTCTCCTCTTCCAATTTTTCCTCGTTACTCTCCACTCCTCTTCAATTTTGCCTAGTACTGTCCTTTCCTCTGTAATTAATCCGCGAGCTACCTCCTGCTCTCCTCCAACCCAATCAAATTTCAACTACAATATCTTCGCGTGCTTTTGTCTCACTGCTATTGTCATCTCTGACTTCTTCCCAAATTCAACTTTTTGTTTTTACGTCCTCATTCTTTGCACCGACTCCGCATTCAATGTTCAGTTCATTAAGTTCAGAGAGTACACTTCTCTCCTCTTTCAATTTTGGCGCGTTACTCTCCTCTCGTCTTCAATTTTTCCTAGCACTGTCCTTTCCTCGTAATTAATCGGGAGCTACCTCCTGCTCTCCTCCACCTCAATTAAATTTCGACTCCCACAACTTCGCGTGGTTTTGTCTCACCGCCATTTCCATCTCTGACTTCTTCCAAGATTAAACTTTTTTGTTTTTACGTCCTCATTCCTACCACCGACTCCTCATTCCATGTTGCGTTCATTAAGTTCTAAGAGTACACTTCTCTCCTCTTTCAATTTTCGCCCGTTACTCTCCTCTCCTCTTCAATTTTGATTGATCTTGTCCTTTCCTCTATAATTAATCCACGAGCTACCTCCCCGCTCTCCTCCACCTATATTAAATTTAGACTCCCATATTTTCGCGTGCTTTTGTCTCACGCCATTTCCAACTCTAACTTCTTCGAGATTCAACTTTTTTTTTACGTCCTCATTCCTACCACAGACTCCTCATTCCACATTGGGTTCATTAAGTTCAGAAAGTACACTTCTCTCCTCTTTCAATTTTCACTTGTTACTCTCCTCTCCTCTTCAATTTGTCCTTGTACTGTCCTTTCCTCTGTAACTAATCTGCGAGTGTTGGTCGATTTCCTTGATGGCAAGTGAACCAGTCGAACAAGTAATAAAGTGAAAGTAGAGTATCGTCCCACAGAGACTGAGATACCGAGGAATGACGCACCAATGCTATGACAGTTGTGAAAGCAAAAAGTAAATATAATTGGGTTGAGAGGTTTTGTAACTATGCTACTAGAAAACGTAAACAAAGATCTATAAACGAGAGAATATATCGGTGAGAAGTTAGGCTGGACTCGAGAATCGTCCTTAAGTGCTTCACTCCCGGTTGCTCTACCCCGATGCTATAGCATCTATCTTTTGTACGAGCTTCCGCAATTGCTACAAAGATAGACACCGACGCAAAGCTATTTGGTTAACCCACCACTATAATCTACCGAAGCTTCCGCATCCGATACATTTGATACTAGCTATACTCCTTCCATATTCCTATGGTAACTTTCTAGTCAGACCTGCGTTACGATCAGGGTGTAATAGTTATGAGAGGTAGACTCATTCCTGAAGCCTACAATAATAGGTCTCGCCGTGCACGGGCGGCCTAGCAAACACTGTTTCTTAGAGGTCTAACCTCAACTCCTTGCCAGTAAGCTGAGGCCACAGATCTAGCCCTTAACTTCCGTTAACCGACTAGTAATAAGCACACCAATACGCAAACCAAATTTATTTAATTAAGAACTGCAACTGGGTTCATTCAACACTTAAAGAATCATCCTTGTCCAGCCATCTAGAGTTTAGTTCATGACTGACGAGGGACACACAAAACAGACACTAACCGAATGACCCATGATCAATAAAACAAAGATGAAAAATAGAAAACATAAAGCATGATGGAATTTCCAACCGCGTGGTTGAGGTCCCGTCACGTCACCACTCCACGTCTTTCTTCATTCGTCTCACCGCTGGGAAGGAATGGCGGTCTGGAAGTCTCGTGCTCTTGTGAAATCTCTCTTCTTCTTGAGTCTGCCGAAAGTCAGAATCTCATTCTAGGGCTCTCCGACTCTGTTAGGGTTGGCTCTGCTGTTTCCTTTTATAATCAGTCCTTTCTTCCAGCGCAAGTTCCAGCGAGTTGGGCCTTTCCTAATCTGTTGGAATCTATCATATCCTTGGATCCGAGTAGATTGCTGCTATTGATTCTGCGGGATTCTTCAAATCTTTCAGTTTCGATCCTCCACATCTTCTCTTCTGTTATGTTATGTCAGCAACCTATCTGTAAATATCACCCTTTATTTTATTCCTGAAATCATCTGGGTAAAAAGGTCAGAAAACATATCGCATAGCATTGCTTCCTCTACTCTGCTATAGCATTCAGGATGCCTTGTATTGCACTTCGAATCACTGTCAGAATGCTATAGCATCGTATCAGCTCTGCTATTCGATTTCTCTTAAAAACAAAGCAATTTGTTCCATTCCCAGCACATGCAAATGATTTCTACTCTTTAGTCCCTATATCATGAATGTATGCCTTTTTGCTTAGATTATCTATAGTTGAGCTTGGATTTAACATTCAATTCAGCCAATTAGTGTAGGGAAAACATGGTATTATTTGTGCTCATCAGCGAGCTACCTCTTGTTCTCCTTCACCTCAATTAAATGTCGACTCCGATATCTTCACGTGCTTTTGTCTCACCACCATTTCCATCTATGAATTCTTCCCAAATTGAACTTTTTGTTTTTACGTCCTCATTCCTACCACCGACTCTTGATTCCACGTTGGGTTCATTAAATTCGAGAGTACATACTCGTCTCTTCAATTTTTCCGGATCTATCGTTTCCTATGTAATTAATCCGCCAACTACCTCCCGCTTTCGCCACGCCAATTAAATTTTGACTCCCATATCTTCGTGCTTTTGTATTATCGCCATTATCATCTCTCGGTTTCTTCCTACATTCAACTTTATTGTTTTTACGCGTCATTCCTACCATTGTCTCCTCATTCCATGTTGGGTTCATTAAGTTCTGAGAGTACACTTCTCTTGTCTTCCAATTTTGGCCCGTTACTCTCCTCTTCAATTTTGCCTAGTAATGTCCTTTCCACTGTAATTAATCCATGATCTACCTCTTGCTCTCCTCCACCTCAATTAAATTTCGACTCCAATATCTTCGTGTGCTTTTCTCTCACCGCAATTTCCATCTCGACTACTTCCTAGATTCAACTTTTTTTACGTCATCATTTCTACCACTGACTCCTCATTCCACGTTGGGTTCATTAAGTTCTTAGAGTACACTTCTCTCCTCTCTCAATTTTCCCTCGTTACTCTCCTCTCCTCTTCAATTTTTCCTGGTACTGTCCTTTCCTCTGTAATTAATCCGTTAGCTTCCTTCTTCTCTCCTCTACCTCAATTAAATTTCAACTCCCATATCTTCAAGTGCTTTTGTCTCACCCCAATTTCAATCTTTGACTTCTTCCCAGATTCAACTTTTTAGTTTTTACGCATCATTCCTACCACCGACTCCTCATACCACGTTGGTGTCATTCAGTATTGAGAGTACACTTCTCTCATCTTTCAATTTTGGTCTGTTCCTCTCCTCTCCTCTTCAATTTTTCCTACCACTGCCCTTTCCTCTGTAATTAATTCGCGAGCTACCTCCGCTCTCGTCCACCTCAATTAAATTTTGACTCCCTTTTCTTCGCGTGCTTTTGTCTCACCGCCATTGTCATCTCGACTTCGTCCCAAATTCAACTTTTTGTTTCTACATCCTCTTTCCTACCACTAACTCCTCATTCCACATTGGGCTCATTAAGTTCTATGAGTACACTTCTCTCATCTTCCAATTTTCGCCCGTTACTCTCCTCTTCCCTTCAACTTTTCATGGTCTTGTCCTTTCCTCATTAATTAAACCGCGAGCTACATCCTACTCTCGTCCACCTCAATTAAATTTTGGCTCCCATCTCTTCCCGTTCTTTTTTCTCACTGCCATTTCCATCTGACTTCATCCGAGATTCAACTTTTTGTTTTTACGTCCTCATTCCTACCACCGATTTGCTCATACCATATTGGGTTCATTAACTTCTGAGAGGACACTTCTCTCCTCTTTCATTTTTCGCCCGTTACTCTCCACTCCACTTTTATTTTGCCAGGTACTGTCCTTTCCTCTGTAATTAATCCGCAACTTACTCCTCATACCATGTCTTCGCATGCTTTTGCCTCACCGCCATTTCCCACTCTGACTTCTTCAAAAATTCAATTTTTTTGTTTTTACATCCTCATTCCTACCATCGAAATAAGTTTAGAGAGTATAGTTCTCTCCTCTTTCAATTTTCCTCGTTACTCTCCTCTCCTCTTCAATTTTTCCAGTCTTGTCCTTTCCTCTATAAATAATCCGCGAGCTTCCTCCCGCTCTCCTCCACCTATATTAAATTTCACCCCCATATCTTCGTGTGCTTTTCTTTAACCGCCATTTCCGTCTCTGACTTTTTCCTAGATTCAACTTTTTTTACGTCATCATTTTACCACCTCCTCATTCCACATTGAGTTCATTAAGTTCTTAGAGTAAACTTCTCTCCTCTTTCAATTTTCCCTCCTTATTCTCCTCTCCTCTTCAATTTTTCCTGGTACTATCGTTCCTCTATAATTAATTCGTGAGCTTCCTCCTTCTCTCCTCCACCTCAATTAAATTTCCACTCCCATATCTTCACGTGCCTTTGTCTCACCCCCATTTCCATCTCTCGACTTCTTCCCGCATTCAACTTTTTAGTTTTTACGCATCATTCCTACCACCGACTCCTCATTCCACGTTGGGTTCATTAAGTTCGAGAGTACACTTCTCTCATCTTTCAATTTTGGCCCGTTACTCTCCTCTCCTCTTCTATTTTTCCCTGGTAGTGTCCTTTCCTCTATAATTCATCCATGAGCTACCTCCTACTCACCTCCACCTTAATTAAATTTCGACTTCCATATCTTTCTCGTGCTTTTTTCTCATGCCACTTCCATCTCTTACTTCTTGCAAGATTCAACTTTTTTTTACATCCTTATTCCTACCACCGACTCCTCATTCCACATTGGGTTCATTATGTTCTTAGAGTACACTTCTCTCCTCTTTCAATTTTCCCTCGTTACTCTCCTCTCCTCTTACATTTTGCCTAGTACTGTCGTGTCCTCTGTAATTAATCCACAAGTTACCTCCTGCTCTCCTCCACCTCAATTAAATTTGGACTCCCATATCTTCGCGTGCTTTTCTCTCACCGCCATTTCCATCTCTCACTTCTTCCCAAATTCAACTTTTTTACGTCCTCATTCCTACCACCAACTCCTCATTCCATGTTGGGTTCATTATGTTCTTAGAGGACACTTCTCTCCTCTTTCAATTTTGCCGCGTTACTCTCCTCTCTTCTTCAATTTTGCCGCCTCTTGTCCTTTCCTATGTAATTAATCGACCAGCTACCTCATGCTTTCCTCCATGTCAATTAAATTTCGACTCCCATATCTTCGCGTGCTTTTGTCTCACCGCCATTGCCATCTCTGACATCTTCCCAGATTCAACATTTTGTTTTTACGTCCTCATTCCTACCAACAAATCCTCATTCCACGTTAGGTTCATTAACTTTCGAGAGTACACTTCTCTCTTCTTTCAATTTTCTCCCGTCACTCTCCTCTTCAATTTTTCCTGGTACTGTCCTTTCCTCTGTAATTAATCCGTGAGGTACCTCCTGCTCCCCTCCACGTCAGTTAAATTTCGACTCCCATATCTTCGCGTGCTTTTGTCCCACCGCCATTGCCATCTCTAACATCCTCCCATATTCAACTTTTTTTGTTTTTACGCATCATTCCTACCACCAACTCCTCATTCCAAGTTGGGTTCATTAAGTTCTGAAAGTACACTTCTCTCGTCTTTCAATTTTGGCCTGTTACTCTACTCTCCTCTTCAATTTTACCTAGTAGTGTCCTTTCCTCTGTAATTAATCCGAGAGCTACCTCCTGCTCTCCTCCACCTCAATTAAATTTCGACTCCATATCTTCACGTGCTTTCTTATCACGGCCACTTCTGTCGCTGACTTCTTGCCCGATTCAACTTTTTTTTTACATCCTCATTCCTACCACCAACTCCTCATTCCACGTTGGGTTCATTAAGTTCTTAGAGTACACTTCTCTCCTCTTTCAATTTTCCCTCATTACTCTCCTTTCCTCTTCAATTTTTCCTAATGCTGTCCTTTCCTCTGTAATTCATCCGCAAGCTTCCTCCTGCTCTCCTCCACTTCAATTAAATTTTGACTCTCATATCTTCGCTTGCTTTTTTCTCTCCGCCATTTCCATCTTTGACTTCCTCCCACATTCAACTTTTTGTTTGTTCGTCCTCATTCCTACCACCGACTCCTCATTCCACATTGGGTTCATTAAGTTCTAAGAGGACACTTCTCTCCTCTTTCAATTTTGGCTCGTTACTCTCCTTTCCTCTTCAATTTTTCTGCACTTGTCCTTTCCTCGTAGTTAATCAAGCTACCTCCTGCTCTCCTCCACCTACCTTAAATTTCGACTCCCATATCTTCGCGTGCTTTTGTCTGACCGCCATTTCCATCTATAACTTCTTTCCAGATTCAACTTTTTGTTTTGACGTCCTCATTCCTACTACCGACTACTCATTCCACGTTGGGTTCATTAAGTTCAAAGAGTACACTTCTCTTTCAATTTTCGCCTATTACTCTCCTCTACTCTTCAATTTTGCATGGTACTGTCCTTTCCTCTGAAATTAATCCGCGAGCTACTTCCTGCTCTCCTCCACTCCAATTAAATTTTGACTCCCATATCTTCGCGTGCTTTTGTCTCACCGCCATTGCCATCTCTAACTGAATCTGCCAAATATCTTGACGCTTAGTAGCAATGGAAGCCAACTGTGACTTTAACTCTTCAAAATGAGGTTCAAACAGCCACGTACACCTCTTACTACTACTCCTAACAAGTTCAGTCCTACTTGAATCTTACGCACAGTCTTCTTGCGGCTTCATCCTGTGTTGTCGCACCCGACTCCCTGTGTTATGGAGATTCAGAGACTCGGACAAGGATATAAAGACCCTTGCCATGTGCAACCCACTAAGCAAACCTCCTCCAACATCGAGACTTAAAGACCCATTGTTTTTGAAGAGCACAGTGTTGACCTTCAAAGAAACTGGAGGGATCGAACTCACGAGAATAACACAATTTAAAAGCGGCCGTCAACGGAGTAGAAACAGGCAACGGAAAAGAATGAGGACTCGGCTGCGGCACGTTAATCGGCATCGATGGAGGAGACATAGTGGGGGACAGCGCCAAAATTGACGTTGTCTTCTTCTCTGAATCACAACTATCTCTCTCAACTTGCTAGGACAACGACGACCCAGTATTTAATGAGGACAGTGACGATGGCATAGAGGTGAAATGTGATAAAATTCCCCTACTCATCACTTCCAGAGATGAAGATAGAAAACTTAGCGGCATGACTCTAATCGAAACAGTCCGTGTCGCTGGAGCAGAAGCAATTGGTGACAATGCCAAAACTGAACGTTCCTCGTGCCATTTCTCCTGAAAGGCCTTACCAAAGTCGAGGATTGAAGACCCTTTTCCCTAGATGACCAGTTTCGCTCAAATCCGTCCACAATTCTGGTTTGCAATCGAAAGACCCAACAACACCGAGATGCAAGCCTCAAATTTTTCTCTATTTCTGGGTTACGAGAAGCAAAGATGAATCCACGTGTCCCATTTGAAGGCTGATGAGCACTAATTATGCCATGTTTTCCCTGTATTTTATGGTCGAGTTGTATGGTGAATATGAGCTTTAACTGCATTCAATCTAAGGAAAAAGGCATTAATTCATGATACAGGGAACTGAAGCACAAGAACCACTTACATCCTAAACATGTGCTAAGAAAGAACAAGTTTTGAGGTTTTATTAAGAAAGTCACGTAACATAGCCGATGCCATGCTATAGCATCAGGACAACTTTACCGAAGTGCAATATAATGCATCCCTAACACTATAGCATAGTAAATGACGTAGTGCTATGCGGCATATGTCCTGATCTTTTGTCAAGGTTGTTTCAGGAAATATAGTGCAGGTCAAAAATAACAGTTAGATTGCTGACATATTGGAATAGAAGATGCGGAGGATCGAAACTAAAAGATTTGAAGAATCCCACAATATCAATAGAATCAATCTACCGAGATTGGAAAGAGAGATATGATTGGACCACGTCAAATTAGGAAAGGTCCAGTTCGTGGAACGTACGCTACAAGTAGACTAGACTATATAAGGAAACAACAGCCAACCCTAAAAAAGGTCGAGTCCTCGAGAGTCAAAGACCAATCATATACGGCTAGACTCGAAAGAAGAGTGAGAGAAGTTGTGAAGCATGAGGACTCCAAGAGAACCCAGCATCCTTCCTTGCAGTGAGATAGAGTGAAGAAGACGTGGAGTGGTGACGTGACAGGGTTTCTTCCATGCCGTCGGAACCTCCATCAAGGTTTTTGTTTCTTTATTTTAATCTTTTATCATGGGCTATTCTGTAGTACTCTGTTTTGTGATTCCCTCGTCAGTCATGAACTAACTTCCTGAAGTTGAATGAGGATGATTTTCTAAGTATAGAATGAACCCAGTTGCTAGTTCTTTATTAAATATATTTAGTTTCTAGTTCTTTATTAAATATATTCAGTTGCCTATCAGTGATTTAATTTCTTGTCGATTAGCGAGAGCTAAGGGTTAGATCAGTGGCTTCGGCTTACCGAGAGGGAGTCGGGTTAGACATCTGAGAAACAGTGATTACTAGGCAGGCTGGTGCAAGGCATGACCTATTATTGTAGACTTCAAACATGGGTCTACCGCTCATAACTATACACCTTGATTAGTATTGATAATCCAACTAGAAAAATTAACATAGACATATGGGAGAAGTGCAGAACAGGATTGTATGTATCAGATACGAGAGCTTCGGTAGATTAGCGTGGGTGGTTATCTGAATAACTTTGCTTAGGGTGTTCATGCTGCAGTAATTGTGAGAGATATACAGTGTGAATGCTATAGCATTGTGTATAGGTAGCTAGTGGAATAATATGCTTAGAGAGGATTCCGAGTTCAACCTATCCTCTTACTGATATCTTTTTACGACTACGATCACTTATTTATTTTCTTGTTTATTAGTATAGGTATCAAAACTCTCAAACCAATTAATTCACTTTCTTTTAAAGCATAACTACTTCTGCAATTCGGTGTCAACATTTGGTATCCAGTCTCAGTGGGACGATACTCTACTTACTCTTTATTTCTTGTTCAACTAGTTCACTTGCCATCAAGGAAATCGACCAACAAAGGCCTCAGGATAGAGCCACCATTGCTCCATGTCAATGTTCTTGGTAGGCTGATCTCGTTTAGAGGCCCAAAATGGACCTTCATTACTTGTTTGTAGCTTTGCCAAGAAATCGATCTGCCCTCTTCTTCCTCCTCAAAGGCCAGGTGCCATATGTAGGCCCGTTCATCAAGATACTCTTTAACTAGATGTACCTTCCACGTTTCTAGTGTGCCGTCGATCTCGAAGAACCTCTCACAACTATATAACCAACCTTTGACATCCTGATGTTGGAATCTTGGTAATTCAAATTCCGTTAATCTTCTCGGGGGAGTGTATTGGTATCTCATACTTGTTCAATAGGGGCATCTAAAATGATTTCTATTGGCGCTTCTTAACTGACTACTATTGTCGCCACCATACACTGAAATAACGAGTCTCGACGCTGTAATGAATAAGATACTAGGCTTAGAATCTTGGGGGGAATGTCTTCGGCTATACTTCCGATTAACAAGAATGCCAGGTCAATTAAATTTTGGATTCTGGGTTGTCAAGAATGCTAGCCTGATGATTATTTTGAATTCTGGTTGTCAAGAGATATTTCTAGATGTCTCTTTTTGGAGTTTCTTGATCGAATGGATTCCGAATGTAAAATGAATTGAAAGAGAATGACTCCGCCCGGTCCAAGATTGCACTTGGGGCTTATTCTATATTTTTTTTGAAGTTTCTTGAATATCAAAATTGAGAAATTTGAAAAAGAGGAGGAAGGTTCGATCTGTTCCAAAAATTCAGCGGGGAGCCGAGGATGACTACTCACTCTGATACCATTGATAGCTAGGGTATAGAGAAATTAAGAAATCAGAGGGTAAGGACAAAAATCAGAGGGGTTGAGAAGAGAAACAAGAGAAGGAGAGAGCAAAGATCAATACGGAATTCCCTTATTCATTCATCATAACAATTCACCGAACATCTCTATCGTGAAGTCTAAGCCTTCTTATTTATAAGCCACTGATTATAGACTCCATAAGCCAATTTCCCAATGGTAACTAACAAGTCATAACAGAAATAACAACCATAACAACTAACTACTAACTTCCTAGCTCCCTAACTAATTAACTAACTCTAATATTTCTATGCTTTACATATCAAATATCATCCAAATAAATGAATAAAACGGTAAAGGAAGTGGTAGTATTCTTGAGAAACAAGGAATGACCAGCTTGAGATTGTTGATAACCACATGAAATAAGAGCCTTAGACAATTAGAGAACCATTGTCTACTAGCCTATTTGAGACCATCAAGAGATCTTTCTAACTTGCAAACCTTGTTTGGAGAAGAAACAACCAAGCCAGGATGAGGTAACACATATACCTCTTCATCAAGATCACTAGATAAAAATGCATTGTTGACATTGAATTGCTTCAAATGCCAATTCTGATCTGCAGCAAGGGCAAGTAATAATCTCACAGTAGTTAGTTTAGCAACCAGGGAAAATGTATCATTATAGTCAATACCCTCAACCTCGTATAATCCCGAGCAACAAGGCTACCTTTACATCAATTAAGGGTACTATCTGAGTTATATTTTTTAGCAAAAACCCAATTACGCCTAATTGGGCACTTCCCAGGAGGTAAATCAGTTATCAATGAAGTTTGATTTTGTTGCAAAGCCTCAAGTTTAGCATTAATAGCATTTCTCCAACCCTCATTTTTATTGGCTTTAGAATATGACTTAGGTATATCATCAATAGAAATGGAACAAACAAAATGATGATATAAAGGAGAAAGACGATGGAACAAACAAAATGATGATAGAAGGGGGATGATAGATACTTGCCCCAAAGAATCTTGCGTAGTTGAAGCACATTGAAGAGTAATATGATAATCATGCAAATAATTGTTTGGTCTATATGGTCTAGTCGAGCAACACAACAAAGGGACAAAAGGGATAGATGGGGAAACATCTAGAGGACTAGGAATAGGGGAAACATGTGAATATGAAGACAAAGGATCAGGGGGTAAATCAGAAACATCTAGTGGTGGAAAATCTTGAGGTAAAGGAATAGAATCAGACTTGTGCATAGAATCTAAATTGCAAAAAGGGAAAATAGATTCATAAAAATTTACATGAAGAAAGACAAGAATCTATCTAGTATGGATATCTAAAGTGACAAAACCCTCGTAGAAATCGGAAGGTTAACAGAAATGGGTGATATACGCTTATAAGAGGCAAACAAGGAAAGGTTAGAACACACAAGATCAGTAGCTCCATAATCTATGATCCAAGAGTTAGAAAATGACTGAAATAAACAAGTTAAAGAAATACCATTGATAGAAATTTTGTTGACAAAAGCAGAGGGCAAAGTTGAAGTTTCGCTTGAACAGTTGAAGTGTCTCTTGAACAAGTGCCAAAGAACCTTTGTTATTGATCTAGTGTGAAATTGTATGAAGTGTTTGCTACTCGAGTAGAGTCAATAGTATCTTTACTAAGAATTAGCTAAGACGATACAAAGCATTGACAAAAGGATTCCGGAAACTTAATCATGGTGGGAAGCCATGTTTCTTGTACCAAGTGGCTTCGGTGTGTTTGGGTTTACCACAATATGTGCATTTTTTGAAGAACCAAAGTAAGCAGAGTTAGACCGCTTTGGAACAGAGGATCGAGGGCCCGAGGATTCAGAGAAGAGAGTAGTAACTTCAGACACATTATATCCCATTTCCCTTTCATGTTGTTGCACTAAAGCAAATACTCGATTAATAGGGGGAAGCAGATCAATCAACATTATTTGTGATTTAACATATGAGAATTGATCACTGAGTCCTTTCAAGAACCTAATGGAAAAGCAAGAGCTAAAAAAAAAAAAAAAAAAAAAAAACTACCAAATCGCCCCAAGACAAAAAATAAGAAGACAGATACCTGTTATTCACTCAACACATATAAGAAACACGTGCATGTTATCCAACAATCCTACTCCACAACCATATTTATCTTTCAACACTCGTTAATTTGAAGGGATCACTTACTATACTTTTGGTGGTACACGTTCTTCCAAGTCATAAACAGGAAATTAAGCAAAATTGCAGAACGCAAATCACACATACCATGACACATAATCCTTTGAAGAAAAACTAAAAGAACAAACATATAATATGCAAGACCCTTAAAGCATATAATATTGATAAAAGAAAGTTAAAGCTTTTCACAGTGAAGAGAATCGAACCGTGAAATTTATCTGGGTATGCATTTTATTGCATAGCACGTCTTTAGTTGTAGATGTGAGTAATATCGTGCAACCTGTGTGATTTGAACCATACGGAATTCCTACCTTGACCAAATCAAGCCCCTTATAGAGGTCACACAGTACAATAAGAATTTTCTGCTCACTTTTTAACCTCTGATTTAGTTCTTTGGCTCTTTCATCTTTGGATTTGTGATTAAAAGTGAGCCTAGTTGGCACGCAATCTCCTCTTGAATCTTCTTCACGTCAGGTTTTCTTGTTACAGTTGCAGTAAAAATCTTATCAAAGGGATGCTCTCTATGAATTTTTGTATAAACTCTTTCAAGAAGGGCTACTTTGTAGTGGCAATGTGAGCTATAGACTCCAATTAAGTGGATATCAGGATCAGCTAATGCCTCCATAACATTCCTCAGGACTGGCTTTGTCTCTTCTATATGATCAAAAATCTAGGAATCGCGCAATATTCTACAGCGGAAAGGAGACTGCCTTTTATTACCCTTGATATGGCGCCTCATCTTCGCTTCTTCTTCGGTGCACATAGTGTAGCTCAGGTTGTTATTTTGAGATTGAGGATTGTGTGCCTGCGATTTGAAATAATGAAGGCCAATTGAGAATTTATCTTATGGTGATGTGAGAATCCTGTGCCACAAGAAATTCATTAAGATCTGAAAAATATAGCAACGAGGGGAGTACCTTTCTGAAGAAAGTAGCCTGAAACAGTCTCCAGAAATTGCATTGCTGCTTCGTCATTATATTTTTCTGTACGTAAATGTGAAGAATTGTGTTGCAGTGCGTGTATTATGACGCATTCAATAATAACGAAACGCGGATACAGAGAGCCTAATGTTCCGTTAACAATTGGTGCTTTGTAGTCTCTCATATGCTCCAGCTAACTGAGATTCCCTTGATATTAGCTGTCTGTTTGGGAATTTAGTATTATTATTATTATTATTATTATTTTCATTTTCATAACATTCTAGTGCGTCCTGTTTGTTTAAGTTTTTTTAACAAAAAAAAAAAAAAATCATATATTTTTAAAACAAATATATTGTAAGCTTTTTTGTTGTTGTGAATTTAAGCTTTTAAAGATAGTCAAAATTTAAAACACAGGTCGATTTCTAATTATTTATCAATTTTAGAAGTTATTTTGATTTAGGTAACTTTCAAAGATAATCTGATGCATGTGCATGAGGTAATATCATACAAAAAAATTAATTGCATATAATCTGCTGCTCGGTTATTCCACCTACTCACCTGATCCGCTAGATTATTGGTATTCTGGGTCGCCAAATCTTACTCCTGAGAGGATCCGCTGGTTAGTTTTAAGATTCAGATTCTTGTTAATAAATATTTTTCCTTAGTTCTTCCCCGGCTCCTTAATTCTCCCTTTTTAATTTTTAGGATAATTAATTTATAAGTTCTTATAATTTTAACCAATTTTTAATTAGATCCTTATAGTAGTTGTTTCCTTTTACGAGGTTCTTATACTTTCACTTATTTTTATGCTAGTCCCTTTAGTGTTTTTCTTCTTATCCGATTCTTATAATTTCACCTGATTTTTAATTCATGCCCTGTGATTTTTTTACTTATCAATTTATTTTAAAATGAAATAAAATATAAATATAAATATTATTAATAGTAATAATAATTAAATCATTAATGTAATAAATTCGTATATAAATAATTAATATAATTAGAAATATTAACTATAATGATATTTTATTTTTACAAGATTATATTATTATGTTAAGAAAATTATATTTAAAAAACTAATAAAAAATTGAACTAGAAAATTTGAAAGAGTATTAAAATAAAATTATGAGAATAACTTACTATTTATGGAGTATTATTATTTATACAATAATATTAAAAATATTATAATTAATATCTTAGGATATCTCTCTGCGTTAAAAATTTGGACGAAGCATTAAGTTGCCGACATCTTTACAAAGGCACTTGGCGCTTATAGATTTTAAGATATTTCCACCAAGTTGCGCACTCGTAATCTTCATGCCCCAACTTGAGGAAGAGTGAAGGCAATAGATCTCAAAGAATATCACGAGATTTCATATTATAATATTGTGATAATTTTATAATTTTATTATTAACTAATATTGTAAATATTAGTATGGAGATATGAATCATATGATTGTTATGATATTCTATTAGGGTACTAACATTATATATACATATATATATATTCACACACACATATACACACACATACATGTATATACATACATATAGGTGTGCGTAATCAATCAATAATGATAGGTGTGTAATATTTCACCAATATTGTAAATATTGTATGAAGATATGATTGTTATGATATTCAGTATTAGCGTACTAGCATTATATACATATATATACATACATACACACACATACATATATATATATTTATGTGTGTGTGTAATCAATCAATAATGATAGATGTTATATCCCTACCGGCCTCGCCCTTTCGGGTGGCGGGTAGTGTGATACCTCTCAATTCTTATATTATATTACTTAACAACATGTATCAGAGTAAATTACACAGCAGAGCATACCTTCGCTTTAAGCATAATGTACTGGTAAGATATATCTAAAAATCTTCCTTGAATAATTTAAAACACGTCTGACACCTTCATGTGCTAGCATCCACCACTTTATCATGGGAGTTACTTCCAACAAGCTGTAATACACAGGTAGCAATACAGGCTGGAATCCCGAAGGATCCCAGAGTAACCGTTAATCTCATACACAAAGTATATTCAAGGTATGTAAGAAAACCATAAATACAAACCACAACATTCATTAGGTCGCACACAAGAAGGCACGAAGCCTAATCCGGAACAAAAGTCTCTATAGCACATAGCAGATCGCAGGGCACAACAAGGCCTTAGTCGCACACACGGGTCGCACATTCGGTTCGGTACCAAAGCGCTTGGCAAATAACAACACCGAATGCATACATATACACAATCATGGTAAAGCATACATACAAAGACATACAAAGCATATGAGGATTAAGGTTACTACCTGGTAAATTTTAGAATGATAATCAACTCCCAAGATTCCTCAAAGCTTCGAATAACGATACTTCTTGTCTTTGATCTTAGTCTTTCCTTGAAATCTTTCCTCCTTGAACTCCTTGTATTTTCAGTCAAGACATCACAACACAATGCAAGAATCATTCGTCAAGGTCTTAGGGATGTTTATGAAGATTGAAGGGAGTAGAGCAAGAATCCAAGTTCTACTTACCTTGATTTTGTGATTGGTTTGGAGATCGACAAAGCATCTCCACCATGTAAACGGTACCAAACACCTCATACCAAGAATCCAAAACCATAGAAAGATTGCTTTCGCCAAAAGGAACAACATTGGAGAAGGCCCGGAGAGCTAAAAACACCAAATCGGAGGTGAAATCGGCCCCTTTCTTCTCCCTCTCTTTCTCTATTTCGTTTTTCACTCTTCTCTCCTCTTTTCTCCATGTTTTGGCAAGAATGGCCTAAATGAGGGGAAGGGTATATATAGAACACGGGTGCGGTCTAGAACGCGCCACGTGTCTGGTCCATAATGCACCGTGTGTATAGTCTAGAATGTGCCACGTGTCCCGCCATGTGTTATCTTTCCATTGGACCACATAAAAGTAGCTTTATGCCTTGTCATGATTACAGGACACGTGTCATGCTGACTCAAAAGCTATGTCGTGATTACGGGACACGTGTCATGCTACTCAAAAGCTATGTCATAATGAGGGGACACGTGTCACATTTCCATTTATGATGACATCATCGATGACATAAGCATGACATCATCGATGACATAAGCGTGACATAAGTGTGACATCATCGATGACATAAGCGTGACATCATCCATGACATAAGCATGTTTGAGGTCAAGAGATATTTGTTAATAATCCTCTTAATTTTGCCATGTGTGTGTTTAAGTGTCCCTCACATAATTACCTACCTTTCCATGTGTCCACTTAGGTGTCCATTCCATGATTATTCACCTTTCCATGTATCCACTTCTTTAATTTTTTTAGTAGATGAAGGTGTTCATGTGTCCCCTTCAACTAATCTTTAATTCATAAGAAGACATGTGGCCATGTTCTAGATGTCTTCTTGAGCTTTCTATTATCTTCTCATGCCACCTCTCAAAAACGTAGGGCATACCTAACTACCCTGAAAATGCTATATTCTTACTTATATTGACATATTTTTGCTCAACTAAGTGTCCTATACCTCAGGACATAGTTGGTTGGCATCTTTTCCAAGTGGATTTACACCGTATGGGTCTTCTGTGCCTCTTTTTCACTGGCACTTTAATTCCTTGGCTTATACATACTAAGTTCACTAACATGTATAGCCGAGTTACTTAATTAGTCCCCCGAGAGACCTCCTATCCCTCGACATTCTTGGGACTATGCTCGAACTGGGCTTAGTCGCCTGCCTTTTATAGGCTTATTTCCAAGTCTCTAGGCCCAGAATTCAGGATATTACATTTCTCTCCCCGTTCAATAAATTTCGTCCTCGAAATTTGAACACATATCCTCGGGGAATCATTCTAACTATTCAGTTTATTCCTTTTTCTTATGCATATTTACTAAATATGTAACATAATCATCATACATGATTCGTTTTCATTCTGTACCCAGTGATATCTAACATAAGACTCTCTTGTCTATTCTCACAATGCTTGATTTCACAGGTCTCACTACCTGATGTATTCTGTCTTTCAGGTTATTTTATTCTGGCCTGCTGGCTGAATTTACTATCGGGGTGCTAGATATTCTAGCTTTATCATTTAGGAATCATCCTCAAGCCATATCCATCTTAACTTTAACTTGATACAGTCTAAATACTATGCCAGCCTCAAGACATATTCTAGGCACTTTGGTCTAAAGTTACCATGACAGGCAACAAACATAGTGCTAGGCATACAGGTCTTACGGCCCAGGGACTTTGCCCCGTGCAAACTTGCATACTGGGTCTTACTGCCTCGAGCATCTGCTTGCTTATCTCATGTCTGAGTTTTTCAACTCAAGCTCTCAGATTATTTCTCTTTTTTTAGCACCGTGGCTGGCAAATTCTATCTGACTTAACCCGTTAGGATTCCTAGGCCATTCTATCAGTTTATGTTCCTTTGTCAACACAATCACCAATTGCACCGCTTTTATTTCAAACAACAGTGACGACAGTCATGCCACCGCTTACTATGTTGTCTCATACTCAACATTTCAAATTTTCACATATTCGAAAATCTCTGTGATCGCAGTACATTTCATGATCGCATAAAATAGCATTTTCACATTTTTGAGGAAAAACATAATCGCTGCCAGCTCAAATTCGAGAAAACACATTCACTACCGGCTCAAATTCGAGAAACATTTTTCTGTCGGCTAAATTCACAGAAGTTCAACAACTGAGAGACACACGCCACCATTATGTCCTGCTTCACCAGGACATATCCCAATCCTTTCATACACAAACCACCGAAGTGGCAACACACTTGTCGGCCACTGTGAGAGAATTTGCATGCCTCACCATAAGGAATCCAATATCCGTACTGGCACATACAATAATATGCTACCCACCAGAATCCCATACCGGGACAAAGGACCATCGTCCATGGAGCCCTGCTCTAAACGCCTGCGTGGGTGCCGGCCAGACAAGGCAAAACACATGCCCCTACAAGGCAAAACTACTGAGATTGGGAGTGTTCACTATTGGTGCGAGTGTCGACCTCTCACATTCCATCAGAACAAATTTTCTGTTCAAACGAGCTTTATAAATGGCCAGCGATTTCAAACATTCTTAATACATCTGGTAAGATCCAGCAAACTGAGTATTTCTACAACAGTTTCTGGCCTCTTCTAGTTCCGTACTGCTTCCACCACAATCATGATTCACAATTCAGTTTCAAGTCTGGGTTCCACAAGGACCCTATCTATGAGACAACATAGTTCTAAAATGATGACTCCAACTGGTCTTCAAATTTCATAGAAAACATTTCATTCAAAAATTCAGTTTAGAAATTCAATTCAAAATTCCACAAGTACAGCAGGTGCATTGGTAAGTTCAAAATTCAATTTTCAAACATACCAGGAACCAGACAACTGATATAGAAGGCCATTATCTTCAATTACATCACAGGCTTTATCCTTGGCTACTCGAGCCATCCATAGGACACCCAGTCCATTCCATTTCATTTGTTTAGTCATTTCAGAATTAATGCCTGTAACCATCAGGCTTACAACCTCTTCGGCACTCTAGCCGGTATCTAAGATTTAGTATTTATAGGTTACTACCGGCCTATAGATATCTGAGTTTCCACAGGACTTAAGGCTTCTCATTGAACACATATCAAACTTATCAACCCAAAATCATATCAATCTAGTAGGTATCCTTACCTATTGTATATTCATATCATAATTCTTTTACACTGAAAAATTGGAGCACCTCATAGTAATACATTGCATTATATCAACTTCATTTGAGGTCGTTGTAATTTTAATTTATAATAACCTAGCTCCAGGCATCGTCTCAAACCCAATCTTCCCCTATTGGATGTTCAATCCACATAACAGGGGTCCATTAGCCACTACCATTTTCTGTCTCGATCAAGAGATCATGACCTGTGGCTATCGAGGTTCTAGCTATCATTTGGTTCTATTGAGATACTAATTCTCAACCACACTTTCTCAGGGAATACTTTGTATTCAAGATCTTTCCCTATGCTGATACAACAACTATCAACCTCAAAGTAACCCATATCATATAGGTACTATCCTTGAACATACCTCAAATAACATGCTGATGACACAGCATCAATTAATATTATCACGGTCTCTACTTTCAATCATTCTTTATAAGGGAATATCATGAGATTAAAATCATTCCCTAGCATCTAGTAACCTCCAAATACCTCATACATGTGGGTACTATATTTTAGTGCATCAGTGTATTTAGATCAATCAAATGCCTAAAGAATCTCTTATTGTTAGATCAGATTCTTAGCTCACCATTCAATTGGCAGTACCCTATGGGTGGTTACCAAATCTTAGGTTTATCAACCTAATTCTGGAACCTCAACCATACCCAATAAACATGCTACGATCATGATTCATAGCTGATAACATCCAGACTCTATCCTCAAAATAACCTCGGATCAATAATTGTCAGATTCACAATCGATTCCTAGAACCTCAATCTAAGGAATCATATTACCTCAATAATACCCAAAATAAAAACTAAGATTATAATTCATCTTCCTAGTCTAAACCTCAAAACATTCAATTATCATTAACATCATTCACGAGGTTTTAATTCCATCTCAATCCTCAATATCACAGAGTATAATCGGATATCCTCAATATCACATAGTATAATCTAATATCATTCTATTATCTCAAGGTTAATTATTAATCCTCAATCATACCCAAACATTCTGTCAATTCAGTATCGATTAAGATTCACAAGGTTCTTACTCTATGGTATTGGAACCTTAATACAACCTCAATCATATTCAACCTAGGCATTAAGTTTGCTTAGGATCAGATTCAAGCCTAGTCTCTATCATGTCCTTACTCCGTCTAACATCCTTATAGTATTTTAAGGATCATCATAAGTCATACCTCAAGGTACTAAGGCCTTGATTTAAGGAAATCTCAAATTCCTATGGCACTTCCCGTCACCGGGTCACCCCGAGATTTTCCTCGCCTAAGCACGCTTAACCTCAAAGTACCGGAAGATCTAAGGATCTAAATCATATCCTATCTCAATATCGAAACCCTAGAGTTAGCATATGAATCTATATTGTTCGTAGGAAACTTATTTGATTTATCCTTTTTGAACCTTAACTCACTTGAGCTACAACCCTCCTCCTTAGGGTTCTTATTACTATTGTTCCATCTCCAGTTATCACATAACCAATATTTGTCACACTTCCTTATGGTCCATATCATTACTGCTCTGTCTCCATATAACCAAGATCATTGCAGTACACTATTCTGATATTGCCCAAACCTTGCTCTGATACCATAACTGTTACACCCCTACCGGCCTCGCCCTTTCGAATGGCGGGTAGTGTGATACCTCTCAATTCTTATATTATATTACTTAACAACATGTATCAGAGTAAATTACACAGCAGAGCATACCTTCGCTTTAAGCATAATGTACTGGTAAGATATTATGAGTCTTGGTTACAAATCTCAAACATAAATACATAAAATTTCTACAAATCTTTCCTTGAATGATTTGAAACCCGTCTGACACCTTCATGTGGTAGCATCCACCACTTTATCATGGGAGTTACTTCCAGCTGTAATACACAAGTAGTAATACAGACTGGAATCCCGAAGGATCCCAGAGTAACCGTTAATCTCATACACAAAGTATATTCAAGGTATGTAAGAAAACCATAAATACAAACCACAGCATTCATTAGGTCGCACACAGCGAGGCACGAAGCCTAATCCGGAACAAGCAGTCTCTATAGCACATAGCACAGACTGCAGGGCACAACAAGGCCCTAGTCGCACAGCGGTTCTGGTACCAAAGCGCTTGGCAAATAACAACACCGAATGCATACATATACACAATCATGGTAAAGCATACATACAAAGACATACAAAGCATATGAGGATTAAGGTTACTACCTGGTAAATTTTTAGAATGATAATCAACTCCCAAGATTCCTCAAAGCTTCGAATAACGATACTTCTTGTCTTTGATCTTAGTCTTTCCTTGAAATCTTTCCTCCTTGAACTCCCTTGTATTTTCAGTCAAGACATCACAACACAATGCAAGAATCATTCGTCAAGGTCTTAGGGATGTTTATGAAGATTGAAGGGAGTAGAGCAGAATCCAAGTTCTACTTACCTTGATTTTGTGATTGGTTTGGAGATCTGACAGCATCTCCACCATGTAAACGGTACCAAACACCTCATACCAAGAATCCAAAACCATAGAAAGATTGCTTTCGCTAAAAGGAACAACATTGGAGAAGGCCCCGGGAGCTAAAAACACCAAATCGGAGGTGAAATCGGCCCCTTTCTTCTCCCTCTCTTTCTCTATTTCGTTTTTCACTCTTTCTCTCCTCTTTTCTCCATGTTTTGGCAAGAATGGCCTAAATGAGGGGGAAGAGGTATATATAGAACACGGGTGCGGTCTAGAACGCGCCACGTGTCTGGTCCATAATGCACCGTGTGTATAGTCTAGAATGTGCCACGTGTCCCGCCATGTGTTATCTTTCCATTGGACCACATAAAAGTAGCTTTATGCCTTGTCATGAGTACAGGACACGTGTCATGCTGACTCAAAAGCTATGTCGTGATTACGGGACACGTGTCATGCTACTCAAAAGCTATGTCATAATGAGGGGACACGTGTCACATTTCCATTTATGATGACATCATCGATGACATAAGCATGACATCATCGATGACATAAGCGTGACATCATCGCTTACATAAGTGTGACATCATCGATGACATAAGCGTGACATCATCCATGACATAAGCATGTTTGAGGTCAAGAGATATTTGTTAATAATCCTCTTAATTTTGCCATGTGTGTGCTTAAGTGTCCCTCACATAATTACCTACCTTTCCATGTGTCCACTTAGGTGTCCATTCCATGATTATTCACCTTTCCATGTATCCACTTCTTTAATTTTTTTAGTAGATGAAGGTGTTCATGTGTCCCCTTCAACTAATCTTTAATTCATAAGAAGACATGTGGCCATGTTCTAGATGTCTTCTTGAGCTTTCTATTATCTTCTCATGCCACCTCTCAAAAACGGGCATACCTAACTACCCCGAAAATGCCATATTATTACTTATATTGACATATTTTTGCTCAACTAAGTGTCCTATACCTCGGGACATAGTTGGTTGGCATCTTTTCCAAGTGGATTTACACCGTATGGGTCTTTCGTGCCTCTTTTTCTTGGCACTTTAATTCCTTGGCTTATACATACTAAGTTCACTAACATGTATAGCCGAGTTACTTAATTAGTCCCCCAAGAGACCTCCTATCCCTTGACATTCTTGGGACTATGCTCGAACTGGGCTTAGTCGCCTGCCTTTTATAGGCTTATTTCCAAGTCTCTAGGCCCAGTATTCAGGATATTACAATAGACGTGTAATTCATTCTTATTTTAATATTTCACATTATAAATAGGATTACTTTATATATAAAAACACAGACACCGCCTACTTGAGATGCAGGAGAAAGATCAACCATGAATGCGACTCAATCATGCATGAAGAAGACGCAGAAATTTGAATGCATTTTCGTCAATATATTTTAATGTGCCAAGTAATGTGAAGACTTGTGTTGCGCATAGGAGTGAGTTGTGAGATTATGTTTTGACTGGGAAATTGATGGGAACAATTTGCTTTCTCTCCCTAGGTAAAGACGGATAACCCATGTGATGTATAGATGGCCGAGTTACCCCGTTGAATAAAAATGAATTATTAATATAAACAAAAAATTTCGTTGGTAATTATACTCATATTAATATGAGGTCGGTTTATGTTTCGTTTGTTGCAGCTTCTACTTTGGTCTCGATACCCTTTGTTGTTCGAAGTGAAGTTGGTAGATTATTACATCAGCCTTTGTTGTCCGAGTTCCAGGCTATGGATCATTATTTTCTTGAAGATTAGTTGTTGCATGTGCAAGTTGCTTTCAAATTGAGGGGTATTAGAGTATAGAGTATATTATAATTAGCTTCCTATTTTCTTGTCTTACTTACTTTGTAAGTAGTTTTCTATTTTCTTGTCTTAGTTACTTTGTAATTAGTTTTATATTTGTAGGAATTAGTTAGAGATAGTGGTTATCAATTTATTTATAACTAGCTTATACTCACATATTATGAATTAAGGAAATACAATCAAAATTTCTTCCTATTCTTGCTTTTCTAATACTTGTGAAATTATGGAACAAAGAGTTGAAGTATGATCTTTCCTTATTTTATTTTCTGGGTTGTAATCATATAATGTGCATAAATGGTGTTACATTGGTATTCTTTTGAAGCCATGTAGGAGTTAAATATTAATAGGCCTCCTAGAGTTGCTTATTTAATAAGGCAATTTGCTAGAGATCTATTTTAGTAGCTGGTGATTAAGCTATTTGTAAGTACAATTTACCTCATCCATTTTGTGCATGGTTCCGAAGGTTCAATGCATATTAATTATTGTTGTGGAACTTGTTTGGCCTTTTGGTGAAATTTTTCTTTCAGCTGTAAAACTGGATTGATTGCACTGCTATCATTCCTCCTTTATCTTTGTTCTCCTACAGTTTGCCTAAAATAAACAAAATTATTGCTCTTGGATTGTTCAGCTTTACTATTCTCAGAGTGAGAAGTGCTAACAATTGAGCTCCCCTTGTCTTAAATTCAGAGTTAAAAAAATACAAAAAAGGGGGGAAAAAAAGAAGAAGGAACAAAACAAAACAGATTTTTCTCTTTTCCCTTGTTCAATTTCTGTTGTCTCAAAAGTGATCAAATGCTTGCAGTTAAACATGTTTTAGCATTTTTCTATTTCGGTATTTGTGCTTTGAACACATCGATATCCTGGATTTGTATGAATTATTGTTACAAGTGTTATCCAAATTTTTGTACACAGTTTGAAAAATATAGCAACCAAGGAGCACCTTTCTCAAGAAAGTAGCCTTAACCGTCTTAAATTGCACCGCAATTTGAAGAACCTTTACTCATTAATTTGAAGGGATCAATTAGTATTTTTTTTGGTGATGGATTGCACAAAGAAACTTCTTCAACTTACATTTTTACATGTCGTAAAGAAGAAACTAATCAAAATTACAGAATACAACTCACACATAGCATGAGACATAATGGAATGAAGGAAAAAAAAAAAGCAAACATATAATATGCTTGCCCTCTAAAATATATATAACACCGATAAAAATAAATAAATAAATAAATAAATAAAATAAAAAATAAAATAAAAAAGGCCAAGGTTTTCACGGTGAAGAGAATCGGACCGTGAAATTTATCTCGGGTATGCATTCGGTTGGTTAGCGGTTAGCACATCTTCGGTTGTTGAAGTGAGTAATATCTTGCAACCTGAACCATACGGAATTCCCATCTTGCTTGAGTCAAGCCCCTTATAGAGGTCACAGAACAATGAGAATTTTCCACCAGTTTTTAACCTCTCAATTAGTTCTTTGGCTCTTTCATCTTTGGATTTGTGATTAAAAGTGAGCCCTAGTTGGCACGCAATCTCTTATTGAATCTTCTTCACATCGGGTTTTTCTTGTTACGGATTGCGGTAAGAATCTTATCAAAGAGATGCTCTCTATGAATTCTTGTATAAACTCTTTCAAGAAGAGCTACTTTGTAGTGGCAATGTGAGTTCAATTATGCGGATATATCGGGATGGCTTTGTCTCTTCTATATTATCAAAAATATAGGATTCGCGCAATATTCTACGGCGGAAAAGAGACGGCCTTTTATTACCCTTGATATAGGGTGATAAGGGCGGAGTCACGTTGTTGATTGGGGGGCACTATTTGGGATTTGATTTTTTTTTTTTTTTTTTTTTTTTAAAAAAGTTTGAATTAATAACTTGAATATAATGGTTTTAAATTTCCATTAACATTAGCATTATTTGTCTACTTTCCTTGAATTAATACATATTTGAATGATTGTCCACTCTTAAATTAAGTGCACACCCTTACTACATCAAGATTGCACTTTGTAATCGATGAGGATTAATAGTTAAATGATATGATTGTTTAGTGCCTTATATTGAAAAAGATGTATTTGATAGTATTAATAATAAGGCAATTATGATGGAATTCTAAAAAATAAGGCCTAGAAGAATGACATTGTAATTATTTTTATTATAATATACTTTTGTTATCAAGATATAGGTACTTGAACTTATTAAGTGCCCACCGTTCTTTGTAATTTATGTATTTGCATTTCTAATAACACTTAACCTTGCTTTTTTTCTAAATGACAGGTTTGTAAAATAATTGCCTTTCTTATTATATTATCAGTATTCACTACATTTCATGAATATTTTTTTCTTATTTATATTCTTTTGTTTTTAAAATTTTCCTTAAAAAAAATTCTAAGGCAGCCATGGTGGTAAGGTTGCGATTTGGGTGAGCATATGGGAAGGTTAAATTAGAATGAGAACATAAAGAGAGATAACTAAAGTTGTTAAAAGAAAATAAGTTGAGAAGACAATGAGGATATATAAGATAAAGAATAAGCAAGAATTTAAATTACTATGTTTTAAAGAGAAAGTACGTATCTCACTGACTCTTTACCAACAACCAAATCCTTAATAGGAAGATGAGCCAAATCTGTCACCCATCAGACTATTAAAGTCCAAGGAGAATCTCTCATACCAATTTACTCTTTGAAGATTCGATACTTGATTAATGAGCCGCTATGTAACACCCCTACAGTTGAAACCAACATACTTGTAGTTATCAATATTCCAATTGGAAGAAAATATCCGGGGAAAAATTGAAGAAAGCCCAAAAGGAAAATACCCTGTTGACCAGCGAGACCCACAGGGACCGATAGATGGAGACCGAACCGGGTAGAATGGAAAGACCAGGGGATCTGAATTGTGGGACCCAAGAGGCACCACTTAGGCATAGGAAAAGTCTAGAAGACTTGGGGAAAAAGTCAAGGGTAATTATTGAGCCCGGGCCAAAATTGGTAATTTCCATAAATTCGAGCCAAAGTAGGTAATTTTCCCTAAATGTAAAGAAAATATCTAGATATTTGTAGAAGAGGAGCGCCACATGGCAAAAATCTAGGAGTCTTTGGAATTCTCTAGAATTGGTTGGAAAGAAAGAAAAAAAAAAATCAATACAAAAGTCAATCGTGGGACCCACACTTTAGACAAAAAGGGTAAAATGTGAATAAATGTGTAAAAAATAATTGGATCAGGTATGTGGGCCCTAAATGGTGCCACATATGTCCACTTGGGCAGACAAAAACGTGGGGAAAGGTTGGTAATTATTAAAAATTTCTGGGCCATAATTGCAATTTTCAAAAGTTTCGGGCCAAAACGCGTAATTTGCCCTAAAAGCAAAAAAATCCAGATATTTTTTGTTGAGGGAGGCAGCACGTGGAAGCACCCTAGGAGACCCTGGAGAATTCTAGAAAGCTTGGGAAATAAGTCAAATACTCAAATCTCATGATTACACAACAATCAGAAATTACGCCTGTTAATTGTAATTCTACCAGATCAAGTTAACCTTTATTAAAAGCCTTTGAATCATCATTTTCACCCCTAGAGGGGTGAAAATTAAAAAATAGGAGAGAAAGAGATCTGCATCTCCACCATAGTCCAAGCTCAAGGATCAAGATCTCAAGCTCATCCATCGGCTTGCCGAATCTAGGTAACCCAAAAACCCTTGTTTTTCGGAGTTCTAGCCATGGTGTTTTCGTCCATGAGGTAGGAACTTGGTTTTAGGGTTGGATTTTTTCATTTTTAAGGTCACCCATAGCTCTGGAACATGATTTTGTGTTGGGTATGGTTATGGTTTGAGTTTCCGAAGTCGAAAACACCGAAAAACCCCTTAAACTAAGCTTATTTTCAGTTCTGGAATTTCTGGCAGTGTGTCTTCAACTGGGTCTTAAAAATAGTAAATGAGTTCAGTTGTGGCTGAGGTTTTACAGGTAGAAATTACACATCCTAAGGTTCACTTTTATGTATAGTTTTGTATGATTTGGACTTTTCTACTAGAAGATAAAAATTGCTCAAGTTGGTACAGATGCAATAGGTCGAATTTGGACTAGGAGATGTAAAAGTGGTTATAAGTCAAAATACGTGTACTTTCTGGGTCTTAATATATTTTTTCTTCAAAATAGACAACCTAAAGGTTTAAAAGGCGCTGATTTCATGTGAAAATTATTTTTTGGAATTTGCTAAAAATCATTGAAGTAGGGACAGGAACACTGGATTTCTGGAAAACTTGGGTTAGGCTCGGTCTTTGTAAATAAGAAAAAGGATATAAACCCAGATAGATTTTGTAATTGTTTTTCCCATAAACTAGACATCCTAAGGGTTCCATTGACACTGATTTTGTGTTAATGCAATTTTTTCTGGAATTTATTAAAAATCGGCGAAGTTGGAACAGCAATTCTGGAAAAATTCTGTCTTAATAAGCAAAGTTCATAGAAATTAGGAGTAGAGTTGGGTTACATAATTGAAAGTGTGATATTTTGTTATAACTAGGGTATTAGCTCGTGTGGACTATATTCTCAGCATCAAGAGAAGTGTTTGCTAATTTCAAGGAGTGCCAGGTAGTAACTGTTGACTTGCATACTCTATGTTGCCTTTGCATGTTATGTTTGATCATGATGTAGGAGATCGGGCTGTAGCACCTATTGGACTGCGTGTCCTTAAGGCTTTACTACAGTACCGAGGGCATGTATGATTGGGCTATAGTGCCTATTAGACTGTGTGTCCTTAGGTTTCTATTGCAGTATCGAGGTATGTGAGGTAAGTAGGGCCTATATGACTGTGTGTTTATAGGTTGCTACTGAGACCTCTTGGGTTAGGTAGTTAGGGTGCGTAGCTCGACTGCGAAGCGCGCACTCTGACTACTGAAGCCCTGCGCGCTGATTGTACCGAGGGGCTTGACTTGACCAGGGAGTCCTGCGGATTGTGCCAGAGGCAGAACATACATGCCAGATTATTGTGCCTGAGGCAGAATTTATTTTTATTTTTCTAATTGTGATTTGCATTGCATGCACCGCATACATATTGTATTTGAGTCTAACAGTTACTCTAGGGTTCAATTTTGAACTCCAAACCGTTGTCACTACAAAAAAATGGGTCATTAGTAGCGGTTAAAATCGCGCATTTGTAGCGGTTTTTGCCGCGACAAACAACATTTGTCACGGTTACAAAAACCGCTACAAAATCGACCGAAACAAACACATACAACCACATAAACCGCTACTGTAACTGTAGCGGTTCGTTCATAATCGTGTGCAACACATTGTCGCACACATTCTTTTCAATGTGCATGACATCCAAACTGTGTTGGAGCAAATTATCTTTCTAATACGGAAGAGCAAAGAATACGCTTATCTTCCTCCATTGTTGGGTCGCGAAACCAGAAGCCCTGACCGTCTTTGTCCCTGCCTTTGCTGGATCGTCTTTTTTCCCATACTCAAAATCAACATCCACAATCTGCTCTATGATCTCTCGCACCGGATAATATGCGAGGAGGTCCTCTTTTTCCTGTTGCCCATTGAAACGATTGCGTTGCAACCTAAAAGCTGTGCATACGATCGAGAAATCTCCGATGACCCATGAAGCACCACTTACAACTGTGGGGAAGGCGCATTGAGTCAGAATCAAAATTGCAAGCCGGACACGCAATGCCGGTATGCACATTCCACCCGGATAATGTTCCCAGTCCAAGGAATTCACTGATAGTCCACATCAACGCCGCACGCAAGTTGAACAGTGTCTTCTCGTGCGCGTCATACGTCTCCACGCCTACATTCCACAACTCCACCAACTCATTGATCAGCGGTTGTAGATACACATCGATGTCATTTCCTGTGCCTTTTTGCCTGGAATGATCATTGACATAATGAAGGAGCTTTGTTTCATACACATCCAAGGGGGCAAGTTGTAAGGTATCAAAACAACTGGCCATATACTATAACTTGTGCTAAGATTCCCAAACGGATTGAAACCATTGGTCGCCAAAGCAAGACGAACATTTCTAGGGTCCGCCGTGAAATCAGGAAAGTCTGAGTTGAACGCTTTCCACGCTTCACCATCTCGTGGATGTCTGAGTTTACCATATTCGTTCTTGTCGGCTTCATGCCACCTCATATGCTCAGCTGTCTTAGACGACATAAACAATCTTTGTAAGCGAGGTTTTAAAGGAAAGTACCTTAGAATCTTTGCGGGTTTCTTCTTCTCGCTTTTTTCCCTTCGAGCAGTCCCGAACCTCGAAGTGTGACACTTCTTACAAGTCTCCTCCGAGCGTCCTCCCCCCAATAAAGCATGCGTCGTTGGAAAGCGGGCATCGATTTTTTCGTAGTCCAATCCTAATATGTTGATTATCTTCTTGGCCTCGTAGAAGGTTGTGGGAATGTCCACGTCAGGGAAAGCATCTCATAGTAATTCCAGCAACATCGACATCGCCTTATTAGTGATCCCACACATGCACTTGATATGGTACAATTTGATCAGAAAGGATAATTTTGAGTATTTCTGACAACCTTGATACAAAGGACAATCGCTCTCATCCATGAGGCTGAAAAATTCCGAGCGCTTCATTCCCGTAGAAAACTCGGTTCAGACCCGCACTTCGCTGTGAAGTTTTCGTCTTGAACACCAAAAGCATCGCGAACAACATCATTAACCGGATCATCTTGAGGTAGCAAGTTGATTTCCTACTTGTGAGGTTTGAGGAAGATGATCCCCATATCTCATACCACGTTCCTCACCATGAACACCCCAGAATGTATATGCTTCTGGGAAAGGCTTAATAAGAAGATGTTCTATAGCACATTCTCGTGTTTGCCACTTCTTAAACTTGCATCTACAACAAGGACACACGATCTTGCCATTAACGCTAGCGTGAGAGAAGGCGAAATCTAAGAACTTATTTAATCCCGCTAAATATACTGGAGAACTGTGCGACATCTTGATCCATGATTTATCCATCTGTAGTAAATAAAGCAAAGAAAGTATATTAATGTAGAGACAATGTTTAATTACTTTCATCCCATAACTTGAGATCTTAAATGCAACGGGGGAACATTTGTAGCGGTTAACAACCGCGACATCAACCGCAACAATTTTTCAGATCAAATTTGTCGCGGTTAATGAACCGCTACAAATTTGAATTGGAAAATCGCGCCATAAACTAGTCGCGGTTTACAAACCGCTACAACAACCGCTACAAAATGATGACCGTTTGAAAGTTTAGGCGCTTATTTTTTAATTTGAAGTTCAAATTTGTAGTGGTTAACTAGATGAACCGCAACAAATACATTTTGTAGCGGTTTTAGGATTTAACCGCTACAAAATTTATTAACTTTTTTTTTTTTTTTTTTTTTTTGTAATATTAACATATCTTTTTTATTACAAATTATAAACTCCGTTTATTCTTTGATAAAATTTAAATTTAAAAAACCTTTTGACTTAAAAAAAAGATAAAAAATATTTAAATTTAAAAAATTGTCAACAAACATCCGACAAGTACAAACCGAATTACCGAACAAAAAAAACCTAATAACTATCGGGGCCCGATGATCGGTCTTGTCTCGGTGGGGTCTCGGGGCGGTATGGGCTCGACTTGAGGTAACAACCCCCTCATCTTGATCAGCAGCAACATCTGGACGGGGAAGGGGGGAGGCGGTGGAGGCGTGGGGGAATCCTCGAAGATGAACAGAGGGGGAGGCTCAGGAGATGGAAACCGTCTCGTTTGGTAGCAACTCGACAAGGCCCCGGCAAGTGACTTCCAGCTAGTCCTCTGATTAGCGAACCAACTGTTGAGACCCTCCTGCATGCGCCTAGTCCTAGCCTCATTTCTGGCCCTCTCTGCAGCAACCTGCTCGGCAACCTTCCCGTCAAGCTTCTCAGAACTCGCGTGGCAACTTGCTCGGCAATCATCGCATCAACCGCCCTCGGTGGTGGCCTCGCTTCGAGCCGGCGCTCCCAGCCGGCAGAGGAGGAGTCCTTGCGGTACACCATGCTAGGCCGGCGCCTAGCCCAAAGCCCCTAACACGGCCGGGATGCTCGGCGGGCCTACGGCGAGCTTTCAATGTGGCCGTAGGATCACAGTAACCCCGTGACTCCGGGTCTGCGATCGACGTATCTCTTGGCTCTCTTCAATCCGCCCGACGCATATATTTCATAAAACATTAATCAATCAATTTAATTAAATTTTAATATACAACATTAACTATTTAATTGTAACTTACTATTATCTCCTCTGCTGCCTCAGAGATCGGCGTCCCATCACGGTGTCTATGTGTGCGTTTCCACAACTACCCATAGTTCGTCTGACCACCCTCCTGTCGAGCCTTCTCTTGCTAAAAGAGTTAAAAGAGTATAAACTTTGTTATTTCCAAAACAAAACAATAATCAATTAAACATAAAATTAATTTAACTTTTAACATACCATCTCACCGTAGGTTACAAGAAACGTCTTGGATCCACCCGTGCGATTGATCCTTTGAGCTGCCCGGATCCGGTGTTCCTCGGGATAGAGCCTGCAAAATAAATGAGTAATTATACAATACCCTCATAGAAAAAAAAAACAGAACTATGATTAATTAAAAAATGTACCGTGCCTCCGCACTCCTCCTATATTGGACAAAAGCCGCCCGTTGACTTGGGTCCACGCCGTCCTGGGACGTTCTCCATCGCTATCGCAGAGGCATTGTCGAATCTCCATTCTCTTCGGGGTGTAGAGACGACCCCTCCGACTCTTCCACGCTTCTCCCATTTTCAACTTTACATACCTCTTTGCGTTGGCTCGCAGTTTAAACTTATTCTATATCATAAAATAATTAGTAATTAAGTAATAATTAATTAAGAAACGATAACTAAATTAACTACAATTTACCTGCACAACGTCCTTAAACGCCTTATCCTGGGTCTCCTTCGGGATCTTTTTCCAATTCTGGAAAAAGATCGGGAACCATACCAATTCCCGCCAAATTGTGACAGGTATCGGTTCAACAGGTGACCACCACTACCGATCGGCTGGTCCGTGTCCGTGTTCCAGGGGACTATAACGCGGTAGCCGTTCTCCTGACTGAGGGTGTGAACATCCAGCCCCGCTATCGATGTTCCCATATTCATCTGCACAATTATAAAAAAAATTGTTGTATTGTACTTACATAAATTTTCACACGTCAGGAATTTAAATTTTATTTTTTGCCAATAAAATACTTATACTTACCTTCAATATCCACCGTAAATCCGGTGGAACGAGAAGACGACGGTCAGGGGTACCCTTGTTCCCGCTCATTGTCCTCGTCGAGAAACCGCTCCGCCTCCGCTATGGGAATCTCAATCTCGATCTCGTCATCATCACCATTGAGGATGTCCTCAAGCGGCGTACTTGCACCTCGTTGTCCACCTACGGTCTCTTGTGGGGTCTCAGGGTTTGGGATTGGCTCATTTTCAAAGAGCCCATCAAACTCATTCACAACCTGAGGGGGCCGTGGGTGGACATTTATCTGAGGGGGCTGAAGGGAGACATTTATCTGAGGGGGCTGAACGGAGACATTTAAAGGCCCATGCCCTCTCCTACGGCCTCGTCTACTACTACTACCCCTAATAGGCCTTTTCGCGGGTTTAACTACTTTCTCTTTTCCCTTGTCCTGAGAAACCATGATGTAAAAAGTAAAAGTACAAAGGTGAAAAGGTGAAATGAGTGCGTGAATATAAAAACCGCTTGCGTTTCGTAGCGGTTAAACAAAGTAACCGTTACAAAATTAATAATTTTGTAGCGGTTCAATAATGACCGCTACCCCAACCGCGACAATTCTTTCACATTTGTCGCAGCTTATGAGTAACCGCTACAAAATGAACGACCATTCAAATTTCGTAGTAGCGGTTCTTGAGGTAGACCGCTACAAAATAATTAATATGTAGCGCTGATTTGTGTAACCGCTACTAATGTAATAAATTTTTTATAAAAAAAAAATCCAAACTAATTAGATTGGAATTTTTCCTTATTCCAAAAAATATTTTCAATTGTTTTCTTTAAATCAGAATAACAGTTTATTGAAATTTCCCTAAAAGAGTCAATCTTAATTAATTTAGGAATAATAAAATTTAGGAATAATAAGTTTATCAAGATTGATTCATTATAGCCACCGATGTTCCAAGAAAAACTCACTGACTCATTTTGATCAGAGATATTTTAACAAAAACAACGGTGGCTATAATGGATCCAATCTCCAGTGGCATGTTAGACATATTTAGAGGAGTAGAAGTCTTCAGGTCAATAGAATATCTCGACTGGATTGTCACGAAGGAACCTTCTCGGCTTGAACGATGAGAAGACAGACAAATATCTGCACCACTCATCTCCCGAGATTGGTGCTGCAGATATATGCCCGTCTTCTGTTTTTGAGAACAAAGCCAAGAATGCTCTTTCAGCGACAAAGCCAGATTAATAATATTTTTGAACATTATAATTGTTGTACGGATGGAATTGGCTATTTATAGAATAAAGTTTGTAGCGGTTATAGTTAGAACCGCTACCAAATTTGAAGTTTTGACGCGGCCAACGTGTCGCTTTCTTCTAACCGTGACAAAGGTGTGTCGTTTCGTGATTTGGTAGCGGTTATTTTGACATAACCGCTACGAAACAACCGCGACGGACTTCGCGCCATAACGCGCCAAGGTCTAAGGGCGCCATATTTATAGCGGTTGGGTTTTGTGAACCGTGACAAAAAGCGAAGCAAAATGGTCAGCATTTTGGCGGCAATGCTTAGTTACTAATTTGTGGCGGTTTGGGTTTAAACCACTACTAATTTGTTAATTTGTAGCGGTTTTTCTTGACCTCTACAAGCACACCGCGACAAACGTTACGTTTTTTTGTAGTGTGTAGTATTTGAGTCTAAGCTTACTCTAGGGTTCAATTTTGAACTCCGCACCGTTGTGAAGGTACAGGGTGAGAAAGTAGCAAAGTGAGGAGAAGAAGGTAGGGCAAAATGCGTCGAGTTGAAGAAATAAGGAATGCCCTATCGCTTTTTGTATTATCATATTTTGGTCGACTGTAATGATTAATACTATATTCGGATGACTATAACTAACCCTTCGGGGACTTATTTATCTGTATGAATTTTATACGTTTGTCAGTACAGTAGACTTGTCCAAACCTGGTCTCGTGCTCTGCTACGTTCACTCTGATAAATTTTTAAATGGACCAAGTAATCTTATTCTTTTTTTAAGTTCTTTAAAAATGGGATCAACAAACGAACGTCGCTTTCGGGTAAGAAGAAGAAAAGGGAAGTTCTACTTCCATTCCGAAAACCGTAAAAAAGAAGAAATCCAAGGAAAGGTAATTAAATAAAAAGGATCCTTCTAACCCACCACCCGAAAGGGCGAGGCCGGTAGGGGTGTAACGCGTTGTGCCTGTTTATAATAGTTTACAAAGAGAAAGACTCTATCCAAAATATAAATACGAAATCCAAAATATAAAGTATGAAATTCAGATAACTCTTGATCCTATATTCTAGCAACTAAATCTATCGAGTGGGATATTCCACTTATTTCCTAATTTCCTAAATATAATAATAGAAGCATACTCGATTAAATAAACAATATCTAAAATTATATTAATAAATATTTATTCCTGAATTTTCTAACTCTCCCCAACTTCTATTATCTCACGCTACTCCGGTACTCTATCATATAGTCTCCTCTTCGCTTCTTCTTCTGTGCACGGAGTGTAGCTCATGTTGTTATTTTGATATTGAGGCTTGGGTGCCTGCGATTAGAAATAATGAAGGCCAATTGTTAATTTATCTTATGGTGATGTGAGAATTCTGTGCCACAAGCAATTCATTAAGATCTGCAAAATATAAATTAACCTCAACACCCACCGATACGCCATGCATATTAAATTTGCACTATAAACTAGGAACAGAGGAGTATTTTTTACACACCCATATATATGAAAAAACAAAAACTCTAATGAAACTGAAGCTTTTTCAACATATTGAATTATCAGACCATGAAATTCTTTTAGTGTTCATATATGTGGTTGGAAAGCACATCTTCTGTTTTAGAAGTCAGGACTGGTTTTCTCTATTCCAAATTAATGCATAAAAAAGAACAGAATCCCACCTTAACTTCCTGTGTTCTGGCTCGTCCGTGCCTTCTTCCTGGAAAAGAGAAGTATAAAGATCAGCCAAAACATCTCTACCATCGGAGGAGTATTTTGAATCGCAGTATTGTATTGACCAACTCAATAACAACCAAACACGAATGCACAGCCTGACAGAATTGAATAGAATACCAATACATTGTGATGATCCAACACCTTGATTAAAATTCCATTAGAACCAACATACAAGATGAGAATTTTATAGATAATCGAGATAAGGAACTTCCCCAAAATAAAACGTTACCCTTGTTCATTCTAAGGGTCAAATAGGTGATAATCTTAAGACGGTTTAATAACCGTCAAACATTGTTACCTTTTTAAAATAAATAAATAAATTTGCGGGCAGCCCCAAGATATTTAGAAACACTAACCTAGAATCAGCAAAACAGAAGTAAGATCCATAACAAATACAACCACCAAATTTGAAATTGTTAAAATTCAATCCAGAGGAGTATTTTCCTCTTTTTCTTCTTCAATGAGATAAATTTATACAAGCAAGAGGTTAACAACATGAGCACAATCATAATAAGTAACAACCTTTCAAATATTCTCTTAGATAACTTATTCTAATCTAATAACAATAATTCAAATTCAAATAAGAACAATGATTCAAATAGCAACTAATAATTTAAATTCAAATAATCCAAATAATAATTCAAATTCAATTCCTATCTTTAACCGAAATATTTCAAATAATCCAAATAATAATTCAAATTCAATTCCTATCTTTAACCGAAATAATGAAGGCCAATTGAGAATTTATCGTATGGTGATGTGAGAATTCTATGCCACAAGCAATTCATTAAGATTTGAAAAATATAGCAACAAAAGGAGTACCTTTCTGAAGAAAGTAGCCTTAAACACTCTCCAGAAATTACATTGCTGCTTCGTCATTATATTTTTCTGCAAGTAAGTGTGAAGAATTATGTTGCAGTGCGTGTATTATGACGCATTCAATAATAACGAAACTCGGATACACAGAGCCTAATGGTCAGTTAACAATTGGTGGGTTGTAGTCTCTCATATGCTCCAGCTAACTGAAATTCCCCTGATATTAGCTCTCTGTTTGGGAATTTAGAAATATTATGATATTTTATTTTTACATGATTATATTTAATATAATAAATTCGTATATAAATAATCAATATAATTAGAAATATTAACTATAATGATATTTTATTTTCACAAGATTATATTATTTTGTTAAGAAAATTATATTTAAAAAACTAATAAAAATTAGAAAATAATATAAATACATGTTTATTTAAAAAGTTGAAAGAGTATTAAAATAAAATTATGAGCATAACTTACTATTTATGGTGTATTATTATTTATACACTAATATTAAAAATATTATAATTAATATATCAAGATATCTCTCGCATTAAAAATTTGGACGAATAGATTTTAAGAGCTCTCTATCAAATTGGTTACTCGTAATCCTTATGTGCCAACTTGAGGAATAGTAAAAGCAATATATCTTAAAAAGTATCACGAGATTTTATATTATATAATATTGTGATAATATTATGATTTTATTATATTAATATGAAGATATGATTGTTATCATATCCTTCATTGGAGTACTCGCATTTTACATACACATATCTAATCAACCAACACATCACTTTATCTTCACACATCATATTTGACTTTTTATGGATTAGCCGCCCAGCCATTTCCCTTAAATATCGTATAAAATGAAAAATATTTACAGTAATGTAGATCTGATCCACAAGAGAAAATTACAAATATATATACGCGCGTATATATATATATATGAAATATTATATTCATATATATATGAAATATTATATTCATATATATATGTATATTATATATATATATATATAATTCATTCTTGATATTTCACATTATAAATAGGATTACTTTATATATAAACACAGAGGTGGGTGAGTTCCCAAAGATTCACAAGGCTCAAACTCGAGACTCCCAAGTTTACAAGCCGCTTACTACTTCAAGCCTAACCCTGGGCTTATAAGCAAACTACATTATTAATAGGTGAGATGTGAGATCATGTAGTTTTGACTGAGAAATTGATATACGGATGGCCCAGTTACCCCGTAGAATAAAAATGAATTATTAATATAAACAAAAATTTTCGTTGGTAATTCTAATCATATTATAATTATAATAAATAGTATACTAAATAATAAATATTATATACCCTAAACCCTGAATATAAAATAAATATAATAATTTAGTAAATAATAAGTTTGGAAGATTCAATTAATATTGATCTGGGTTATTTTTGGCGTCACCCCCGACTCTTCTTCAATATCTTGGAGTGTTTTTTTTTTTTTTTGAACAAAATATCTTGGAGTGTTGGAGTTTTTAGAATAGAAGGCTGGCAATTATTGGAAACACTAACACCCTCATCACATTTTTTGGTACTCGTTTACCAACAAAACCAGATTCCAACCCACAACTTTTGTTATGAGTTTAAACACAATTTGGTGGGCCCTCATGGCATGTTTTCATTTCAAAAGGGAATAGACGACCTTGGGCCGTATTATTGCATTTATCTTCCTACCCACTATGTTTTTCCTTTCTTTGTCCTTCTTTTGTTTACTAGTTGGGCTTGGGCCCATCACTTTATCCTTAGAAGTTTGTCCATCTGCATCCCACTAACTCACATTTGTTGTATCATTGTCCCTTCTCTTTCTTCTTGTCTTCTCTCTCTTCTTGGTTTTTTTTTTTTTTTTTTTTTGCTCGAACTCTTCTTGGTTGACTAAGACTTACTGCGTTCACGTTCACCTGTTGCTTAAAGACAAAATTTTCAGACTAGTCCTTTCCTTTTTGATTCTTAAATTGTTTTTTTGTCTCATATCCTCAAAGCCTTCTGGTTTTTCTGCTCTTCGGGTACGACTTTGCTTCCACCCATCGGTTTTTGCTAAACTTGTTTCCTTCTGGTCTTTGCCTGAAGGTTTTTTGGCCTTACATCCAAACTCCATAGTCCTCAGAGCTCAAAAATTTGGTGGAATAAATGTAGAAATCGATCGAAACGCTAAGTGTCGTACCACGCGATGTAGGAAAAGATAAAACCTTTCATCGTTTTTTTACCTGGATATTGAAGAGTTATCTCGAAAGATTCTCCACGAACAATCCTTGTCTACGAACAAATTCTCGTATACGAACTACCTTAGAGTTCTTGGGTCGTAGTCTCATTAAGTTCTTTATGGGCTTTGACCAAAGAAAGACATTAACCCAACAATCTCCCACTTGCTCTTTAAGATACCAACTTGAGTTCATAAACCCAAGACCATGTAGCCCATAAGCCATCATCATCTCGATAATATACCTCATCCCTTGTCTCAAGCTAGCCTAAGGACCTACCATTTGTCATTCATCAAGGCTCTTGATAATCTACAGAAGATTATCTAGTTTGCTGCTACTCCACTAAAAGCCCGAACGTGATCTCCAAGAACAATGATACTTATAACAAGAATATGCACTGCCCTTTTATAGAATGTCTATAATTTGATTGACTAGTTTTTCAGAACCCAATCAATTATTTATTCCCTTGACTTTGATAGTTTCTCTAATGGATTACATGCACGCGGTGTCTTCAATATCCAGTGCGAAACATATCAAGGGGACATTTCCTATAAATTCCATGTTGTTTATCTCATAAACACCGATAACCAAATAGTCTCAATCCCAAAATACCGAGTTGTTGGCCGTCATATAGATCAAACCTCACCCGTTGGTAAATCAAATAATGAAAACTATTCGACTACCTATTTAAAATAAACTCAGGAGTAAGAGCAACTACATAACTATAGTTATCCGGAGATTTGATTCCTTATGACAAAAAGAACAACCTTAATCAAATCTCTCCTTGATCCATTCAATGTGAGCATTAACTCACACCAATGTTTTATAATGATTCTGGACAAAACCATTTCATAAAACATTGCGGCCTAAATAAAGTGCCCAACTTAATTTAATAGTCATGAACCATTTCATCAATTGTGAGAACCTATGACCATGTCCTCTATGAACGTATTCATATGATCATATACTCCATAATTGATCCGGATCTTAGAGTTTGTAAATAGTGTGCGAAATAAATGAAAAAAAAATACTCCATTTATTAACATTCGTAAAAGAAATGCAATGTCATAATGTCATGCTCAAAAGCACAAAATAACAAAGTGAAATAACAACCGCCTAAAGCTACGCAAACTGAATCCTCCTAAGACCCATAGATGAAACATGCCTCTCAAACACACGCTCAGGCAAACTCTTAGTAAAAGGGTCACGAGATTCTCGTCGATGCTATCTTTACCACCACCGTATCTCCTCTTTTAATTATTTCGGATCAAGTGGTATTTCCTCTCTATGTGCTTCGTCTCTTATGACACCTTGGTTCCTTGGATGCGCTACGCCCCACCGTTGTCACAAGTAGAGTGTGATAGGATAATTTACACTGGTATCACCCGAAGATCCGTTAGGAACTTCTTTAACCATGCAGACTTCCTTTGCGGCCTCGTATGCGCCTACATACTCGGCCTCGTGGCGTAGTCGCCCACACATGTTTGTTTTACACTTCTCCAACAAATGGCACTGCCATTAAGGGTGTACACATATCCCGAGGTGGATTTTCTTGAGTCAATATCTCCTTGGAAATCCGAGTCCGTATAACCAATGGTTTCAAGACTCCCAATTGAGTAGACCAACATATAATCTCTCGTTCTCCGTAGGTACTTGAGTATATGTTTAACCGCTACCCAAGTGTTGCTCTTCGTGGTTCGATTGGTACCGGCTTACTACTCCCGGTGCATAGCAGTATATCCGGGTCCGGTACATAGCATAACATACATGAGACTACCTACCGCCGAAGCATAAGGTATCCTACTCATGCGTTCTCTCTCGCTCGGGAGTTTGAGGAGATTGCTTCTCGAGAGATGAATCCCATGCCGAAGGGTATAATTCCCCTCTTTGAATTCTCCATGTTAAACCTAGCAAGTATTTTGTCAATGTATTGAGCCTGGGATAATGCCAAAACCCCTGTTCTTCGGGTCTCGCAAGAGTTTAATACCAAGAACATAATTGGCTTCCCCAGGTCCTTCATATCAAAATGTTTGCTCACCAGGTTTTTATGCCCAACAATACCTTTGTATCATTTTCGATAAGGAGTATATCATCCACATAAAGCACCAGAAAAGATACCGCATTACCTTGGATCGTTTTATACACACACGGCTCATCGGGGCTTTTCTCAAAGCCATAAGACTCAATGGCTTGATCAAATCGATGTTCCATGATCGGATGCTTGCTTAAGTCCATAAATGGACCTCTCGCAACTTGCATACCATTTCTTCTTGCCCTTTGGCTATAAACCCTTTTGGTTGCTTTTGCATATAGATTTCCTCTTCCAAATTTCCATTTAGAAAAGCAGTTTTGATCCATCCATCGCCAAATCTCATAATCAAGATTGGTCGCCTTGCCTAAGAGAATCCGGATAGACTTGAGCATGGCAACCGGCGAAAAGGTTTCATCATAATCCACTCCTTCTCTTTGGGAGTACCCTTTCGCCACCAATCGAGCTTTGAAGGTTTCAACCTTCCCGTCCGATCCTCTATTTCTCTTGTAAATCCACTTACACCCAATGGGTCTTACCCCTTTAGGTGCATCTACAAGAGACCAAAGCGAGTTGGAATACATAGAATCCATTTCACGATTCATAGCCTCGAGCCATTCCGAGCATCAACATCTCCTAGTGCTTCGTCATAACTCGTGGGATCACCATCTTCTTCGATGATGTCATCCCGATTTGACTCACCCAACAAGAGATATCTTGCGGGTTTACGAATCAATCTCCCACTACGACTTTGTCGCACTTGATGTCGTGCATCTACGGGGGGCCCACATTTTGTGGGTTGACAATTTCTAGATGAGGACCCTCATTAAATGGATCAACCAATTCATGATTTTGTTCTTCATTTAGTTCAACATCATGCTGAACTGGTTCTATCTCTCGGTTCTGTGTATGTTCGATACACTTTCCCCTCTTTGAACAACCACGGGAACAAAAGCCGGAACCCCTCGAGGTTGTGGTGAAACTTGATCTCGAGACTAGCTCATCAAGAATAACCTTACTTCTTGGCTTATAGTTTGTCATATAGTCCTCCTCTAAGAAAGTCGCGTGAGTGCTCACTATGACCTTCTTTTCTCTTGGACTATAAAACAACCAACCCTCGGTTCCTTTAGGATAGCCTACACACATGCATACTTCGAAGACGCGAGTCCATCTTGTCGGTTTCTATTTCAAGACATGTGCCGGAGCACCCCAAATCCGAATATGATTCATGGTGGGCTTACACCCTTTCCACAATTCAATTAGTGTCGTTGAAATCGACTTGGACGGAGCTAAGTTCAATAGATACATAGTTGTTTCTAAGGCATATCCCCGACGAATGAATCGAAAGTGATGAATAATTGAGCATAGATCTTGTCATTTCTAAAAGGGTTCTATTTCTCCTTTCAAAGAACTCCATTCTCACTGGGGTGTCTCTCGGAGAAGATAATTGTGAAACTATCCCCTCTTTGGTCGTAAGACCGAACTCTCCGAGATAGGTATTCACCCCTCGATCGATCGAAGAGTCTTAATTTGAACACCTAGATGCTTTTCTCGCTTCACCTTGAACTCTTGGAATTTTCCAAAAGCTTCGGACTTGTGACGCATCGTACACATGTCCAAATCTAGAGTAATCATCAAGTAAATGTGATGAAATACGATACCCGCCCCGGCTTGGACATTTATTGGTCCACATACATCGCATGTACCAATTCCAGTGAAGTGTGGCACGTTTTCCCTTGGCCTTGAAAGATCTCTTGGTCATTTTACCCTTTAAATAGGATTCACACACCGGTATCGGTTCAAAGTTCGGGGATTTTAAAATCCCACTTTTGACCAAACCTTGGATCCCGTTAGAGTTAATATGACCCAATCTCAAATGTCAAAGATAAGTTTCATTGGAAACTTTTCTTTTCTTTGACGAATTGATATGGTCAATATTTTTTAATTCAACACGATTAACTTCACAGGGAATAGGACTAAGGAAATAAAGACCATTAAACTTTACACGTAACAAATAAAAGAAGATGAACTTCTTATTGAAACCGAGGAATCAAACTGAACTGTCAAACCATGTTTATCTAAACAACTAACGTAAATTAAATTCCTCTTAAAATCTGAAATAAATAAACAGTCTTCTAAAACCAAAGTTCTATAATTATTAAAAGATAAAACAACTTGTTCCATCGCTAGTGCGGACACAAGCTACCCCTGTTCCAAGCTTCAAATCTCGTTGTCCTTTACTCACTCGCAAGCTATGTTTGAACCACGCAAAGAGTAACAAACATGGTTAGTGGCTCCGAATCAATGATCCATTTGTCATCGTGATTCTCCACTAAACAAGCCTCAATCACATTTAAATTACCCATACCTGGTTTATTCATTTGTGGGCAATCTTTCTTCCAATGCCCCTTTTGTCCGCACTTGAAGCACTTGCCTTTTGGCCGCTTCATTGCAACTGTTTTGGCAACCGGAGTACCGACTTCTTCTTTTTCTTGTTCTTGTTCTTTCCCTTGGGTTTCCCCTTAGGTTTCACAGAACGTTCACTAACAAACAATGCACTTCCTTGCTTGACTAGAGTCCGCTCAAAGACTCTCAAGCTCGTGCATTAGTTGAGTGAGGTCAAGATTCATTTTGTTCATATTATAATTCATCTTGAATTGGTTGAAGTATTCAGGTAGTGATTGTAAGAGAAGGTCAACTTTTACTTCTTGTTCAAACTTGATACCATGGTCATCAGCCTTCTTGAAGTTTGCTATCATTGTTAGACAATGATCCCGCACACTTCCTCCGCATACATGATTTGTCTTGATGACTGAACTCAGCTCATTTTACCTAGCAGAACTGCTAGGCGTAGAAAACATGGCATCAAGAGTCTGGAGCATTGTTGCTCCACTCGAATTATGTTCATTTGCTCCCGAAGGTCACTCAACGAGATCGGCCAAAATGTAGCAGCGAACCGACACATTCGCCTTCTCCCATCTATCCTTCTCCCGCCGAAAACGAGTCCAAATTGCATCGACGCATCTCCGCAAAGTGCTGGCATAGGGGTAGTGAGAACAAAGTTGAGCTTTTCATATTGAAGAACAATATCTAAATTGGTTCTCCATTGTTTGTAATTTGTACCATCCATAGGTTTTTAGCTCAAGATTGTAGCTAAAGGATTGAATGAAGACATTTTTTCTGAAAATAAGAAAAAACACACTAATTTCAAACTTTAAAATTAACAACAAACAGAAATATCGCTAGTAGATTCTAATAACTACTATTCGTTCATTGTTTAACAATCCATTAGTTATTTTACAAGACTTACGATGGGCAAGATTCTTGTAAAACTAATATTGTTAATTTGGGCCTTCGGGTTCCATTGCCGAGCCTCGATGGGAGGGTTAACAATTTTACCAAAGTTGAATGTATTTAACCATTGTTTACTTTCAAAATTATCTTTAGTATCCAAGTGTTGCCGACGATGGGCCGTACAAAACTTTACTAAAATTTTTGAAAATATTAGGGTTTAATCTAGCGAAATCCGATCATCCTTATCCGATGGGGCTTGGCGACAACCATTTCACTAATAAACCCACAATGGGGCCCGTAGGTTTTAAAATTAAAAGCTTAATTTAAAACCTTCACCCATTCAATATTTTAAGTTTAGAATTTTTAATTTCCAAGAATTTGTTCATTTAAAAGCTTAATTGAAATCATTAAGTACTTTAAAATCCAGTCATGATTAGCGAATGAGCTTCACATGATCATTTTAAATAACCCACAAGATATTCTCAAAAATACAATTCTCTTGGGAAATTTGTTAGATTATTTATCTGGATAACCCAAATAATCTCTCATAATAACTATCACACTAGTCGATTGAAAAACATAATAGTTATCATGCATTTATGACATGTGATTATGCAACAATATGGCATCTTCCTATTCTATATGGCATGTTATTTCAAACATCACGTTAATCGTACATATAATTCATACAATCCAATAAAAGCATTAAATTAATTAAGCAAATAACTTTAATCCATGATTTTCCTAAAAAAATTTAAAAATTTTTACAACTTTGGAATTTCTCTTTTGTCCAGCCCATAGGATTTATCTCGAAGCCCCTTCGGTGGTATCTATGAGCCCAAAAGCCCAAAAACCCAATCCTTGGCTAGAAGACCTAGGACACAAAAGAGGAACCCTAGCCTTCGCCTCGCCTCGCAAGCGCCGAAGTCATCTCAAAGACGAAACTCTGGGGGAAGCACCGGCACGGAGACGATCAAACGGCCGCCGGAACCACCCCAAAAGGGTGTCCCACGCGCCCTCACGCGCCGGCCGTTTGCCGGTGAGTGACGGCCACGCGCAGCCACTTGTGGCGGCGCGTGGCAGCGCGTGGATTGTCTTTTGGTGGTGTTCCGACCGCCAAGTTGTTTGTCTTTCCGTCCTCTTTCCATCCATATATGGTTTGTCCAAATCCGAGATCCGAAGTCCACGAAAAGTGTCGTATGTGTTGTTTGCTCATATTCTTCGCGTTTCTTGATCTTCAACTTTTACGAGAATTCGAAAAATACATAGAAATTCAAAAAGAAATCATAAAACAGCAAGGAGGAAACCTAATCATATGGGATTAGCCTCCTTGTTACAAATCAAGAATTACACGAGAGAATCTAACCATGGATTAAAGTATTCATATGATTTATAAACGATAACTATTATGAAACAAATAACAAATATAGAAACAGATGCCATCTTTTCAAAAATAATTTTCGAAAATAATCACATGAAATTTCGAAACTCGGTTCTTTTCCTCATCGCTATTGGCTCTGATGCCAATTGTAGGAAACTGATCAGAAACGCGGAAGCGTATCGTACCACGCGATGTAGGAAAAGATAAAACCTTTCATCGTTTTGCTTACCTGGATATTGAAGAGTTATCGAAAGATTCTCCACGAACAATCCTTGTCTACGAACAGTCCTCGTATACGAACGGTCCTCGTGCGATCTATGATTGATCTTCCGAGACTATCTCTCGAGGGGGATGAGATGGTTGTGTGGGCAACCGTTCAGATGATGAACGTCTCGCCTCTAGGTTTTTGTTTCGATGAGAGCCTCCTAACTATTTGTGCGGCCGTATCTTTTCAAGCGGCGAAAGTTGGTTTATATGCTACTACACCCAAGACCTAACCCTAATCCACATGGGCCTTAGAGTTTTAGGCTGTAGTCTCAATTAAGCCTTATTGGGCTTAAGTGACCAAAGAGCACATTAACCCAACAATAAATTCCCCCTCCCCCATATAGACATGTTTAAATAATTCTAATGTTACAACCAAGAAAAAAAAATTATTCTAATGTTAAAAAGAGGTATTTTGATAAATCAAAAATTCAAAAATCCGAAACTTAACGGTCAACTAACAATTTGAATAGATGGAAATAAAATCCCAAAATATAAAGGGATTTGTGTAGCATACATTTTAATTTTAAGGGAGGTATATATGAATTTGTCTAATGCAATTTTTTCTTTTTGTCTTTGAGTCATATTTTTCTCTCTCTCTCTCTCTCTCTCTCTCTCTCTCTCTCTCTCTCTCTCTCTTAACTGTACAAAATTATTACTACTTTCCCATTCTATCTTCCAATTAAAATTAACCTATCTATCACCAAAAAAATTAAATAAATAAATAACCTATCTTAGTTGTCCGCTTTATAAAGCACTTTCAACATGTTTCAAACATATCAAGAAAAACCTTAAACTTCATTAACTATACCCTTAAAATTTAACAATTTATTCTTATTTAACATACGTTATCCTCTAAGAAAACAAAGTCTAGATTATAATAAATGAATGATAAAATTGTATGTTCATATGAAAATTTTAATGACATGCCTTATAAATAAGATCAAAATATATATTTTCTCTACCTTATAAATAAGATCGGAGGAATACCTTCAAGGTCTTTTTTATACAAGATCTATTTTGGTATTTTTGAAAAAGAATCTAACGTTATTGATTTATTGTATAGGGTCTTATATTTAAATCCATAAAAAACTTCTAAATGGGTGCCATAGCAAGGACGAGGGAGTATGAGTCTAGAGTAAACCATCTAAGGACATGTTTGGGAAAGCGATAAAATCAGGAAAAGCCACTTATGTTTGGCAAAGCGTTAGAATCAGGAAAAGCCACCTTTCTACTGTAAAAAAAGCCTGCTTTAGGATTATTTTGGTTTTTTTTCCCATGTGTTTGGGTTCATGATAAAACCCGATGACCATTTATCAACAAGCTACAATTTCTTACTTTTGGGTCACGTTATAGCTCGGTGGAAAATGTATATGTAAAAATGATGTGATAAGTCCCACATATTTCATTTTGTTAATTCCTCTCAAGTCTTAGCCCCTTTGTCTTTTTCTTCCTAATCTCTCAATTCTCGTTTGATACTTTTAACATAGCCATCCTTTTTTATTCTTCTCATTTTCAAATATATCTATTAATATATTTTTATATATTAAAAATTTAACATTCTAATAACTAATAATTTATATATGTGTGTGTGTGTAATATTCAATAAGATTTATGTCCTTTTCAGTCATTTTCCACATCAATTTACTTTTCAAATAATAATCCAAACAACCTTACAAAAGTCATATTGAAAAAAAGTCACTGCTACCGCTAATCCAAATGAGGCATAAATGCCTTTTTGAATTAGCGTTGGAAACTTCTTTTCCTATCTCGATTTACGGTATATGAGGTAAGTACGTAAAAAGAGTTTTATATCAACTTACGTGAATGTCCTTTATAAATGTCAACTCTTTTAGTCAAGAAAAAATTCCATTAGCTTTTTAACACAGTAAAGGAGGTGGGAAAAAAAATTGATTAACTATATTTAGAGTATACTACTTTGAGCACCCTATTTTTTTGTCTCAATTATATAGGTTTTCCTTAAAATTAAAATGTTCAGTAGCTGCATTTGGATGGGCTTTTTTCATTTAAAAAAAAAAGTCCTTTTTTAAAAAAAAAAAAAAAGTGCTTTTTTGTTATTTTATGTGTTTGGATGGGGGCTTTAAAAAAAAATAAAAATCACAAAAAAGCCCAAACTTCTCCTTTTTTTTTTTTTTTTTTTTAAGCTCCAATTTGAAGCTTAGAAAAAAGTACATGCGGTAGATGAGAGAGAAAGTAAAACAAGTGACCGGTTATTTTGATTTGTGGAGAAAATGATCAAGAATGCCCCGGAAATTTCACGCCGTATGTCTCTCCTTCGCCCCATCGCGTGTTCGCGCTGTATGAGAGTCTCTCCTTCGCCATCACCTGTTCACGCCGTGAATGCTCCTTCTCCTTCGCACTAGTTCCCGCCGTTTCCTTCTCCTTCTCCTCTCTTACAGGTAAACCTCCTTCTACTTCTCTTTCTTTGTATCAAACTATTCGCACACAAAGTTTGTTTGTCGCGGGATTTTGCAATTTGTTTTCCATTACATTTCTTTTGGTTGCCCAGCCGGTATCCAGAGCTTTGCCCCGACTAATCCGAATCCGACCCGGGTCGCGCACCTAACTATGGTGGGTGAGTCTCCCAGCGGAGTTTTTCTGCATTCACAAGGCTCGAACTCGAGACCTTGCTTAAGCGACACAAGCCGCTTACCACTTGTGCCAACCCCCGTTGGTGTTTTCCTTTACACTTGTTCGTCGACAACTTTGTATTTTCCTATTTTGATTAAAACTTCGGCCCCACCCTCCTGTCCTCACCCTCCCTAAACACCTACGATTAGGTGGGTCAACCAATTCAATTCACAGTTTCTAGGTTCATTGGCTAAAGATGTTTTGATCTATGTTATTCCTAACCGAGCTTGTTGTTTAGCTACTACACTTGCTCTTCATTTGCCGTGATTTCTCTATTTTAGCACTGAAATATGTTCTATGCAGTGTTTTTGCCTGAGATTTTTACTGTGTCCTGCATTGTCTCTGTCTGGTATTTGTGTGTGTCTTATGTAGTTCCGGTTGCTCTCCTTTTGTTCTTTCAATTTTGTTCAAGCCAAGAGTCAGTATTAAGTTTGCTCTCCTCTATTGATATTTTGTACAATTGTACTCTGTAAGAGAAACTTATCTTTGCTTTGCTTGAGATGGAATGCATAACTTTGTTGAACTTTCATATGATTGTAGGACACTTAATTTCTGTCACTTAGTAATGTGGTCACAGGAATGCTAGGTTTTTCTTTGTCTAATTTCAAGTTGATGTATCATTCTTACCAGAGTCTTGTTTTCTACTCTATTTAAATGTTGCTTTAGATTTTCATGTCATGGGTAGTATGCCCATTTTGGCAAGGTGCATCCTTTATACTAAGTGCTTATACCGAACCTGGGATCTCTGAATGTCTTTTTGACTGTGTGGATTGACTTGATTACTTGCAACCTAGTCTGCTTGTTAGTGTGAACTGATTATGTATGGTTATAGGAAGTCGATGGAGGTATGATAAAAGATCATTTTGGTATCCTTTGACAACCTCTGAAAGTTGAACATGAAACAAAGTCAATTCTGATTACTAAAATGATACTTTTTTTTTTTTTTTGCAAGGGTTAAATAATACTAAGGACAAATTCAGAATATCATAATTTGGTTTCACCAAAATATGATTCTTTATTTGGTGCTCCATTCAATGTTGAGTATTGCCTCTAGTTGAAAAATTTTGTTTAAATTTCACTTACCCTGTAATGTAAAGTATTCAGATTGGTTGAATTGGATGTCGAAAATGACCCTATCTGTTATGAAAAGTATTTAATTCATTTTCTATGGCCAAAACAAGAACTAGTTCATTTTTTGACACTGTTGAACTTTTGTTTTCCGTAGTGTTCTTTTAACCTACCTTTGATAGTACGATAAGCAACCTTTCACTTAAATGATGTTGCAAGCACATTGATTATTCTGTTTTTGGAGTGCAGAAACAGGGTCAAATGACGTTAGCTACAGTGAGATCGTGGATGAACAGTGCATGTGTGTACTGTAGCATCATCACCATTTGCTGGAAACTGAACTTTCAGCTGCAACAGTGAACTTTGAGCAAGGTGAAACTAGGGTAAAAGAACTCCTTTGACCCTGAAAATTTGTGAAGATTTAGTTCACATCATACTCTTTAACATGAGCCAAAGAACACCCAAATCCGATGTGTACAAAGAGAATTATGAATTTCCGAAGTTTGAAAGTTAAACTGAAAAACTGTCGGATTTCAGAAATGCAGTCATTTTTGGGATCAATTTTGAAACAGTAAATGATCTAGTTAAGGCGTGATATTTTCCAGATATAAACTAGACATAACAAGATTTAATTTGATAGGTCATAAGCCTTAATCAGAGTTGCATCCAAGGAGATACGAATTTTTGAAGTTGACCTATTAAACTGAAACGTTTTTCTGGACAGCGAAGAGTAAGTGAAAAACGGGAATGATACAAGTAAGAAATAAGTCTAGTGATTATTTGTACAGCGAAGAGTTGATGATTTTTTGAAGTTTGGCCAAAATGCTGGCAGCTTTTGCTACCATTCGAAATTAGAATAAACTCCAAGGGTGCAAGAAAGCCTATGAGGCTAAGTTAGCCTGTTAGGTATATTTTCATGGCTCTAATTATATGAATACGTGTTTAGGGCTATGAGAAGTAAAGAAAGAAAGGAAAAGAATGGAAAATGCTTCAAGCAACTTCAGTAGTTGAAAGAGAAGGAACAGCCAGAGGACATAGGCTAAGGTAGTGGGCTTACCCTACTTGCTTGTATTGATGTTTTGCTTGTGTGTTGGTATGCATGATTGCTTTACTTGCTTGTTTAACATTTGAATTGTTGAAGCTCTGTTTCTATTTTTGCTATGGCCATGAGTATACTTTACGAAGCATTGAAGCATACAAAAATGTCATTATGTTAACATGAGCCTATGTAAGGCAAGCATATCATACACTAGCATTTATCTTACATGCATTGTTCGGTAATGTTTGCTACTGAGATTCCCCAGAATCTCACCCCTCACAACCAACCATTAGGCAGGTGAGCATGATAGAGAAGTGTTGCACCAAACTGCAGAATGGAGTGTCACTTGAAGACGACACACTGAAGGGAGTGCTTGAAATTGCAGTAGAAAGAATGAGCAGAGCAGAGAGAGCAAAGACACCCAGATAATTATGAAGACGGCCCTAAAGAATGTTGACGCTTCCGTATGAATAATATAGGGCCGGGTGTCTAATTTTGAGTACGTGTTTGGGAAGGCTTCCGCATATGCCAAATAAAGAAGATCCAGATGGGTTGTTAGAATCGCACTAACCCGCCACCCGAAAGGGCGAGGCCGGTAGGGGCGTTATAAGATATCATTTGCAACCCTTTATACTTGGGCATTCTATTACAAAGTATTTGATACACAAAATATCAGAGTCCACTTTCTGCAAAACGTTGGAACTATAGCCTGACGCTAATCTATGATCCGGGAATATATGTAAGTGGGCACCATATGTTGTGCCTCAGATGAGAACATAATAGGGGGATCAGTATGTCAATGAAGAAACTAAGCCCTTCCCTGCTCCCTCCCCCTAGTGAAGCAATGGAATGGCAGTTGAGATTTGAAACCAAATTAATGTACTAAAGCAGTGGCATTACCTTTGCAAACATGCACTTAAGTATCAAGATGTGAAAAATGGTGGGATTGCAATGATGGGAATATATAAGAACATGTTATCTTCTCGGTTCAACATGACTCTGTTTTAAAGATTATTCAACATTAACATTTTTTGAATGATTCTAAAGTTAGATATGAACTATTTTTATATTTCTTAAACAATATATATAGAACAATCCTCCTAGTAAAATATATATTCATTGGAGACAAATTGCACGCCTATAACTTTGAAAATTAGATTAAGTTACTTTGGTCCAATTGTCAACCTAACTACAAATTTCCTAAGTTCAAATTAGATGTTTTAACTACAACAATATCCAATGGACAATACAAAGATTTGACTACCAAAAATCAAGCTTCTTATTGAACTTATATACAATAAGATTTAAATTGACTTTCTTAACACCATTATGTCTATCAACATGACCAGGTGAAATCTTACATAGAACAGTTTCTTCTAATTATAATAAATAGTATACTAAATAATAAATATTATATACCCTAAACCCTAAATAAAGGTTGATTTATTTTTTTCAAAATGTCATCTTTTATAAGGACTATATTTATATGTAAATTAAATATCTAAATGTGTGAATCAATAAGAATACTTTTAAAAAAATTATAAATTTGTGATATAATGTGGATTGATAACTAGCTATTATATATAAGGACAGGAGGTGGTATAATAAAATATTATGGGCAAGTGGACAGTTGCATGTCCATACTTTTGAGTTTTGACTGTCAAGCTTAATAATATTAAATAGAGTAAAATACTCTAACCACCCTTTTGTTTTGCCTTAAATATACAAATTTTTTCTCTATTTTGAAAATATACACTTGAGTCCAAATCATTAGCACCATTAAAGAATATTATAAAAAGATTCTTAAAGTTTATTTTTTAGTTAAACAATATTTTAGAATAAATATTATTTACTAATTTACCCCTCATTATGCCAAATCCCTAATTTATCTTTTAATATTAATATTTATTAATGATACATTTAATATTTTTACTAAATTTAGAGAAAAAAATTGAGTAGTTTTTTTGTGAAAAATATATGGAAGATATTTTTTTAAAAAAAAATGGAGGAAGATATGTAAGTAAATGATAATTAAGTATTATATTTATGTGTGTGTAAAGTAGGGGCATTTTTGTCAAAATGATAGATCAATACTATATTTTAACGGTCAACTACGGCTTAGTCGACTAAATCGCGACAAGGGTTTTTTAAAAACCCCAATCGCGGCATTTGGAACTATAATCCACCACAAAACCTCCACAAAACTCTCCCCTCTTGTTTTTTCACCAAATCCTTGCTTTGAATCCGTTGGTGGGTAGCGAAGAAAACTTTATTCTAGTGTCATTTGCATCAATTTCGGTATGTTCTCATCTCCATTTCAAATTTCCATCGTTGTTCTTTTGTTTATGCAAAACCCCATTTCTTTAGAATGTAGATAAATTAATTAAAAGTAAAAATGAGTTTTATATTTAAAATCAAAGTTCACCCGAGATCAGTGAGGATCGAGGACATAACTAAGAATCCTAATAGAAAAATACCCAATTAAAATCTTAATAAAAAATTAATTTTATGGTTTCTTAAACCTAAATATGGAGAAATGTTGTTCAAAATTTATAATTTATATTGATTACATTCAAAATATCAAATTGATTAGTAGAGATACTGATTTAAAATAGATATGAAAATCCCTAATGATGTCTTCATTTTCAAACTCATCAACAACAACTTCTTGAGGTACTCAACCTATCTCCGGCAAGAATTCATACATTACTCATATTAAGAACGGGAGGGAGTAATAACAATAGTTAACAATTTAGGGGGGCCACTTGTTATAAATTTAACCTATCACTTGTAATATTTGAACAAAATTATATTTTCATAAAAATAGAAAATAATTTATGCTTGTACGTTCGAATGTCTATTTATAGTTTATATATGTATATATATATATATATATTTCACTTTAAAAATTGAAAAAATTAGAAGATAAAAATATGTCATATGTTCCTCCTGCAGGAAGAGAAGCCCTTCAAAATAGATCTTTCTACTTAGCTATAATATTATATTAGTATATGAGATTATAGAGGATAAAAAAAGTTACCATATTAAAATATAGGAAAATGATATCCTCATTACCTTCTTTTATATCATCATCTCATCTCCATCCTTAGATAATGAAATGTAAATTTTAGATTTAATATTTTATAAAATTATTATTATTATATTTTATAATTTATAATTTAAAATTTCTTTATTTATTACAGATTGCAATTATGAAGGGTATAGATTAAATTTTAAGAGTTTAAATTTACTTATTTATGTTTATAGAAATAATTTTATAAAAGATTTAATCTGCATAATATATTGTTTTAAGCTAACGGTCTATATGAGATTATGAGAATAAAATGAAAAAAGAAGACAAAAAATGACCCTAAAATATAAGGTAGACAAATAATTAAAAATAAAAAAGATTTTTACAAGGTTCCAAAGTTCGGTGAGGATTGTAGACATAACTAAGAATCATAACAGAAAAATCCTCAATATAAAAACTTAATATAAAAAAAACTAATTTTATGGTTGTTTTATAGCTCCACGCGCCAATAGGATCCGAACCGCATGACAAAGAAGTTGATTATCTAACGGGTCCCACAATATTTATCGAGCGTGTTATACACACATGAACATGATAAAGAGTTTCACGTTTAACCCTATAATTTATACTAAAATATTAATAATATTAATAAATAAATAATCGGACAAAGAAAAGGTAAAAGCCCCCGCGTAAACGAAAGAACAACAGCGGAAATTCAAAATAGAGATGAGAACATATCGAAATCGACGCAAATGACGTTAGAATGAAGTTTCCTTTGCTACCCACCAACGGATTCGGCAAGGATTTGGTAAAAAAAAAAAACAAAGGAGATGTTTGAGGAGGTTTTGCCGTGGATTAGGGTTCCAAATGCCGCGATTGGAGTTTTTAAAAAGCCCTCTGTCGCGATTTAGTCGACTAAGCCACGGTGCTTAGTCGACTAAATCGTGGAGCGATCAAAAAAATCAACGCCCCGCATTTAGTCGACTAAACGGGGCACATTAGAAAATAGTTTGGAAACAGGGGGTAATTAGTTATTTAATAAGGGGCAAATTAGGGGAAAAAAAAAACCTTATTATAAGTGTATTGTAGGTCTGTCCAACTGTTCAGATAGTTTAAACTTACTTGATAAGACTTTCTTAAATATTATATATCTTTAACTTTTTTCTTAGTTAATCGATGTGATAATTTTATATTCTAATAGATTTCAATTTTTCCCCTTAAAATTAAAGTCCAAATTAAAAGGACGACCCGGAGTTTTCATTCAATTCATCTTTTGACTTCCCTCTACTGTATTCAGTATTCACGGATCGACTTACAGAAGAATAGGGTGTTTAGATATTTCTTTTGATAACTTTCTAATTGTGTTTATGGAATTGGTACTGGAGAAGTTGACACTTGATAGAGCATCAACAATGCGAAGTTTTTTTTTTTTTTTTTAATTTGAATTTTGACTTTCATAAATTTATTAAATCAAATGGTTTTCAAAGACTTTTTTTTTTTTTTTTTGGTCAAAGTTTTCAAAGACATCATAAAGGTAAAACCCAAGCAAAGCGGAGAGGCAGTCAAAAATTGGTCAAACATGGCCTGCAACAGTCACAGAAGTCCGGAGTTTCGTAGGTCTTGCATGTTTATTTAAATTCAGAGTTCTTGGGTGTATGTATTATAATATAAATTAGGGTTTAAAAAGTCTAAAACCGCGACATCGACTTTTCATTCATATCCTATTATTTTTTGGACAAACGATCTTGTCTGCTAAAGATCTTTTATATATTTTCATCGATCTCCTTTAGAAAGGTATACCTGTCTGCTAAAGTGCGTGTGTGTGCATATTTTAAATATTGTATGAGCTCTATATTCATAGTTTCTTATGTAGTGATAGTATATATACATATATGTTTCTTCATCTATTTATTTTACTACACAAGATCATAATTGGAATTGTTAAGTAGTATAATTTGAGAAGCAATTAGAGAAAGAATATAGAGAAAGAGATGAAGAATCTTGTATTATTATCAAAAGAGGAACAACCCCTTACAATGAGTAACCCATAAGGGTTAACTCTAAACCTAGAAGGAGACCAAGTTAACTCCCTCTCTTGTGAGACTCCACATCCCACACATATTGTGAGAGCTCCACACTCTACACACTTTGGTGAGGGCTCCACACCCAACACACTTATCTCAATAGTCAAGACCCTCTATTTATAGACTAGGCCTAACTACCTAACTCTAATCAACTATTCCCTTATATTCTAACACGCCCCTCAAGTTGAACACTACTTAACAAAGTGCTCAACTTGAACAACACAAAAAATAAGGGGATAAGGTGAATTACATTGACTAGTTTTACATCAACAAAAAATACAAAGATTTATTCAATTTAAACATTCTTCTCCATATCCAAACTTGCTGATTCCCTTTTGAACAGCTTCAATCCCTCTAAGCTAGCTTCTGCAATCATTATCTCTCATGAATGGCTTGTATCAGTAAGCTCATGAATAAGAACCAGTGATCTCAACTTGCACTCTGGCACACCCAACACTGAAAAGTATTACAGCATCTCAATTGGAATTAATGATCCGTAAACAAGCATGGATATGCTACCCACCAAACCTTTTTTTTTTTTTTTTTTTTTTTGGTAAGGTATCTTCACACGTCCAAATCTTCTGCCAATAATATCAGCTACACCATCTCCTCCACACATCATTGTCAAGGAGACTACCCCACCGGGAATTTCGCCAAAAGTAAGAGAACACAACATCGATTTTCTCGGTCGCACCCATATTCGCACAAAATCTTGAAAAATTCATTGTGATAAGGAAAGACTCGTAGCTTTAATCAATCTTCAAGCAACCAAACCAAAGGGCGTTGCATGGTTATAGGGTATCATATAGAGATGGAGTTAATGGAGCATGAACCAAAGGCATGCGCCGCTTGTCCATGAACCATCCGTCAATGGCACTCTTCAGTCACCCCAAGTTGACTTGTTTCAGAATTTCCCTATTTCAAATATTACTTTGAACTTCTGTAGATGACTGCCAATGCCAATCTCACCAAAATATTGAGCATCTTCTCTGTATACTAAGTTCCAATGAAGTTGATAATTCTTAACGCCACCCCTCAAAGACAGTCCATCCTTAGGTTCTAGACGAGCAGCAACTTGGCTGTTGCGGTTAGGCGACTGGTCCAGCGACAACACGTCGAGCGTGCAACGACGACAATGGGCAAGATCAAGAAACACAGTACGGACCTCAGAAGCAATGGCAACGCTCGAATTGGAACCAGATCGTGGCAAATCAAAATGCAACCAAGGGGATTTTCAAGAAACACGACTAGGACCAAATCAGCGAACAAAACTGGCCAGCTGCTTGAGTTCCTCAAGAGATAACTTCTTCCAACAAAGAGGATCTTGCCCGATCAGAGAAGTCGTCAGGTTACAAACTAAAATCCACGACGAACACAAAGCACCGCGGGAACACAGACAGAGCACCGTCATTCGAGTAGGGTAGCGACGGCAAACACAGCGGATGCGCAATCAGGAGTGAGTGCCGTCATTCAAGAAGACATCAACGGCGCACAAGGCAGCGTCTTCGGCGATTTACCACTATGCGAGGAGAATCACAAGATCTTTGATTCGATCTTTATATTAACCTCGAGAGATTAAATCAACTTCAGCAGGCGCTAGGGTTCGAAATACTGATGACGCCCTGTGTTGAATGCTCGGATCGTGCTTCTCGGGTCTATCAGTCGGGTGAAGACAAAACTCCATACTTCTTGCCTGGATCTTGAAACGACGCCGTATACAGTCGGGTCCAAGAGCTGCTTCACGGATCTGGCGCTGGATACAAATAAAGAAAACAAATTTTGGGCCCAATCTTGAGATAGAGGCTGTCTATCACAGTGATACCAATAAATTCAGCGAACCTGATGGGCTTTGACAATGTCAGGACAATTGAAGCACTCATATGGTGGAAACCCAAGAATTTCTTGATTATCTGGCCCAAACTAAAACCTAGGCTCATGATACCATGTTAAGTAGTATAATTTGAGAAGCAATTGGAGAAAGAATATAGAGAAAGAGATGAAGAATCTTATATTATTATCAAAAGAGGAACAACCCTTACAATGAGTAACCCATAAGGGTTAACTCTAAACATAGAAGGAGACCAAGTTAACTCCCTCTCTTGTGAGACTACACATCCCACACATATTGTGAGAGCTCTACACACTTTGGTGAGGGCTCCACACCCAACACACTTATCTCAATAGTCAAGACCCTCTATTTATAGACTAGGCATAACTACCTAACTCTAATCAACTATTCCCTTATATTCTAACAGGAATTATTATTATCTGAATATGAGCGGAACACGTACGGATTTGACTACAAAAAATAGAGCCAATAATTTGCAAGTCTTTGAAAGTGAGGAAGAATCAAGAGGATAAAAAGTCTAAAGATAAAAAGGCCAACGAACTGATTTGTAGGATCAAGAACGAGCTGAGAATTCTGAATAGTACTCTGGGACTTGCTCAAGGGACTTGATCTAAATAAAGTAGGAATTCCATATGGCGCAGATCACATAGGTTCCAAGATAATACTCACTTCGCACTACTACAAAATACCTAAAAAACGACTTAAATAAGACCCAATTAACATCCCTTTTCAGAGGGACGTCTGGGAGGGTATCGTTATTTTTCTCATATTTGGCGACCTGAATAAAATTAAGGTCGCCTCATAAGAGGCGACCTGAATTGTTAGACATATTTAGAGATATTTTAACAGAAACAACGGTATCTCAATTAAGGTATCGTTATTTTTCTCACTGACTCATTTTGATCAGAGATATTTTAACAGAAACAACGGTGGCTATAATGGATCCAATCTCCAAAGTGGCATGTTAGACATATTTAGAGGAGTAGAAGTCTTCGAGTCAATAGAATATCTGAATTTGGATTGTCGAAGGAACCTTCTCGGCTTGAACGATGAGAAGACAGACAAATATCTCGCACCACTCATCTCCCGAGATCGGTGCCGCAGATATATGCCCGTCTTCGTTTTTTGAGAACAAAGCCAAGAATGCTCTTTCGGCCGACAAAGCCGGATTAAGAATATTTTTGAACATTATAATTGTTGTACGGATGGAATTGGCTATTTATAGAATAAAGTTTGTAGCGGTTATAGTTAGAACCGCTACCAAATTTGAAGTTTTGACGCGGTCAACGTGTCGCTTTCTTCTAACCGTGACAAAGGTGTGTCGTTTCGTGATTTGGTAGCGGTTATTTTGACATAACCGCTACGAAACAACCGCGACGGACTTCGCGCCATAACGCGCCAAGGTTGGCGCCATATTTGTAGCGGTTGGGTTTTGTGAACCGTGACAAAAAGCGAAGCAAAATGGTCAGCATTTTGGCGGCAATGCTTCCGTTACTAATTTGTGGCGGTTTGGGTTTAAACCACTACTAATTTGTTAATTTGTAGCGGTTTTTCTTGACCTCTACAAGCACACCGCGACAAACGTTACGTTTTTTTGTAGTGTGTAGTATTTGAGTCTAACAGTTACTCTAGGGTTCAATTTTAAACTCCAGACCGTTGTGAAGGTACAGGGGTGAGAAAGTAGCAGGCGGAGGCAGAAGAAGGTAGGGCAAAATGCGTCGAGTTGAAGAAATAAGGAATGCCCTATCGCTTTTTGTATTATGATATTTTGGTTGACTGTAATGATTAATACTATATTCGGATGACTATAACTAACCCTTCGGGGACTTATTTATCTGTATGAATTTTATACGTTTGTCGCAAAGACAAGTAGACTTGTCCAAACCTGGTCTCGTGCTCTGCTACGTTCACTCTGATAAATTTTTAAATGGACCAAGTAATCTTATTCTTTTTTTAAGTTCTTTAAAAATGGGATCAACAAACGAACGTCGCTTTCGGTAAGAAGAAGAAAAGGGAAGTTCTACTTCCATTCCGAAAACTGTAAAAAAGAAGAAATCCAAGGAAAGGTGATTAAATAAAAAGGATCCCTCTAACCCACCACCCGAAAGGGCAAGGCCGGTAGGGGTGTAACACGCTGTGCCTATTTATAATAGTTTACAAAGAGAAAGACTCTATCCAAAATATAAATACGAAATCCAAAATATAAAGTATGAAATTCAGATAACTCTTGATCCTATATTCTAGCAACTAAATCTATCGAGTGGGATATTCCACTTATTTCCTAATTTCCTAAATATAATAATAGAAGCATACTCGATTAAATAAACAATATCTAAAATTATATTAATAAATATTTATTCCTGAATTTTCTAACTCTCCCCAACTTCTATTATCTCACGCTACTCCGGTACTCTATCATATAGTCTCCTCTTCGCTTCTTCTTCTGTGCACGGAGTGTAGCTCATGTTGTTATTTTGATATTGAGGCTTGGGTGCCTGCGATTAGAAATAATGAAGGCCAATTGTTAATTTATCTTATGGTGATGTGAGAATTCTGTGCCACAAGCAATTCATTAAGATCTGCAAAATATAAATTAACCTCAACACCCACCGATACGCCATGCATATTAAATTTGCACTATAAACTAGGAACAGAGGAGTATTTTTTACACACCCATATATATGAAAAAACAAAAACTCTAATGAAACTGAAGCTTTTTCAACATATTGAATTATCAGACCATGAAATTCTTTTTAGTGTTCATATATGTGGTTGGAAAGCACATCTTCTGTTTTAGAAGTCAGGACTGGTTTTCTCCATTCCAAATTAATGCATAAAAAAGAACAGAATCCCACCTTAACTTCCTGTGTTCTGGCTCGTCCGTGCCTTCTTCCTGGAAAAGAGAAGTATAAAGATCAGCCAAAACATCTCTACCATCGGAGGAGTATTTTGAATCGCAGTATTGTATTGACCAACTCAATAACAACCAAACACGAATGCACAGCCTGACAGAATTGAATAGAATACCAATACATTGTGATGATCCAACACCTTGATTAAAATTCCATTAGAACCAACATACAAGATGAGAATTTTATAGATAATCAAGATAAGGAACTTCCCCAAAAATAAAACGTTACCCTTGTTCATTCTAAGGGTCAAATAGGTGATAATCTTAAGACGGTTTAATAACCGTCAAACATTGTTACCTTTTTAAAATAAATAAATAAATTTGCGGGCAGCCCCAGTATATTTAAAAACACTAACCTAGAATCAACAAAACAGAAGTAAGATCCATAACAAATACAACCACCAAATTACCCCAAGACAGCAAAGATGAAAACACATATACACCTTATTCACTCAAACGAATAAGAAATACATATATGTTTCCCAATGGTCCTAGTCCGGAACCATATTTTTCTTTCAACACTCATTAATTTGAAGGGATCAATTAGTATCTTTTTTGTGATGGACTGCACAAAGAAACTTCTTCAACATATATTCTTACATGTCGTAAAGAAGAAACTAATCAAAATTACAGAATACAACTCACACATAGCCTGAGACATAATGGAATGAAGAAAAACAAAAAGAGCAAACATATAATATGCATGCTCCTTTAAAATATATAACACTGATAAAAAAATGGCCAAAGGTTTTCACAGTGAAGAGAATCAGACCGTGAAATTTATCTGGGTATGCATTTGGTTGGTTAGCACATCTTCAGTTGTAGAAGTGAGTAATATCTTGCAACCTGAACCATACGGAATTCCTATCTTGATCAAGTCAAGCCCCTTATTATAGAGGTCACACAGAACAATAAGGATTTTTTGCTCAGTTTTTAACCTCTCAATTAGTTCTTTGGCTCTTTCATCTTTGGATTTGTGATTAAAAGTGAGCCCTAGTTGGCACGCAATCTCCTCTTGGATCTTCTTCACATCAGGTTTTCTTGTTACAGTTGCAGTAAGAATCTTATCAAAGAGATGCTCTCTACGAATTCTTGTATAAACTCTTTCAAGAAGAGCTATTTTGTAGTGGCAATGTGGGCTATAGACTCCAATTAAGCGGATATCAGGATCAGTTAATGCCTCCATAACATTCCTCAGGACTGGCTTTGTCTCTTCTATAATATCAAAAACATAGGAATCTTCCAATATTCTACAGCGTAAAAGATCAGGTCTTTTATTACCCTTGATATAGCGCCTGATCTTCGCATCTTCTTCCGTGCACGGAGTGTGGCTCAGGTTGTTATTTTGAGATCGAGGCTCTTGTGCCTACGATTTGAAATTGTTAAAATTCAATCCAGAGGAATTTGAAATTGTTAAAATTCAATCCAGAAGAGTATTTTTCTCTTTTTCTTCGGTAAATTTATAACATGAGCACAATAATAAGTAACAACCTTTCAAATATTCCCTTAGACTTATTCTAATCTAATAACAATAATTCAAATTCAAATAATAACAATGATTCAAATAGCAACAATAATTTAAATTCAAATAATCCAAATAATAATTCAAATTCAATTCCTATCTTTAACCGAAATAATGAAGGCCAATTGAGAATTTATCGTAGGGTGATGTGAGAATTCTATGCCACAAGCAATTCATTAAGATTTGAAAAATATAGCAACAAAAGGAGTACCTTTCTGAAGAAAGTAGCCTTAAACACTCTCCAGAAATTACATTGCTGCTTCGTCATTATATTTTTCTGCAAGTAAGTGTGAAGAATTATGTTGCAGTGCGTGTATTATGACGCATTCAATAATAACGAAACTCGGATACACAGAGCCTAATGGTCAGTTAACAATTGGTGGGTTGTAGTCTCTCATATGCTCCAGCTAACTGAAATTCCCCTGATATTAGCTCTCTGTTTGGGAATTTAGAAATATTATGATATTTTATTTTTACATGATTATATTTAATAGAATAAATTCGTATATAAATAATCAATATAATTAGAAATATTAACTATAATGATATTTTATTTTCACAAGATTATATTACTTTGTTAAGAAAATTATATTTAAAAAACTAATAAAAATTAGAAAATAATATAAATACATGTTTATTTAAAAAGTTGAAAGAGTATTAAAATAAAATTATGAGCATAACTTACTATTTATGGTGTATTATTATTTATACACTAATATTAAAAATATTATAATTAATATCTCAAGATATCTCTGCATTAAAAATTTGACGAATAGATTTTAAGAGCTTTCTATCAAATTGGTTACTCGTAATCCTTATGTGCCAACTTGAGGAATAGTGAAAGCAATATTTATCTTAAAAAGTATCACGAGATTTTATATTATATAATATTGTGATAATATCATGATTTTATTATATTAATATGAAGATATGATTGTTATCATATCCTTCATTGGAGTACTCGCATTTTACATACACATATCTAATCAACCAACACATCACTTTATCTTCACACATCATATTTGACTTTTTATGGATTAAATTACAAATATATATACGCGCGCAAGGCACACACATATATATATATATATATAATTCATTCTTGATATTTCACATTATAAATAGGATTACTTTATATAAAAAAACACAGAGGTTGGTGCGCAAACTACATTATTACCGCTTATTTTTTGATATAAATATGCCAAGTAACTTGAAGACTTGTGTTTTCAAACACAACTTGGTGGGCCCTCGTGGCATGTTTTCATTTCAAAAGGGGAGATACCAACTTGGGCCGTGTTATGGCATTTCTCTTCCTTCCTTTCTTTGTCCTTCTTTTGTTCAGTAGTTGGGCTTGGCCCATCTCTTTATCCTTACGAGTGTGTTCCATCTGCAGCCCATTAATCACAGTAGTTGCATCCTTGTCCCTTCTCTCTCTTCTTGGAGTAAAAGTAACATAAACAACATATCGAGTTTTCTGTATGAATTGATTTAAACTAACCTCCACCATCATGCAGATTCTTGCTAACAGATTAGATAATCTCTTGAGAGTTGAGGCGACCATTCACTTTAATGCAGCATACAGTAAATGACATTTGAAAGCCAAGGATCGGACCACCAATGTTTGAAGGATAGGGGAGGCGGTCAGCGTGTCTTATACCTGTTTGTTTTAACAGAAAAAGAGCCAGCATCAGTGTCATACAGACTAGCGAGATTGATACAACCTCCACCAATAGGACTGATTCTGGTTATCTGTGTAGCTTTTCCTTCAGAAAGAATCCACTCACGTATTGGATCATTGCTCATACTAGCCACTTAAAAAGAACTATAAAGTGATGGACCCCATTTGTCCCTCTGAGAAATACATCCTTTATGACTCCAAATAACTCAAACAGTATATATAAATTTAGCAGAAAACCATCAACTAGCGATGCAGCAAACTCTTGTCTCTAATTTTTCACACTAAAACTGCACTGTTACCACACACAATATATGGTTAAGCCACCTCTATTCAACCAATTTGCTTCAACAAACCTTGAATTGACCACGAACTATTGAAACATCACAATGTCAAATATATAGGAAAATCAAAAGCACAAAGTTTCTAAGACCAACAGAATTATGCCCTCAAGTCTGAAAGAACTTCAAATTGATTAGAGGAGGATTACATTTAAATTGTTTACACAGCATAATTTCTTCGATCAAATTTCCGAGTTCACATAAACATTAATTAAAGTAATCATGTTGCTTAAGACTAAAAATGTGGTCAATTTAATCATTGTAATCTTCAGCAACAGCTGTATCTGTGATCGTCTGGAGGAATATGAATATAGTACTGTGCGAGAAGCAGCAACAGAACAGATGATGATATGAAACAGCTAAGCAGTGATGAAATACAGATACAGCTAAACAGCCACATGTTTGCTTTTATGACCTATCCCACGTTGTTCCATTACATCTTCTTTATACTGGCTTTCAAGTCTACATTAAACACATTTACTGCGCTCACGTTCACCTGCTGCTTAAAGACAAACTTTTCAGACTCGTCCTCTTCTTTTTGATTCATTCCCTGACTACCCTTTTTCCTCGACTCTTTTGCAGTTTCCTTAAACTTGTTTTGCTGTCTCGTATCCTCAGAGCCTTCGGTTCTTTCTGCTCTTTAGGTACGGTTTTTGCTGAGCTTTCCCATCGTTATCCGCTTTGAATGGTCTTTGCCTAAAGGTTCTTTGGCCTTTCATCCAAACTCCATATTCCTCAGAGCTCGAAATCCCAGGTACGCCGAAAAGGGATTGCTTTGCTTTTCTGTCTCTTTTGCCGTCGTACCATCTGCTGGTTTTTCCGGTGAAGCATTTTCCGGCAAAGCATGCTCTCTTTTGGTGTTCAAAGGACAATCCTCCTCCTTGCGTCCATACCTCCCACACTTAAAAGCATGTGGTCTCCAACCCTTCATTTTCTACTGGGAAGATCCTTTTTGGCACCGCGAAGCGAGATATTTTAATTTTTAATTAGCCTCCACAAAGAAGTGGGAAAATTTGAATTTGAATTGTACAGAAAAAATGAGGATATTGATATGAAGGTTAGTGTCTGAGTAAGCTTACACAGACAGGTAGGAACTCATTTTTGGCAATGGGTCAAATTTGTAAGGGATGCTTTAAATAAAAGATAGGAACCGTTCCAGATTGCTATTTGGCACGGTCAACAACAACAGTACAAATGGTTATAACTTCAATAATATCATAAACATGGGAATGTTTTATATATATATATATATATATATATTCTGTGTGTGTGCATGTATGTATACACACATATAGGAGGGAGGTTAGTGTGCATGGCAGCATGAAAAGAAGTCTTCCTATGTATGATTCAAAACGGAAACCTGCTGTAGCAAAGAGGGTGGCTATATGCTAACAACACGGGTAACAAGTTAAAAATAACTTTCAAATGGCAAAAATCTAAAAAGCAGCTCCTAGACTATCTTGAATGACCACTCAGAATATAGGTCAATATAAAGAAGGCAGTTATAAACAGGATTACTTTATTGAAAAATTAACATGGAAACCACATTCATGAAAATTGGTCACTACAACCATGAATGGGACTCAATCATGAAGGAGAGAAAGATACCAGAAATTAGAATGCAGCTTCGTCATTATATTTTTATATTTTAGGGTTAAAGAGTAAAAATCACATGGTTTTTTCAAAATTTTGCCCAACTTCAAGTACTTTTTTAGAGTGCAAAAAAGTGACTCGTTGGTTATAAAGTGGAACAAAAGTCACATATTCCATTCAAGCAACTAAAGGCTCCACGAACATAAAGTAACGGAATATGTGCCTTTTGCATCATTTTTTTTAATCACATAGTCATTTTTTCATCTAAAAAAATATTTGATGTTAGATGCACTTTTAGAAAAACCACATGTGTATTTGTACACCTGAATCTTATATTTTAATATGCCAAGTAATTGTGTGAAGACTTGTGTTTCGGAAACTACTTTATTTGGTGAGATGTGCGATCATGTTTAATTTTGACTAGGCAGAATAGATATTTGATATCCTTCTTCCAACAGACATTTATGGAGTTAGTATTATCAAATACACCTTGGTTGCTTCAAACCATATAAAAATCTTGATTAATTTGCACCACAAAAAACACTAAATTTCCTATGGAATTTGCCACGCAATTCTTTTCCGTGGCAAATTCTATCGAAAATGTTTCACCGAATTCATTATCTGGCAAAAATTAGCCCTGGAAATTTTCATGGCTAATTTTGTTACAGAATAATTCTACGACTAATTCTGTTGGAAACGTTAATAATTTATTATCATTTTAGATAAATTTAATTTTTTTCAATAATATCTTTATAAAAATAAAATTATGATATTAATAGCTATATAAATATTTAAAAATTATTTTTTCCTTAATTATTGTTAAAATTATGATCTAGTATATGTAATTTCTTAGTAATATATTTTTTATAAAATAAAAATATATAATTTAATATGCATATTTATATATGAGTGTATAAGTGTATTAGTTCAAAATAAAATTCAATTTTAGAAATTGGACAAAAATTTAGTCATATTAAAAAAGTTTAATATGTAAAATTTTTTAATTTGACATTAATTTATATTAAAAATTATAAGAATTTAGAAAAAATTATTTTATATTATTCTTAAATTTATATTTAGATTTTGATAATAATGTATATTTTTGTATAAGAAACAAATATATATTTATAAATAATTGATTACACACACACCCATACCAAGTTTATCGTTTGTCATGTCACTTGACATAAGGTTTTATCAAGTCACCCTAAAACTATATTGTTTTGGGAGTTAGGGGAATTAATTAAAAGTGTTTTGATATTTTTGTTTTTGTATTTGTTATATGAATTTTAACAAAACACCCTTCATTAATTCCTCAAAACTATGTTCCCAAAACAACATGGTTTTAGGGTGACTTGACAAAACTTATGTCAAATGATATAACAAACCATAAACCTATATATGTATACGCACACACACACATATGTAGATATATATGTATATATGTATTTGTGTGTGTGCACGCGTGCATATGTATACACATGTAGTGTATATATACACACACATGTATACATGTGTGTATGTATATATATATGCAATGATAAAACACTACAGCATTCCACCCAATTGCTAAGGCATCGTGCACGTATGGGCAAGGTGGTGGGTTCGAACCGCCTTGAAGCTAATATGCTTTAGGTAACTTGAATCCTTCCGCGACTATCGTATGCTCTTAAATCTAAGTTTATACATGTATTTGATCCTTCAGGGACTTCATAAGCGTATATAACATTTTTCAGATATATATTCCTCACATTTTAAATCCTTCAGGGACTTTCGTATAAGAATGCCCATTTATACAATAATAATATCGCACTTCGGGTGCTCAGGCTAGACATGCACAATTTCATGTTATGATATTGCATGTTGCACCTTTTTATTTTTTGTTGGCCAACTATCTTTTATGTATGAACCTTATAACATATTTATATATAAGATCCTCATTTGGTTATGTGATATTTTTTTTATTAAAATTGTTGTTGAAAACTTTATCTTTTCAGTTTCTTTTTTCTTTTATGGTATAACTAATTGAACTCTATTTATTACTTTTAGGTACCTAAATCTCTTCTGGAATCTTACAAAGAATTATGTATCAATTCTTGCCTCCTCAATATAATCTCTTGATTATTTGCTCACTTTTTTTTCCTTTTGGAATCGATCATTTTTTCATGCTTTAGGCATATCTCATTTTCATTTATACTGATTGAAGCATTTTTCAACTGGAACATTAGATATGAGAATTTTCATTTAGGTCAGTAACTACATCTGGGTGATATTTTATAATATATTAAGAATGCAATTTTTGATGAAATTCCGGTTCATATTGTTATATTTGAGAATGTACATTTGAGAAATTCAATGTATTCTCTTTTTCAACTACTTATTTTTCTCCCCTTCAAGTTGGAAAAACTTTGTCGAATGACAATAATCTAATCATGTAGTATAAGTCTTCTAGATCCCTTTATTCCCTTTAGAAACATCATTCTGTTTCATTTGGAGAGAAACAAGAGGAAGGAGGTTCTTACAACATTTGTCCCAACTTTCTTTGAATATAGATGCAAATATTAGAAGATATGAAGTTCAATTATGGAGAATGATTAAGAATAAGATCAATAAATAAGTTATTGAATTGGATTGATTAAAAGGAAGAATAAGAAAGAAATTCGTTGGGGCTTAAATTTCATAAATGACAGTTTGGTACCACGGATTTTAAAAATGATAGTTTTGTACTATGAATTTGCAAAATGCCAATTTAGTTCATACTCCTAGTGCAACTCGTGTGTGCTATGCAAGTTGCAGCATTGATAACACTTGAGTGTGACACTGTGCACTCGAGTGTGAAACACTATTTCATGTCCTATGTTCATCCCTGCTTAGTGTTCTTCATTTACAAGATTCGGTTATTAGAGGTTTTGTATCATTTTGCTCCGAGCCTCATGAAAGTTATTTAAATCTATTCTTTGTTCTATTGTTATTGATAGCATTAGGATAAAAAGAAAGAAAAAAGAGTTTATATTGGATAAAGCAATGACATTTATGAACTTTCTTGCAGTCATTTATACTGTTTGTCATATTTATAAATAGTGAATTTCATTTCTCAATTTTCACTCAAGGTATAAAAAAAAGTGTCTAATTTATGGTATTTTGCTGCAGATTTCTAGTTGAAACCATCACTTTTGGGGAAAGGTTTGAAAACTTGGCACAAAAGAAGGATGTAAATTATTAAGTTCTGTTAATTAAGCCTTTAATTTACTCCATGTTTTCCAATTTGACTTTCAAAATATTTTTGACGATTACTTCTTCATGGTAAATTCTTCAGAGTTGGGTTTTGATGAGGAAAAAGAAGAAAGCATCTGTGATTTCATTTGGAAAACAAAAACACTCATATAGCAAGTACCAATATTTCGTCGTTAGAAAGTGAAGTCAGTTTGAGAGGATTATGACATTTTGGGGATGTAATTTGCTTTGGATCTATTGTATTTGCTTGTGAAATTATGGAAGAAAGAGTTGAAGTATGATCTTTCCTTATTTTATTTTATGTGTTGTAATCATATAATTAATGTGCATGAATGGTGTTACATTGGTATTCTTTTGAAGCCATGTAGGAGTTAAATATTAATAGGCCTTTTAGAGTTGCTTATTTAATAAGGCAATTTGCTAGACTTAATCTATTTTAGTAGCTGGTGATTAAGCTATTTGTAAGTACAATTTACCTCATCCATCTTGTGCATAGTTCCGAAGGTTCAATGCATATTAATTATTGTTGTGGAACTTGTTTGGCCTTTTGGTGAAATTTTTCTTTCAGCTGTAAAACTGGATTGATTGCACTGCCACTAGTGGAAAAAAGGCTTTTAAGACCGGACAAAAGGGGGGTCGTAAGACCGGATATGCGACCGGTCTTGTTCCAGCCGGGTATTAAAAGTCTACCATTTAAGACCGGACTCGAACCGTCTTAAAGAAACTCTTTTAAGACCGGACATTTAAAAACTTAGGTCTTAAAAAGTTGTACTAAATGAAGCCGAAATAATTTTTGTTCGGTCCTAAAGCTCTACTTTTAAGACCGGTCACACAATAGGCCGCTCTTAAAAGATCGTAATTATAAGACCGGACAAGACACATACGGTCTTAAAAGACCGACTTTCAAGAGTGGATGATAAATACATCCGGCCTTAAAGATTTTTATTTAAGACCGGACTTCTAAATATACCGGTCTTAAAAGACCAACTTTTAAGACCGGGTTTAATATCAAAACTCAAAAGTGACCGACCTTTAAGACCGGTCATATAATTACATCCGGTCTTAAAAAGTGAACATTTAAAACCGGGTTATTATTTCCGGCCTAAATTTTCCCGAATTTTTCCCCATTGTTCTTCCCGATTATATATATATATATATACATAAATCCACCACCCAATCCAAAGACATAAAAGTCGATATTTTAAGCTACAAACTATGAACAATTATTTGAATAAATTGAATTGGAAAAAGAATACAAATATTATTCACCAAGAGCTATTTGGCCCCTTAATTAATGATTACTATGACTACATACAACACCTAAATTAATTCATACAATAAGATAACTTACTTACAAATACAATAAGTTACAAGTACAACATACATGCGCCCAAAATAATATTCACCATGCCTTCATCCGATTCCCCCACCCAACAACGTAACATATCCTCTTATATAACATGCCCATTTGGATCGGATCCCGCCACAAAAATAAAACAAGAACAAAATTCATAGTCGTGACATTAACTATGAACATAGATAGAATGAATATAATATATATAGTTAAAGCCTTAATTAAAGTCTTCAAAGAAATCTGCATATGAATATTACCTTATGAATTGACTCTTTTATAAAGTGATATCTTCCCATATCCCTTCTTGATGATCACTTCTTATGCCGGGTTCATTATCCGCTTCATCTTCTTCGTTCATGTCGGTAGACCCCTTGAAAAAGGAGTACTCTCGGAATACCATAATTTGAATTCATTTCCTCATCAATATCAATGACCCTCTTTCCTTGGAGAGCTACGCACCACATTTTATTTTCTTGATCGGTGATATAGAACACTTGTTTTGCCCGGTCCGCCATAATAAAAGGTTCATCTCCAAAACTTCTACCATTGACATCGACTAATGTAAATCCTAGCCGATCGATCCGAACACTATTATTGACATTGACCCACTTGCATTTGAAAATGGGAAATCTAATTTTCACATAGTCCACCTCCCAAATCTCTTCAATAACCCCATAATATGGCATGACTACCAATAAAGGGCTCTTGTCTTTTGAACTCGGAGAAGTGCATAGATTCAGCCTCTAACATAACACCACCGTTTCGACCGTGCTCGTATCATCTAGGGACTTCGTGTAAAATGTATAACCATTGATCACATACGAATTCCAACTTATGACATCAACCTCGGACCATCTCGCTAACCATTTGATTGTATCGAAACACATTCCTCTCCCTCGACCTTTTGTTTGAACCAGTTTGCAAAAGTTCTCGTTATGCTCCCTAATCAACCTTTGTTCGGTCATTCGATGATTTTCTTTCCTTACAATGCTTTATGTGCGGCTATCGGCTTGAACTTCATCGACGTTATTCAAGATGTACAAGTGGACTAGTGACAACTCATCGGATCCACACTCTTTACGGAAGCCCTCGTCTACCCCCATCGCATGCCGACGTTTTGGAAGCCCAATATGTCTTACTTTGGCCAAATAATCTTGACAAAATTCCATGGCTTCTTCGAAACATATTTTCGAACAATCGATGCTTCCGCCGGTATGCGTTCTTCACATACCCTTTTAGGAATTTCATAGATCTTTCAATTGGGTACATCCACCGTAAATGGATAGGGCCGCACATCTTTATCTCCCTCACTAGATGAACAATTAGATGAACCATGATGTCAAAAAATGCAGGAACAAAAAGCTTCTCAAGGTGGCACAAGATAAGATATCCTTCATTCTCCAATTCATCCAACTTTTCAATCTCAAAAACTTTACGACAAAGCGCATTGAAGAAGACACAAAGTCTAGTCAAACGACCGAAGATCATATTCGGCGATGCCTCGAATAGCTATTGGGAGTAGTGTTGCATCAAGACATGACAATCATGAGACTTTTGGCCTACTAATTTCAAGTCCTTCATCGATACAAGCCTCTTAAAATTTGAAGAATACCCCGTGGGAACTTTTGTGCCATGTAAACACTCACAAAAACTTCGTTTCTCATCCTTAGACAAAGTATGAGAAGCTAGGGGGACAATAAGTTCTCTTCCCATCGGCCTTGGATGTAACTCTTCGCGTATTCCCATTGCTATCAGATCCAATCTTGCCTTCACACCATCCTTTAAGGCATCCAGTGGGATCAGCAGTCCCCATTAGATAGTAACAATTGGGTATATAAAGTTTCCCCCTTTTAAGACTATTCATTTCCTCCTTTGCAAGACAAACCATTACACAATTAATACCTTCTCATCGTAATTTACCTTTTCAGGGTTGACATATCAAACTTGCATAGACAAAGGCAGGAAATGTATACTTCTATTCACACACCGAACTATTATATAACTAACAGGATTAGATGAACACAATAACATTCACATATCCGCACAGGTTAATAAGCAAACAAAAGGGAAAACAAAACTAAATATATACTCACCGAGCTTCGGGAGTGGTCCGCGAGAAGAACAAATTGTCGCCAAATTCGTTCATCAATAAATGTGTAAACTTCCCAAGGATGTTTGGCGGGCGGAACATCGGAGAAAATATACGTGTTAGCGAGAAAGGTCTTAAACTTCCTCCACCGATCAGCACAATAAGACAATGTCTTGTCTTTCAACCGATCGGGGACAAAGTGTATGTAACCCGGATAGTCTCCCAAATAGGATCCTTTACATTCTTATAGTCCACACTTTTCCACTCATCTATCAAGATGCTAACCTTGTTGCGCTGCTAGACCCGACAAAACTATTATATTTGCTTTTATTAGGACCGACAGTTCCAACCTTGCATCAAACGAATCTCGAGCTTTGACCCGAAGTCCGACTTAGGGTCACTTCCATCATTCGTGTGCCTTTTCTACCACGGCGTGCGGGCGATTACGAGCCTCATTGTGAGATGAAGAGGGTTCGTTCTCACTCACACCCGCCACACCAGGAATCGGCGTTGCGGAACACGAATAGATTCGTTTTCACCGTCCATTTTCGAGACGGGGAAGAGAGGAATGCCCGAGCAAATGAGAGAGTAACAGGGGCTGATGGTACGTGGGCGAGGAAGAGAGGTAATGCAACGGGGAAGGGTTTCGGAACGCGAACGAGGTTCTCCACGAGAGTAACAAAAGCTTTCGCGCGAAGAAATGTATAACTTGCTTGGATTTTTAAGACCGGATGAAAAAGAGACGGTCTTAATATTTACATTAATCCCGGTCATATTAAACGTCCGATCTTAAAAGTTTAACCTTTAAGACCGTTCGTTTTAAAACGCCGGTCTTAATATTAATGAACTTTTCGTACCGCAAGTATCATATGTCCGGTCTTGAAAGAAAACTTTTAAGACCGTCTTTTTGGTAAGTTCGGTCTTACAACTTTGGACTTTTTATATTTAAATTTTTCCTTATTATGTTTTACCGAGAAAATATAAGTACGGCTATATGAGATATATTTAGAAAGTAATTGAAATTTCAGTTCAATTTTTAAGACCGGTGGTATTTTAGTCGGTCTCAATAATGATTTTAAGAGCGGTGAAAAATTGGTCGGTGCAAGAAGTTCTTTATATTTACGGAACTGCCACCGGTCATTCCTTTAAGACCGGGGTGTCCGTTGTCCGCTCTAAATGAGGCGGTCTTAAAGCCTTTTTTTGCACTAGTGTGCTATCATTCCTCCTTTATCTTTGTTCTCCTACGGTTTGCCTAAAATTAACAAAATTATTGCTCTTGGATTGTTCGGCTTTACTATTCTCGAGTGAGAAGTGGTAACAATTGAGCTCCCCTTGTCTTAAATCCGAGTTAAAAAAATCGAAAAAAAGGAAAAAAAGAAGAAGAAACAAAACAAAACAGATTTTTCTATTTTCCCTTGTTCAATTTCGTTGTCTCGAAGTGATCAAATGCTTGCGTTAAACATGTTTTAGCATTTTTCTATTTTGGTATTTGTGCTTTGAACATACCGATATCCTGGATTTGTATGAATTATTGAAAAATATAGCAACCAAGGGAAGACCTTTCAAGAAAGTAGCCTTAAACTGCGTCTCCGAAATTGCATTGCCGCAATTTGAAGAACCTTTACTCATTAATTTGAAGGGATCAATTAATATTTTTTTGGTGATGGATTGCACAAAGAAACTTCTTCAACTTATATTCTTGCATGTCGTAAAGAAGAAACTAATCAAAATTACAGAATACAACTCACACATAGCATGAGACATAACGGAATGAAGGAAAAAAAGAAAAAAAAAAAAAAAGCAAACATATAATATGCTTGCCCCTTTAAAATATATATAACACTGATAATAAATAAAAATAATAAAAAATAAATAAAGGCCAAGGTTTTCATAGTGAAGAGAATCGGACCGTGAAATTTATCTGGGTATGCATTCGGTTGGTTAGCAGTTAGCACATCTTCGGTTGTTGAAGTGAGTAATATCTTGCAACCTGAACCATACGGAATTCCCATCTTGCTTGAGTCAAGCCCCTTATAGAGGTCACACGAACAATGAGAATTTTCCACCAGTTTTTAACCTCTCAATTAGTTCTTTGGCTCTTTCATCTTTGGATTTGTGATTAAAAGTGAGCCCTAGTTGGCACGCAATCTCTTATTGAATCTTCTTCACATCAGGTTTTCTTGTTACGGTTGCGTAAGAATCTTATCAAAGAGATGCTCTCTATGAATTCTTGTATAAACTCTTTCAAGAAGAGCTATTTTGTAGTGGCAATGTGAGTTCAATTAAGCGGATATATCAGATCGGCTTTGTCTCTTCTATATTATCAAAAATATAGGATTCGCGCAATATTCTACGGCGGAAAAGAGACGGCCTTTTATTACCCTTGATATAGGGTGATAAGGGCGGATTCACGTTGTTGATTGGGGGGCACTATTTGGGATTTGATTTTTAAAAAAAAAAAAAAAATTCAAGTTAAACAAGTTTGAATTAATAACTTGAATATAATGGTTTTAAATTTCCATTAACATTAGCATTATTTGTCTACTTTGCTTGAATTAATATATGTTTGAATGATTGTCCACTCTTAAATTAAGTGCACACCCTTACTACATCAAGATTGCACTTTGTAATCGGATGATGGATTAATAGTTAAATGATATGATTGTGTTGTGCCTTATATTGAAAAAGATGTATTTGCTAGTATTAATAATAAGGCAATTATGATGGAATTCTAAAAAATAAGGCCTAGAAGAATGACATTGTAATTATTTTTATTATAATATACTTTTGTTATCAAGATATAGGTACTTGAACTTATTAAATGTCCACCGTTCTTTGTAATTTATGTAGCTGCATTTCTAATAGCACTTAACCTTGCTTTTTTCTAAATGACGGGTTTGTAAAATAATTGTCTTTCTTATTACATCATTAGTATTCACTAGATTTCATTAATATTTTTTTCTTATTTATATTCTTTTGTTTTTAAAATTTTCCTTAAAAAAATTCTAAGGCAGCCATGGTGGTAAGGTTGCGATTTGGGTGAGCATATGGGAGAGTTAAATGAGAATGAGAACGTAAAGAGAGATAACTAAAGTTGTTGAAAGAAAATAAGTTGAGAAGACAATGAGGATATATAAGATAAAGAATAAGCAAGAATTTAAATTACTATGTTTTAAAGAGAAAGTAAATATCTCACTGACTCTTTAACAACAACCAAATCCTTAATAGGAAGATGAGCCAGATCTGTCACCCATCAGACTATTAAAGTCTAAGGAGAATCTCTCATACCAATTTACTCTTTGAAGATTCGATACTTGATTAATGAGCCGCTATGTAACACCCCTACGGTTGAAACCAACATACTTGTAGTTATCAATATTCCAATTGGAAGAAAATATCTGGGGAAAATTTGAAGAAAGCCCAAAGGGAAAATACCTTGTTGACCAGCGGGACCCACGGGAACCGGTAGATGGAGACCGGACCGAGTAGAACGGAAAGACCAGGGGATCTGAATTGTGGGACCCAAGAGGCGCCACTTAGGCATAGGAAAAGTCTAGAAGACTTGGGGAAAAAGTCAAGGGTAATTATTGAGCCCGGGCCAAAATTGGTAATTTCCATAAATTCCGAGCCAAAGTAGGTAATTTTCCCTAAATGTAAAGAAAATATCTAGATATTTGTAGAAGAGGAGGCGCCACATGGCAAAAATCTAGGAGCCTCTGGAATTCTCTAGAATTGGTTGGAAAGAAAGAAAAGAAAAATCAATACAAAAGGCGACCGTGGGACCCACGCTTTGGACAAAAAGGGTAAAATGGGAATAAATGTGTAAAAAATAATTGGATCAGGTATGTGGGCCCTAAATGGTGCCACATATGTCCATTTGGGCAGACAAAAAAGTGGGGAAAGGGTGGTAATTATTAAAAATTTCTGGGCCATAATTAGGGCTGAGCAACGGGCGGGCGGGGCTGCCCCGAGGCCTAACCCGTATCCTGCCCGTTTATTTCTCACGGGTAAGGGTCTGCCCCATACCCGTAGTGTAACCCGTTTAACCCGTAATAAACGGGTACGGGTAAATACGGGCGGTCCTAATGGGTTCCGGGAACCGTGACCACTTTTTTTTTTTTTTTTTTGAAAAAAAAAACTTGTTCCCTCACTCTCATTCCTCACACCAGTCACAGGCTCAGAGCCACCATGAACAAAGCAGAAGAAGAGGAAGAAAAATCAAAAAATGAAGAGGAGATAAATCCTTATGATTCGGGCGAGATCTGAGAAATGCGAAGACAAGATCTGAAAAATCTTTATGCTTGAGAGGGAGCAAACGGATCCGAGATGAGATTGCGAGACGGCGGACACGATTGAACAGATCCGAGAAGAAGAAGCACGAAGTCGATTTGTCGTCATTGCAGCGGCGACGAGTGAGGAGATGACCATGGGCTACGGCGACGTGGGAAAGGAGATAGGTAAGAGAGAAAGACGAGATGAGGACTTTAGAGAAGGAGACGACATCAGCAAGGGAAAAGGAAAGGAGAACTCTACATTTGATTGAGCTCAAGACGTGAGGAGAAAGAAAAGCTATAGTGATTCGTGAGGGGCGGCATCAAGATTTACGGGAAAAGGAAATGAAGGTTCTCGTGATTCGTGTGTGGAGTTTTAAAGTTTAAATTTTTTATCTAAAAATTGATATAAAAAAAAAAAAAAAATTGACGGTGTGAACTGTGAAGGATCGAAGGAAGAATCGAGGGTCAAAACGCAACTCTTCATCCACCAGACCAAGAGCAATACTCAAGACAGTAGGGAAGAATTAAAATATTACATCTAATTTTTTATATATAATATATACACGGGTAAATGGCGGGAAACGGGTGCCCCACGGCCTAACCCGTATCCCGCCCGTTTATCTTTACACGGGTACGGGGCAGCCCGTACCCGTTACGGGCCCAATCCGGGCGGGTTCAAATGGGTGAAAAAACTACGGGGTGCGGGCGGACGGGCGGGCTACAGGTGTTTTGCTCACCCCTAGCCATAATTACAATTTTCAAAAGTTTCGGGTCAAAACGCGTAATTTGCCCTAAAAGCAAAAAATATCCAGAAATTTTTTGTTGAGGGAGGCAGCACGTGGCAGCACCCTAGGAGACCCTGGAGAATTCTAGAAAGCTTGGGAAATAAGTCAAATACTCAGATCTCATTATTACACAACAGTCAGAAATTACGCCTGTTAATTGTAATTCTACCAGATCAAGTTAACCTTTATTAAAAGCCTTTGAATCATCATTTTCACCCCTAGAGGGGCGAAAATTCCAGAATAGGAGAGAAAGAGATCTGCAACTCCACCATAGTCCAAGCTCAAGGATCAAGATCTCAAGCCTATCCATCGGCTTGCCAAATCTAGGTAACCCAAAAACCCTTGCTTTCTTGAGTTCTAGCCATGGTGTTTTCGTCCATGAGGTAGGAACTTGGTTTTAGGGTTGGATTTTTTTTTTCATTTTTAAGGTCACACATAGCTCTGGAACATGATTTTGTGTAGGGTATGGTTATGGTTTGAGTTTCCGAAGTAGAAAACACCTAAAACCCCCTTAAACTAAGCTTATTTTCAGTTCTGGAATTTCTGGCAGTGTGTCTTCAACTGGGTCTTAAAAATAGTAAATGAGTTCGGTTGTGGCTGAAATTTTACAGGTAGAAATTACACATCCTCAGGTTCACTTTGATGTATATTTTTGTATGATTTGGACTTTTCTACTAGAAGATAAAAATTTCTCAAGTTGGTACAGATGCAACAGGTTGAATTTGGACTAGGAGGTGTAAAAGTGGTTATAAGTCAAAATACGTGTACTTTCTAGGTCTGAATATAATTTTTCTTCAAAATAGACAACCTAAAGGTTTAAAGGGCGCTGATTTCATGTGAAAATTATTTTTTTGGAATTTTCTAAAAATCGTTGAAGTAGGGACAGAAACACTGGATTTTTGGAAAACTTGGGTTAGGCTCGGTCTTTGTAAATAAGAAAAAGGATATAAACCCAGATAGATTTTGTAATTATTTTCTCATAAACTAGACATCCCAAGGGTTCCATTGAAACTGATTTTTTGTTAATGCAATTTTTTCTGGAATTTATTAAAAATCGGCGAAGTTGGAACAGCAATTCTGGAACAATTCTGTCGTAAGCAAAGTTCATAGAAATTAGGAGTAGAGTTGGTTTACATAATTGAAAGTGTGATATTTTGTTATAACTAGGGTATTAGCTCGTGTGGACTATATTCTCAGCATCAAGAGAAGTGTTTGCTAATTTCAAGGAGTGCCAGGTAGTAACGGTTGACTTGCATACTCTATGTTGCCTTTGCATGTTATGTTTGATCCTGATGTAGGAGATCGGGCTGTAACACCTATTGGACTGTGTGTCCTTAGGGCTCTAATACAGTACCTAGGGCATGTATGATTAGGCTATAGTGCCTATTGGACTGTGTGTCCTTAGGTTTCTACTGCAGTAGCGAGGTATGTGAGGTAAGTAGGGCCTATATGACTGTGTGTTTATAGGTTGCTACTGAGACCTCTTGGGTTAGGTAGTTAGGGTCTGCAGCTCTGACTACTGAAGCCCTGCGCACTGATTGTACCGAGGGGCTTGACTTGACCAGGCAGTCCTGCGGATTGTGCCAGAGGCAGAACATACATGCCAGATTATTGTGCCTGAGGCAGAATTTATTTTTATTTTTCTAATTGTGATTTGCATTGCATGCACCGCATACATATTGTATTTGAGTCTAACAGTTACTCTAGGGTTCAATTTTGAACTCCAGACCGTTGTAGTATTTGAGTCTAACAGTTACTCTAGGGTTCAATTTTGAACTCCAGACCATTGTGAAGGTACAGGGGTGAGAAAGTAGCAGGCGGAGGCAGAAGAAGTTAGGGCAAAATGCGTCGAGTTGAAGAAATAAGGAATGCCCTATAGCTTTTTGTATTATTATATTTTGGTTGACTGTAATGATTAATACTATATTCGGATGACTGTAACTAACCCTTCGGGGACTTATTTATCTGTATGAATTTAATACGTTTGTCAGTACATTAGACTTGTCCAAACTTGGTCTCGTGCTCTGCTACGTTCACTCTGATAAATTTTTAAATGGACCAAGTAATCTTTTTTTTTTTTTAAGTTCTTTAAAAATGGGATCAACAAACGAACGTCGCTTTCGGTAAGAAGAAGAAAAGGGAAGTTCTACTTCCATTCTGAAAACTGTAAAAAAGAAGAAATCCAAGGAAAGGTAATTAAATAAAAAGGATTCCTCTAACCCACCACCCGAAAGGGCGAGGCCGGTAGAGGTGTAACATGTTGTGCCTATTTATAATAGTTTACAAAGAGAAAGACTCTATCCAAAATATAAATACGAAATCCAATATAAAGTATGAAACTCAGATAACTCTTGATCCTATATTCTAGCAACTAAATCTATCGAGTGGGATATTCCACTTATTTCCTAATTTCCTAAATATAATAATAAAAGCATACTGGATTAAATAAACAATATCTAAAATTATATTAATAAATATTTATTCCTAAATTTTCTAACTCTCCCCCACTTCTCCCAACTTCTATTATCTCACGCTACTCAGGTACTCTATCATAGAGTCTCCTCTTCGCTTCTTCTTCTGTGCACGGAGTGTAGCTCATGTTGTTATTTTGATATTGAGGCTTGGGTGCCTGCGATTAGAAATAATGAAGGCCAATTGTTAATTTATCTTATGGTGATGTGAGAATTCTGTGCCACAAGCAATTCATTAAGATCTGCAAAATATAAATTAACCTCAACACCCACCGATACGCCATGCATATTAAATTTGCACTATAAACTAGGAAGAGAGGAGTATTTTTTACACACCCATATATATGAAAAAACAAAAACTCTAATGAAACTGAAGCTTTTTCAACATATTGAATTATCAGACCATGAAATTCTTTTTAGTGTTCATATATGGGGTTGGAAAGCACATCTTCTGTTTTAGAAGTCAGGACTGGTTTTCTCCATTCCAAATTAATGCATAAAAAAGAACAGAATCCCACCTTAACTTCCTGTGTTCTGGCTCGTCCGTGCCTTCTTCCTGGAAAAGAGAAGTATAAAGATCAGCCAAAACATCTCTACCATCGGAGGAGTATTTTGAATCGCAGTATTGTATTGACCAACTCAATAACAACCAAACACGAATGCACAGCCTGACAGAATTGAATAGAATACCAATACATTGTGATGATCCAACACCTTGATTAAAATTCCATTAGAACCAACATACAAGATGAGAATTTTATAGATAATCAAGATAAGGAACTTCCCCAAAAATAAAACGTTACCCTTGTTCATTCTAAGGGTCAAATAGGTGATAATCTTAAGACGGTTTAATAACCGTCAAACATTGTTACCTTTTTAAAATAAATAAATAAATTTGCGGGCAGCCCCAAGATATTTAAAAACACTAACCTAGAATCAGCAAAACAGAAGTAAGATCCATAACAAATACAACCACCAAATTACCCCAAGACAGCAAAGATGAAAACACATATACACGTTATTCACTCAAACGAATAAGAAATACATATATGTTACCCAATGGTCCTAGTCCGGAACCATATTTTTCTTTCAACACTCATTAATTTGAAGGGATCAATTAGTATCTTTTTTGTGATGGACTGCACAAAGAAACTTCTTCAACATACATTCTTACATGTCGTAAAGAAGAAACTAATCAAAATTACAGAATACAACTCACACATAGCCTGAGACATAATGGAATGAAGAAAAACAAAAAGAGCAAACATATAATATGCATGCTCCTTTAAAATAATAACACTGATAAAAAAAAATGGCCAAAGGTTTTCACAGTGAAGAGAATCAGACCGTGAAATTTATCTGGGTATGCATTTGGTTGGTTAGCACATCTTCAGTTGTAGAAGTGAGTAATATCTTGCAACCTGAACCATACGGAATTCCTATCTTGATCAAGTCAAGCCCCTTATTATAGAGGTCACACAGAACAATAAGGATTTTTTGCTCAGTTTTTAACCTCTCAATTAGTTCTTTGGCTCTTTCATCTTTGGATTTGTGATTAAAAGTGAGCCCTAGTTGGCACGCAATCTCCTCTTGGATCTTTTTCACATCAGGTTTTCTTGTTACAGTTGCAGTAAGAATCTTATCAAAGAGATGCTCTCTACGAATTCTTGTATAAACTCTTTCAAGAAGAGCTATTTTGTAGTGGCAATGTGGGCTATAGACTCCAATTAAGCGGATATCAGGATCAGCTAATGCCTCCATAACATTCCTCAGGACTGGCTTTGTCTCTTCTATAATATCAAAAACATAGGAATCTTCCAATATTCTACAGCGTAAAAGATCAGGTCTTTCATTACCCTTGATATAGCGCCTGATCTTCGCATCTTCTTCCGTGCACGGAGTGTGGCTCAGGTTGTTATTTTGAGATCGAGGCTCTTGTGCCTGCGATTTGAAATTGTTAAAATTCAATCCAGAGGAATTTGAAATTGTTAAAATTCAATCCAGAAGAGTATTTTTCTCTTTTTCTTCGGTAAATTTATAACATGAGCACAATAATCACAATAATAAGTAACAACCTTTCAAATATTCCCTTAGATAACTTATTCTAATCTAATAACAATAATTCAAATTCAAATAATAACAATGATTCAAATAGCAACAATAATTTAAATTCAAATAATCCAAATAATAATTCAAATTCAATTCCTATCTTTAACCGAAATAATGAAGGCCAATTGAGAATTTATCGTATGGTGATGTGAGAATTCTATGCCACAAGCAATTCATTAAGATTTGAAAAATATAGCAACAAAAGGAGTACCTTTCTGAAGAAAGTAGCCTTAAACACTCTCCAGAAATTACATTGCTGCTTCGTCATTATATTTTTCTGCAAGTAAGTGTGAAGAATTATGTTGCAGTGCGTGTATTATGACGCATTCAATAATAACGAAACTCGGATACACAGAGCCTAATGGTCAGTTAACAATTGGTGGGTTGTAGTCTCTCATATGCTCCAGCTAACTGAAATTCCCCTGATATTAGCTCTCTGTTTGGGAATTTAGAAATATTATGATATTTTATTTTTACATGATTATATTTAATATAATAAATTCGTATATAAATAATCAATATAATTAGAAATATTAACTATAATGATATTTTATTTTCACAAGATTATATTATTTTGTTAAGAAAATTATATTTAAAAAACTAATAAAAATTAGAAAATAATATAAATACATTTTAGTTAAAAAGTTGAAAGAGTATTAAAATAAAATTATGAGCATAACTTACTATTTATGGCGTATTATTATTTATACACTAATATTAAAAATATTATAATTAATATCTCAAGATATCTCTGCATTAAAAATTTGGATGAAGCATTAAGTCCCTAACATCTTTACAAAGGAACTCGTCGCTTATGGATTTTAAGAGCTTTCTATCAAAGTGGGTACTCGTAATCTTCATGTGCCAACTTGAGGAATAGTGAAAGCAATATATCTTAAAAAATATCACCAGATTTTATATTATATAATATTGTGATAATATTATAATTTTATTATATTAGTACGTGGATATGATTGTTATCATATCCTTCATTGGAGTACTCGCATTTTACATACACACATATCTAGTCAACCAACACATCACTTTATCTTCACACATCATATTTTACTTTTTATGGATTAGCCGCCCAGCCATTTCCCTAAAATATCCTATAAAATAAAAAATATTTACAGTAATGTAGATCTGATCCACGAGAGAAAATTACAAATATATATACACATATAGATATGAAATATTATATTCATATATATGTGTATATAATATGGGTAAAGGATTTCTCGATCGCATGGAGATAGAGTTATCTCCAAATGTTCTAAAACTACGTCGTTTTAAATTAATGAAGGGTGTGTTTGTAATTTTAGGTGAATTAATGAAGAGTGAAAAATTACGGAAACACCCTTCATTAATTCATCTAAAATTACAAACGCACCTTCATTAATTCAAAACGACGTAGTTTTACGCTCACTGGAGATAACTTTATCTCCAAAGTGATGGGAGAAATACTTTTCCCATAATATATATATATATATATATATATATATATATATATATATATATATAATTCATTCTTATATTGATATTTCACATTATAAATAGGATTACTTTATATAAAAAACACAGAAGCCACCTACCTGAGAAATAGGAATGCAGTTTCGTCAATATATTTTAATATGCTAAGTAATGTGAAGACTTGTGTTGCGCAAACTACATTATTAATAGGTGAGATGTGAGATCATGTAGTTTTGACTGAGAAATTGATATACGGATGGCCCAGTTACCCCGTAGAATAAAAATAAATTATTAATATAAACAAAAATTTTCGTTGGTAATTCTAATCATATTATAATTATAATAAATAGTATACTAAATAATAAATATTATATACCCTAAACCCTGAATATAAAATAAATATAATAATTTAATAAATAATAAGTTTGGAAGATGCAATTAATATTGATCTGGAGTTATTTTTGGCGTTACCCCCGTCTCTTCTTCAATATCTTGGAGTTTTTTTTTTTTTTTTTTTCTTTTTGAACAAAATATCTTGGAGTGTTGGAGTTTTTAGAATAGAAGGCTGGCAATTATTGGAAACACTAACACCCTCATCACATTTTTTGGGTTCCTACATTCCACGTGGATCATTTTTTTTTTAATTGTCTAAAATTGTCGTTGGATTGGATTCTTTCACGCCATTGAGGAGCTCAATTTTTTTTTTTTTTTTTAGTATTGGGTCCTAGGGCTGTCAGAGCATCATAGATTCAAAGAGTGTTTATAAAGATACTTACAAACGTTTACAAACAAAACCCTTCCATCAGATTCCAACCCACAACTTTTGTTATGAGTTTAAACACAACTTGGTGGGCCCTCATGGCATATTTTCATTTCAAAAGGGAAGAGATGACCTTGGGCCGTATTATTGCATTTATCTTCCTACCCACTATGTTTTTCCTTTCTTTGTCCTTCTTTTGTTTACTAGTTGGGCTTGGGCCCATCACTTTATCCGTAGAAGTTTGTCCATCTGCATCCCACTACTCACATTTGTTGTATCATTGTCCCTTCTCTTTCTTCTTGTCTTCTCTCTCTTTTTTTTTTTTTTTTTTTCTCGAACTCTTCTTGGTTGACTTACTGCGCTCACGTTCACCTGTTGCTTAAAGACAAAATTTTCAGACTAGTCCTTTCCTTTTTTATTCATACTCTGGCTGCCCTTTTTCCTTCCTTCTTTTTGCAGTTTCTTAAACTTGTTTTTTTGTCTCATATCCTCATAGCCTTCTGGTTTTTCTGCTCTTCGGGTACGATTTTGCTTCCACCCATCGGTTTTTGCTAAACTTGTTTCCTTCTGGTCTTTGCCTGAAGGTTTTTTGGCCTTACATCCAAACTCCATGGTCCTCAGAGCTCAAAAATTTGGGGGAAAATTACATATAGGTCCTAAGGAAGAGAGATATTTACATTTAGGTCCCTTGAAATTACGAAATTACTCAGAAATCCCAAGGGACTTCTAAGTAATTATTTGAGAATGTAAAATTACTTTCGCCCTTTTCACACGAAGCAATTAACAACACAAAATGCATAAATTAACAACACAAAATGCATAAATTAACCACAACTTCGAAAACCTTCAATTTGTCATGTCTCACTTCCGAAGTTGTGGTTAATTTGTGCATTTTGTGTTGTTAATTTATGCATTTTGTGTTGTTAATCGCCTCCGGAAGTGAGACATGATGATTGAAGGTTTTGAAGTTGTGGTTAATTTATGCATTTTGTATTGTTAATTTATGCATTTTGTGTTGTTAATCGCCTCTGGAAGTGAGGCATGACAAATTGAATGTTTTCGAAGTTGTGGTTAATTTATGCATTTTGCGTTGTTAATTTATGCATTTTGTGTTGTTAATAAACACGTGTGAAATATGCACTATGGGCGAAAGTAATTTTACATTCGAAATAATTACTCGAAGTCCTTTGGGACTTCGAGTAATTCGTAATTTCAAGGGACCTAAATGTAAATATCTCTCTTCCTTGGGACCTATATGTAATTTTCCCTTTTTTGTGGTATAAATTCCCCCCCCCCCCATATAGACATGTTTAAATAATTCTAATGTTACAATCAAGAAAAAAAATATATTCTAATGTTAAAAAGAGGTATTTTGATAAATCAAAAATTCAAAAGTCCGAAACTTAACTGGCCAACTAACAATTTGAATAGATGGAAATAAAATCCCAAAATATAAAGGAATTTGTGTAGCATACATTTTAATTTTAAGGGAGGTATATATGAATTTGTCTAATGCAATTTTTTCTTTTTGTCTTTGAGTCATATTTTTCTCTCTCTCTCTCTCTCTCTCTCTCTCTCTCTTTTTTAATTGTACAAAATTATTACTACTTTCCCATTCTATCTTCCAATTAAAATTAACCTATCTATCATCAAAAAAATTAAATAAATAAATAACCTATCTTAATTGTCTCGCTTTATAAAGCACTTTCAACATGTTTCAAACATATCAAGAAAAACCTTAAACTTCATTAACTATACCCTTAAAATTTAACAATTTATTCTTATTTAACATACGTTATCCTCTAAGAAAACAAAGTCTAGATTATAATAAATGAATGATAAAATTGTATGTTCATATGAAAATTTTAATGACATGCCTTATAAATAAGATCAAAATATATATTTTCTCTACCTTATAAATAAGATCGGAGGAATACCTTCAAGGTCTTTCTTATACAAGATCTATTTTGGTATTTTTGAAAAAGAATTTAACGTTATTGATTTATTGTATAGGGTCTTATATTTAAATCCATAAAAAACTTCTAAATGGGTGCCATAGCAAGGACGAGGGAGTATGAGTCTAGAGTAAACCATCTAAGGACATGTTTGGGAAAGCGATAAAATCAGGGAAAGCCACTTATGTTTGGCAAAGCGTTAGAATCAGGAAAAGCCACCTTTCTACTGTAAAAAAAGCCTGCTTTAGGATTATTTTGGTTTTTTTTTTTCCATGTGTTTGGGTTCATGATAAAACCCGATGACCATTTATCAACAAGCTACAATTTCTTACTTTTGGGTCACGTTGTAGCTCGGTGGAAAATGTATATGTATAAATGATGTGATAAGTCCCACATATTTCATTTTGTTAATTCCTCTCAAGTCTTAGCCCCTTTGTCTTTTTCTTCCTAATCTCTCAATTCTCATTTGATACTTTTAACATAGCCATCCTTTTTTATTCTTCTCATTTTCAAATATATCTATTAATATATTTTTATATATTAAAAATTTAACATTCTAATAACTAATAATTTATATATATGTGTGTGTAATATTCAATAAGATTCATGTCCTTTTCGGTCATTTTCTACATCAATTTGCTTTTCAAATAATAATCCAAACAAGCTTACAAAAGTCATATTGAAAAAAGTCACTTCGCTACCGTAATCCAAATGGGCCATAAATGTCTTTTTGAATTAGCGTTGAAACTTCTTTTCCTACCGATTTACGGTATATCGTAAGTATGTGAAAAAAGTTTTATATCAACTTACGTGAGTATTTTATAAATGTCAACTCTTTTAGTCAAGAAAAAAATTCCGTTAGCTTTTTAACACAGTAAAGGAGGTGGGAAAAAATTGATTAAATATATTTAGAGTATACTACTTTCAGCACCCTATTTTTTGTCTCAATTATATAGGTTTTCCTTAAAATTAAAATGTTCTATGTCACATAAACCTTTCTTAGTTTTTTATATTAGATTTTTATCCACTCAAATCATTAACCTCTCTTATTTTTTTTGATCGTTAGTTGATCACACACACATATCTCTGTCTCTGTCTCTATCTCGATCTCTGTCTCTATCTATGCGTGCCTACGTGTATGGACCAAAAAAATTAAAAAATTTATACAACCAAATTTTTATTCTAATAGATTTTCCAACTTTCAAATATGTTAAAAATTTATTATTTTTGAGAATATAAAATTTATAATTTTAATTTTTTTCTATATTTATTAAAACTTTTTTCTTGCTGATCTATCAATCCTCATTTGATACTCTCAACATAGCTATCCTTTCTTATTCTTCAGTGAGTAATTCTCATTTTCAAATATATCTATTAATATATTTATATATATTAAAAACTTAATATTCTAATAACTAATAATATATATATATATATATATATTGTGCGCACGCATATGTGTAGTATTCAATAAGATTTATGTCTTTTCTAATTATTTTCCATCTTAACTTGCTTTTAAAATAATAATCCAAACAAGTTTAAGTTTTTTTTTTTTAAAAAAAAAACACTTTTGTCAACGTCAAATTCAAACACAAATCACATTTACAATATGAATTTTATCCTATCTTAAGTTTGCAAAAGTTAGATTGGAAAAATCGCTTCGCCACCGTAATCCAAACGGCCGTAAGTGCCTCTTTGAATTAGCGGTGGAAGCTTATTTTCAAATGTAATTAACGATATATGAGGTAAGTATGTAAAAAGAGTTTTGTCTTCACTTACGTGAATGTGCTTTATGAAAGTCAATTCAAACAAGCCCTATTTAATTTTTAAAAAAAAAATCCACAAGCTTTTTAACACCTTGAAGGAGGTGGAAAAAAAAAATTGATTAAATATATTTAGAGTATACTACTTTGAGCACCCTATTTTTTGTCTCAATTATCTAGGTTTTCCTTAAAATTAAAATACACTATGTCACACAAACTTCCCTTATATTTTAATATTCTATTTTCATCCACTTAAATCGTTAATTGTCTATTAAGCTTGATTTTTGAACTTTTGTTTTACTAAAACACCCCTTTTAAATTTTCTTGGTCCCCCCCCCCCCCATACACACAATTCTAATATGCACGCAGGCACGCGCACACACACACATACATATATGCATATATGTATACATGTGTGTGTGTGTGTGAGGAGACCAAGAAAATTTATACCAACAAATTTTTATTTAATAGATTTTTCAACTTTCAAATATGTTAAAAATTTATCAATTTTGAGATTATAAAATTTATAATTTTAATTTTTTACCATATTTATTAAAACTTTTTTATTTATAGTTAACGCCAACAAAGGTTGGTCTAGTTGGTAAGGCAATTGACTTATAGCCATAAGGTTGTGAGTTCAAATCTTATCGATATAATACCTTGTTGGTACGAGATCTATAAGTATACCTTTGTAAGTATTCTTTAAGTCTCAAGGCATGTCCTAACACTGGTGAGTCCTCGAGACCGTAAGTGCTCTTTAAGCCTAAAGGCTAAAGCGAGGAAATCGGCACTGAATCTGTCGAATCGGCCCATTTAAACCTGGCTCTTCAAGGGGTGTATAAAATGGAGCCTCCAAATGAATTTGGGTCTAAAAGGGCTAGCCCTATAGAGCCAAGGGCTTAAAAGGACCGTTTATATTTTTTTTTATAGCTAAATTTTTATTTTAAGAAGTTGTTGCTATATAATTTATTTTTATTTATTTATGTCATGGAAGGGTTAGGTGCTTAAAGCAACCTCTTATGGGAACATGTTCAAGACTAGACTATTATATATATATATATATATATATATGTTGTCATTTGTAGTACATTCGTATTTATTATTACTAGTTAATAATCTCTCTAATTCTAAATATAAGATGAGTTAACTTTTTTTGAAAAGATTAATGAAGCTAAATAAATTACTTAATTATATTATATATTGACCCTGTGCGGGAGAGAGTGTTAGGGTAGCTTTAAGTCGAAAAAAGCTAGAAAAAAGTAGTAGTAGGAAAAAAAAAAGAGAGAAGCCTAAGTGGAGTGTTTGGATAGAGCTTTAAATCCACTAGGTTTTTTTTTTTTTAAAAAAAAAAAAAAAACTCTTAAGAGTCGATTAAGGAAAAAAGCTCTATGAGGTAGCTTTTAGAAAAAATCACTTAGTTTTTTGACGTGGGCCTCGCCACTTCTACTACTATCAATCCAAACACATATCATATTTACAACCCGACATTTTTTTTTTTTATTGGGCTTCTACAAAAGTCAGATAAAAAATAAGCTATTGCTAACCCAAACATGCCATATATTGTGAATCTTTAGATTATATATAAGTTTATTAGTCAAACTAATTAAGTTGGAGAAAAAATATAAATATAAATACTCTAAAATAATTTAATTAGCTTCCTTAATCTCTCCAAAGAAAAGTCAATTTTATCTTATATTTAGGACATGAGGGAGTAGTTAATATGGTTTGGTTGGTTAATGACCCAAAAATAAAAATAAAAATAAAAATGTTTCACTTAATTTATTTCACATGACTCTAATTTATTTAATGTTGACAACATTTATTTGATAAATTAGAACTTTAATTGTTGTAATTTACCAATTATATTTCTTTAAAAAAATGCAAGAAAAATAATTAAAATTTAGAAAAATAACTTTAAACCTTGTAGGGCAAGGTCGGGGTTTGAAAAACAAATGTTTTTCTTATCTTGGGCTTAAAAGGACCACCCTTTTGGCCCCGACCCTTTAAGGGCCAGCCTTGATTACCAACTCTATCGAAGGCATTCCCGACCTTGGTGAGTCCTCGAGACCGTAAATGCTTTTTGAGCCTTAAGGCGCGTGCCCGACCCTAGTGAATTCCCAGCACCCAACTCTCCTAAACTTTTTGTCATATATGTGAGTATATATGTAGATGTATATCAAACACTTTTTTTTTCTCCCATCAAATATAGTAAACTATATTGGTTTGAGAGATTCTATAAACATTTAAATTTATAATTTATATATTTTTCTACAAACCTTTAAAAAACTTACTCGAAGTTTTAAGAGTTATGATATTTACAAGTTGTCAATAGAAATTTGGGATTTAGTATTAAGGATAAATTAGTAAATAAATTTTGTTTTTAATATAAATTTTATTTAATAAATATATTTTTAAAATATTTTAAATTTAATTATATGAATATGTAATAATGCATATATTGGGGAAAAAAATCTATAATAAGGCTAATTTTCTTTATCCTATAATAAAGCTAATTATCAACGTAATAATCCGAATATTTTAAAAAAAATTAAAGTCAGTGTAAAGCTTATAAACTGGTGATAGTTGTTTTTTCAATTTTATTTATTATAATAAATAGTAAATACTTTTTTGCTAAAAGAAAATCTAACAATTAATTAGGGTAAAAGTTGCAAGGAAGAAAGGCGCAGAGACAATAGCGTGAATGTTATGTTTTATTGTCTCTGGTCTCGGACCTTTTTTTCTGCAATTGTTTTACTTGTTATAGCTCATCCCTGTGAGACCTATTTAAAAAATAAAACATGAAAAATGAAAGAAAGTAGAAAATACAGTACCTTCAACTTCAAAATCTTAAATAAATGATTTTTCATTAAAATGAGTTATAAATTATTTTACTATTATAATTCAATATGCTTTTGAAGTTTAATGGTTTTTCTTTATCTTTTCAAAAAAATAAAGAAAAAGACAAAAAAAAAATACCTCTTAAACTTCAATAGAATTTTAAAGTTGTATATATATATATATATATATTAAAAAATATCTCAATTAATTTTCTAAAATTTATACCTCCGAGGTGTAGCTGGTTCTTCAAAATGTTCAATACAACTCTCTCTTTTATTTGCGTTTTTGACCGGTTTTTCTTGTTACACACCGGATAATAACCATTCACAACAGAGAAAATGTGAACTTAAGTTAGGGCAAGTCGAGAATCCCCTATCCCTCTTCAACAACGCACCCGCTGATGGTATACCTAACAGAGTGGTCCAAACGAAGTAGCCCAAGCCCACCCCACTGAGTTTCATCAATACATTACCGTTAGCATTTAGTTACGGTAATTAGTTAGTTAACAATCCGAGTTCCCGATTCTGTTTTAAGTGTAACACTATTTGTATTCTCTGTACATTTTGCGAATTGCCTCAGTGTAGTGCATTTTTCCACAAACTCTCGAATTCCTAAACTCAAACTCCCTCCCACTTCTGAGCAGAAAAAAACTCCCTCCCACTGTACCACAACCAGATTTGGATAGTTTTGTTGGGTCTGTATCCCAACCTCTCCTTCGTTTCCAGATATCGAGCTCATTTCGTTGGTAATCACGACAATCTCCTCTTCCTTCTCAGCTTCTGTTACTATTGTGTCTCCCACTAAGTTTAACTTAGCCCCTGCTTCTCTAAAAACAAAACCTCTCCCTCTCTCTTCTTTGTCCTTCAAATGGGTGATCTTGTGATTGAAATGAATTCATTGCTAGAAGAAGTTGAAAACAATCGGGCTCTTGAGCACGGCTGCATCTACAGAGTGCCAGATAACATTCGGAGACTCAACGAGGATTGTTTTACCCCGAAGATGGTATCCATAGGACCCCTTCACTTTGGGCATCCGGCATTGCAGAGTATGGAGAGCTACAAACTTCTGTATATGAAGCAATTTCGTCAAAGAATCTCCGATACGATAGGTTTGGACCAATTAATCAGATTTGTGGAAGAGGTTGAGCCAACCGTTCGTCTCCACTACTCAGAGCATATTAATCTTAGCCCCAGGGATTTTGCCAAGGTGATTCTGGTGGACTGTTGCTTTATATTTGAGCTGTTTTTTAGGTATCATTTTGGGAGGTGGGATGATGTTGTTAAATTTAAACCGTGGCTAGCCACTACAATGAGGTTGGATTTATTCCTACTTGAGAATCAACTTCCATTTCATGTGCTTGAAAGCCTGTATGACAAAGTTTTTCCTAACAATGCCATTAATGATAATAACAACCCTTCATTTATTCGCCTTACCTTTAAGTATTTCAAACCTTATAACACCATGAGATTAACCTCTGAAGGTTTTGGCTCCATTGAGCACTTCACTGACCTGATTAGGACATTTCGCTTACCACCGTTGAGTCTACCACGGAGATTGCATAGAAAAGTAATGCATATTCATAGTGCAACTGAGTTAAATGAGGCAGGGGTAACATTTAAGAAAAGTGAAGGCACTTCTATAATGGACTTCAGATTTTCAGGATCTACTTTTGAAATACCAGCGTTAGAAGTAGGTGATTCAACTGAAACTCTGTTTCGCAATCTGCTAGCCTTTGAGCAGTGTCACTATCTTTCTGCTTCTTATATAACTGACTATGTTGCTATTATGAACTTCCTTATCAGTACCAGTACTGATGTGGCTCTCTTAGTGCGGGAGGGAATAATCACTAATTGGCTGGGAGAGCCCAATTCTGTGGCTAACTTGTTCAACAGTCTTTGGAAGAATCTCACAATTGAGAATTGCAACTATCATCACGCAAAGGTTTGCTGGGCCTTGAATAACTTTTGTGAAAGTCCTTGGAATCGCATGAAGGCCACTCTGAGACATGATTATTGCCGCACTCCTTGGAAAACTGCTGCTTCTGTTGGTGCAATTGTGATCCTCGTTCTCTCTTTAATACAAACAGTCTGCTCTGTCATAAAAATGGTGCCGAAAGTGCCATGACAAGCTCCTCTTTTCTATATATGGTAATTTATATCCATTTTTGTGAGTGCTGTTAGGAAATAGTTGTCTCTAGCTATTTTTCCTGGTACATATATATTCTTCTCATCATTGTCTCGCAACTGCCATTGTATGCTTCAATGTTAAAGTTGCTTATTTAATTAGGATTATTTAACTAGTAGATAATTTATTGATCAAATATTTTCCTCTATTTGTGATTAGATTTAAGGTTGTGACTAATGTAAGGGTGACACAAAACTCTAATTTGTAATATAGGGTGGGAATATTTTGAATGTGAGAAATAGTGTGACAATGCTTTCCTTTAATATTTCAGCTATAAAATTCTTACTTTGACAATGTTTTGAGTAAGGCACAACATTGCTTGCCATTGGACATGAAGTCTCTTCTTAAATATCATTGACATGAGGTTTTTTGGTTATTGATGCTGTTGGAACCATATCAGTGTGTCTCTTGTAACTCTTCTGCAAACTTTTTGAAGCAGAGTGTCTTTGATATTTTCTTGTGAGCCATAAACTTCAATAATGTGAGTATTTGGATCAGCCACTGCCCTCCATTGCATCACTTAGAATTGGCTTCCTCTATCTGAAGCATCAAAAGCCTCAAGAACTGAACATTCAGACTTGTGTGACTGATACAATGCCCTCAACTTCCCTGTTCATTGCTTTGTTCTGTTTCTCATCTTTAGTTTATGGCGTGTCCTTGTGAGTTTTGCAAGGAAGGACATAGTAAAGAAGAAGATGCCAAATTGCAGAAAGTCCAACAATTTTTATCAATCCTAGATGGCATAAAATTAACTATGAGTTGCATATTTTATATTTGTGTTGCTGTAGTTTAGTCTCTCACTATCTTCTCTTTTGTTTATGCAGTGAAACCAAGAGGAAATAGAACGTTTGAATCACCAGCCAAGATCAATCAGTTGTTAGGAAGTCCGGATCCCTGTATCTTAAAACTTTAGTTCTGAACATCATTTGTTTGATGAGATATATGTATATTTGAATTTCGATATTTTCTGATCCTAGATAGGGATGTGAAGTGGAAGCAGTTTTTGTTATGACGACAAACACAAACTGTCATATTAATTAAAAGGGATTCAATACTATTTTGTTTTTTTTGTGTACATGTGAGTAAAATCTTGCATCCTCTATGATCTGATCCATATGGAATTCCTATCAAAATTTTGTGCTCAATCTTTATCATGCATGGCTAAACCATGTGTTTAGATTAAATAGACCATACAGCCAAAACAAAAGGGATGAAAAACAACTGACCTGGAGAAGTTTGTACATGAGATCAATCAAAGGATTGTTGTTTGGAACTTGTGAGGAAACCTTTGATAGAAACTTGAGCTTAGTTACAAGCTTGTTCCCTAGACTTTGTTTGAGAGTTTCATTTTGGAGGGAAAGGAAAGGAAAGAAAGGGTTTTAGTAGTCCCTTCCCTTGTTTACAAGTTTTAAAAATAAGAGAGAAAGAAATCAAGGATTTTTACAAATCCTTCGAACCCTCTTTCTTCTAAAAAAAAAAAAATCTTCCTAATATAGGAGGTTTTAAGAAGGAAAATAGATTAATTACTTTTTTACCTCGTATAAATAAAACACTTCTCCCTTCAGCTGGGATTTTTTTTTTTTTTTTTTTAAAAAAGAAAAGAAAAACGTACTCTAATTATTTTGCCAATGAAAACGTACTTATACGGATAATCAATTAGTCACCAGAGGAAAAAAAAAACTGATCACAACTCAATGAGAGAGAGAAAATGATGCATGCATTTCAAAAGATAAAGTCTGAAGAGCCATTTTTGTCGCGAAAGTTTTTACTTAGCAATGATTTTATTTTTAAAATTTTTTGAAGAGTAATTCTGTCCTTAAAATTTTTCAAATTGAGAAATTTTTTCTTGGTCATTATCCCAAATAATTTTGACGGTGACTAAATATATACATTATTTTTATTAAGGTACAAATTTACCCCAAAAGTCTTAAATCTAATTTTTTTAAAAATGAAGCGGATGAAATATGAACTTTTGACGTAAATTTACATCTTAAAATTGATATGTGGATTGTGAGCTCAAGATATTTAAACAATTAGCAGTTAAAATTAATTGAGACCAGGACAAAAGTACTTATTTTTATACTTTTGGAACAAAATTACCCATTCCTCCTCACCAACTTGGTATGAGCAAATGTTCGTTTAGGATCCTTAAAAACATACGTATAAACGTAGCACACATTTTAAGTTTCGTTTATATAAAATGTTGAGATTCAAAACTTGAAAACTTTAAGAACAGTAAAAAAATTATGAAAGGAACAAGTGAGAGGATAAGAACAAAGTGTGGAGAAAACGATGAAAAAGAGCAGAGAGTTCGAAATTCCATGAAAATACAGAGAGAAGAGAAGAGAGAGAGATGTGTTAATGACAGTGATGAATATTTTCTTGGGGGAAAAATATTGTTTGAATATAAAAATTATATAAATAATCTTTTTAGAAAATTTAAATTTAAATTTATTTGTGAAGTATAATAATTATATTAATTTTTTAAAAAAATGATAAGATGGTAAAAATAACTCACATTTACTATTTTTTTAACTCCCAAAGAAGAGGAGGAAATATCATCTATTTCCCTTCCCTCTCTTTCCCTCCCTTCTCCTTACATCCCCTTCCTTCCCTCCCCTTCAAATTCTCAAACAAAGTCTTAGAGAGGAATAAGAAAAAGAGAAAGATCCCAAAAAAATGAGTTGAATGAAGCAAAGAGGAAAGTCAGGAAGGACTAATACAAAGTCAAATTCATATCATCAGTATTATAATAATGTGTTCAGTATCCTCACAATAAAAAATAAAATAAAAAACAAAGTCAATTCAATAATAACCAAACACGTATACAGAACCAAATTAGACAGAAAAGGACCATAGCACTGGGCATGAATTTTGGGCCTTTTCTTATGGTCCAACACTTTGATTAAAATTGGTAGCCTCTTGGCTAGTACGGTCAAGAAGATGACAAATTTATATTCCTTTTTAATAGGATGTATTTATTTAATTTGATTAGATTAAGTTATTTAATTAAGTTTGTTAATATAATATATATCTTCCAGTTGCTTGGCATTGGAAGATATCTTCACTGTCACCTTCCCCATAAATTGTCTGTCACTGAGAGCTCCTTCATGCAGTTGCTTAATTCTAATAGGGTTAAGGTCCAATTTTGCCCTTAAAGTATGCACCAAGGAGTAATTTCGCCCCTAAAGTTTTCGGCGTAATAATGTTGCTTCTGAAATTTCAAAACGTAGCAATGTTGTCCCTCCGTTAAAAACCATTAGTTGACCGTTAGAGCGGTTAACAGAGGGGCAACATTGCTATGTTTTAAAATTTCAGGAGCAACATTACTACACCGAAAACTTTAGGGGCAAAATTGCTCACAAACTTTAAGGGCAAAATTGGACCTTAACCCATTTTAATATATCTTCACTGCATTTTATCCATACCTTCTATATCTAAGGACAACAATATCAATAAACTTATTGCTTTGTGGGGAAAAAAAATCAGAGACATATACTTATTGGCCTTAATCATAAATTGAAAAAAACGAAAAAAAAGAGAGAGAATTTCATCTTCATTCCTAAAAACTTCTTTTGGGTACAACATTTTGTTTTTTTGTTTTTGGGTTCATGGCGGGCTAGTGATAGGGCCCAGTCAGCTCCATGGTACCATCTTCATAAGCGTGAGTTGGACGTGCTCACCTCATGCACAGTTGTCTGGGAAAGCAAATCAGAGAGATAACGTTGGGTGAGACAGCAAAGGCAACGCCCCTTAGTGGTCATTTCAGACTGCAAAAACAATGAAGTTGTTGAGGTCGCGAGCGAGTGTACGAGTTGCGAAGCGTGCCCTCCAGTCGTGCGTTGTTGTGATTGCAAGCTATGCCCCGGGAGAAAAGGGAAAACAAAGGCGTTGAGACGGGCCCACCAACAATGGCGCCACGGTGCCGTGGAATACCCCCAAAACGATTTACTGACAACAATAGTCAGGGATGCTTTATACCACCGAAAAAAAAGAAAACACACACACACAGACCACATTCATGAAAAGTGGTCTTTACAACCATGAAGGAAGGAGAGGAGTCCACGCTACATATATATGATTATGTGTTTCTTAAGTGTTAATACTTCTAATTAGAGGTATGAGTAATTTTTTTTGTTTTTTTATATTGTATTTATTTAGATTTAAATTATATCCTACTTTTTGAGATTTTTTTTTTAGTATCTCAAATGAATTAGTTTCCAATTTTGTATTTGTCTGTAGAAGGTATTATGGAAAGTGATTAATTTGAAATACTGGATATAAAAATATTTCAAAAAATAATATATAATTTAAATCTAAATAAATACAATATTTAAAAAAAATTAAAAAAAATATGTACATACCTCTAATTAGAGATATGAGCACTTAAGAACCACATAATTATGTACATATAATGTCAACTCGAAGGAGAAAAAGTTCCCAGAAATTGGAATGCTGCATTCGTCATTATCTCTTAATATGCCAAGTAATGGTGCGAAGACTTGTGTTGCTGAGACTACTTTATTAGGTGAGATGTGAGATCATCTCATGATTGGGAACAATCTGCTCTCTCTTTATTCTAAAACTAGGCAAAGACGGTTATCTTAGTTCGATAAAAATGAATTATTAATAGAAACAAAAATTTTAATTGGTAACTGTAATTATATCAAATTACAATAAGGGAAAAATATTTCTCCAGCCATCGGAGATAAAGTTATCTCTAGTGACTCTAAAACTACGTCGTTTTGAATTAATGAAGTGTGTTTGTAATTTTAGATGAATTAATGAAGGGTGTTTTCGTAATTTTGTACCTTTTATTAATTCACCTAAAATTACAAACACACCCTTCATTAATTCAAAACGACGTAGTTTTAGGTCACTAGAGATAACTTATCTCTAATAACTGGAGAAATCTTTTACCCTTATAATAAATACTATTATCTTCAATTTTTAATATAAGACTTAGTTGATTTTTTTTTTTTTTTTGAAGTTAAGAAAATTAAATAAGTTAATTAATCATAACATATGTTATTTAACATTTAATTATATATAACATAGAAACTGATCAAGAAGTAACTTCTGACACAGATCTTTTGAATGGAAAATGTCTAAAACTGAAATCCAAATCCAAAACTTAATTTTAATTTTTATGTTTTGCATTTTACATAGACAATATTCAGTAATTTGATCATATCTATTAAACCACAAATCTGATTGAAGTGAAATTTTTTTCATATCAAACTAGACTCCCAATGCGTCCCACAGAACCAAAAGCAAGCTCAAAGGAGTTCAGACGAAAGAGATATGGATTTCAAAAGTTGATCCTGGAATTCTCGCATCATATCAGATAGGTTCAATAATTTGGATGACTTGGTTCGAACAAAGTTGACAAGTTCGAACGTAACACTTACCAAAAAAGAGTCTAAGTTCGAACGCATAAACTGATAGTAGCTGAAACTGTGCTGCAATTAATTTTAGCATAAATTGAACTAGACCACCAACGACCTTTTTGTATCTTCGACGAGCCACCACCGTTGTCCTCCTTACTGTCATCGTTGGGAATGAGAAGGCCAAAGAGCTGAGAGTTTGGAGTCGTGATTACATCTTTGGAAGGAGAGCGATTTGGGGACGACGAACTGAGCTTGGAGAAGAGAGACCACCTTCCACCTCCATGGCCACAGGTTAACCACCACCGTCTTCCCTTTTTCATTCTTCGTCAACCACCAACCAACAAAGCAGCCACCACTACTAGTCCTACTATATTACCCAGTCCAACCATTCATTCTTTCATGAGCTTTGACAGATCCTTTGTTTCTTTTCTTATAAGACTCGACAGACATGGGCTTTCTTGTCCTCAAAATTGTATTTCCTGGGAAGATTTCAAGAGCCCGCCATTTTTGAAAGGATCTCACTTTCCCACGTTTGTGGGAAGATGGCGCTGGACGGGAATTTTATTTGACGGGAAGATGGTGCACCAAACGTGTTTTCATGTGGGAACTCGTTTATGTTCCCAGTAACTCTTGTTAGTTCCGTGTACCAAACGGGTCGTAAAAATCGGAAATGTTTAGTATAGAAGATCTATTGGACCCAATCATGATAAACCCAAGGAAGAAAAGGTTCAGGCTCAAGCTAGTCCATAAGCTCGTTTTACTTCTTTTATTTATTTAATTTTATTTCAAATAACCACGAGGTCTAATATAGTTGTCACTTAGCTAAGTTTCTTAAGCATCCAATTAGTAGTTCGATCATTGGCGATGTATATGACTATTTATACTTGTTAAAAATAATAACTATCAAAAATAAAATTTTTTTGTTCAAGTATACCCTTATTTATAAGGAGCAAGTAAGAAATAGAAATAGAGTAAATATTATAGGATAAAGGTACAAAAATGCAATGTGTTTTACCCTTAGGAGCGTCTAATATCAAATATTCTTCGGAGGTGCAAAAGTAATCGTAAGTTTTGAAAATTGGAATAAAAGTCACAGCACCATCAAATCTTGTCTAACAGTGTTAGTTTTGGGGGTGGGACCCACACAATAGTTATGAAAAATACCAAAATGCCCCCCAAAATCCCCTGCAAACATGGAACAAGAAACACAAGACAAGATCAATGAGAACAATCGGAAGACAGTACGGCGGAAAAATAAAACAAATAGCGCTGCTGCCACCATTGCCGACACGGAGGAGGCCTCAATAGCAGTGGCGGATTTAGGGGGGCTAGGGGTGGCCCCCCCCCCCTAAAGTTAAAAAAAAATATAAATCAAGAAAAATGAAAGAACATTGGTAGCCTTTTTTTTTTTTTTTGGGTTGCCCATCCGGTATCCGAGCTTCGCCCGACTAATCCGAATCCGACCGGCCGCACACCCGCCTATGGTGGGTGAGTCTCCCAGCGGGGCTTTTTTGCATTCACAAGGCTCGAACTCGAGACCTTGCTTAAGCGACACAAGCTGCTTACCACTTGTACCAACCCCCGTTGGTACATTGGTAGCCTTTTACTGTCATGTTTCTTTTGATTTGCTGCCAGATCTATTATTTTGATTGGGCCTACTCGGATGCTTAGCCCATCTTGCTATGGCAGTGAAGATGAAGTACTTTGGGTTCATAAAATAGTTTGCAATTAAGCACAAATCAGTTTTGTTTTGCCTTGTTATCTTGGGTTTTCTTTTAAATTTGAAAAGGGCCACCTGTAGTCTGTAGTGGAGTGAACATTTATGGTGTGTTTGGTTTGAGGTGAGGAAAGGGAAGAGAGGGAAGATTAAACTTAGAGGTTAATATTAGCCTTTAACTTCAATCTCCCCTTCCCTCAAACCAAACACACCTTAGGGTCTAGAATTCATAAAATAGGACTATATGAGTAGTATTTTTAAAATTTTAGGACTAGTTTAAATATGAAAGGATATAGTGTTTTTTTATTTTCGCCCCCCTCGTGAAAATTCCTGGCTCCGCCCTCGCTCAATAGTGGGCGCTCCGAACAACGCACGCACAACTCACAGAGCTCAAATCTTTATTTTCATAACAAACAAATTGAAGAACCAAAGCGTAGAAGGAAATCTTTGTTTTCATAAATCAAACACTGGCGCAAATCTGGTATCCAAAGATTCGGCCATAGAAGCATGCTGAGTTGTTCGAAGAGCTCGTCTCAGATCTCGTCGGCTTAACCGCAAAAGCACTTGCGACCTCCACCGTTTCTATTGCATTTGAATACCTGTTGCAGCCCACCACTTTTACCTCTAAATCTTCACCTCTACCAATTAGTGAAGAGAAGGAAGAAGCTGTCAAGCCTGTACCGTCGTCTCTGGTGGAGGATTCTGCTGCCACTGCTACTCTTTGATTTTTCTTGTGTGTCGTAGATGAAGAATCCGTTGCTACTCGTTGATTTTTCTTGTGTGTCGTAGATGAAGAATCGATATGTTTAAAGATGTTCCTATACTCTCTTCACAAACATCACCAGACTCAAAGAAAGCATCTTCGTGTTCTTCCCCTGTACTTAGTCCTCATTGATTAAGGTTTCTTTTTCCCGCCTACTCAAAAATAAAGGACCTCTTATGTTGTTCCCTTTGTTTGCCATCCATCTCTCTTCTTCCATTAAGCTACAATTATGACATTGGGGGATTCAGAGTCCTTCCCAGCATTCCCATTTGATAGAGCTGTTGAATAGGTCTCGTAATTTCAAAGCAATTCTATGTGTTTGCCAAAAAAAAAAAATGAAATGATGATCTTGCTTGTTTCCATGAGTTCTCTTTTTTGTTCCTCTACTGTTTCCAAATTGTGAATTACTTTGATTTTTTTTTCAAATCAGGGGCATTATTGTATTTCTAGAATAATAATATGGGCTCTACCACAAAAACTAACATAGTCAGACAAGATTTAACAGTGCTGTGACTTTTGCTCCAATTTTCAAAGTTCATAGTTACTTTTGCACCTCAAAAAAGTATTTGGTGTTGGACACTCTTAAAAGCAAAGCATATGTACATTTTTATACCTTTACCCAATATTATAATCACCAATCTTTCAATTTATACGGTATATATATATTTATTTATTAGATAATTCATAATTATTTTTTATAACCTAACATTTTGAATTAAAATTAAAATTTCAAACTTACATTCAAAATTCGAATTCCAAATTCAACTTGACCAAAAGACCCCGTTGGGTCTTCCAACACATTTGGGCCCATTTGTGGAGAAAAGGATTTCCCAGTTCCCACTCTTTTGCTTCTTATTAGGCTGGGAGTCTTATTCCAACCCAATTACACCTTTACTTTTAATAAAGCCCAATAACAATTATTGGCCCAAGTTTGCTAATTTTAAGCAATCGGGTATAACCTTCGTGTGTGACCCATTAGGCCCAATCAGTCACTGACATAAATAAACTTGAACCAATTAAAACTCCTTTAACGAGCCCAATTTATTTAATGACCTCATAACACATTAGCAATGCTCTACGACCCCAAAATTAATTGAGTTAATCAAATGATCCACCTTTCATGTTTGGATACTGTGTATGCATCATCCCTCAAATTGTCATTCATATTTAGTCGAGAGCAAAGATAGAGTATCATTTCTCTTAATTGACTAAATGTAGCTAATTCACAGAACTAGGAATCTTCTTATATTAACTCTATAACGGATTATGACTCTTTATGATCACTTGTCGTACGCACGACTCCCAAGTTAATTAGAAGCTATCCAAGCTCTACTAGCCTTTTGAATGATTAATCCCTTGTAGGGGACTGTGAGTCATCTGAACATGTCCATCGATACTCATGTATTCAAGTTACATCCAAGAGTACATTGTTCTCTCCATTTTCAGCTGGATAGAGTTGTACAGTCAAAGTATAACCCTAGGACATAGTGTTCGATGATATCCTTAAGTCGAGGACGATCTGTACTACCAAACGATAAAACACTTTACATATCCAATGATACTCTTTATTATTGATCCTCAAGATTAACACATATTCTATTCCTAGGGTTTTTATCTTCAAACATATATTTACTTTAAAATAAAGGAGAGACATAAATATGATAAAGATAAAATATGTTCATTTATTAATAATGAAATACTATAATGCAGAAAAAGGTGTTGATCTGTCTTTATATATTGTCTCTAGAACACCTAAATACTAACAAAAAATACATTAAATGCTCAAATAATTCTTGTCAGGGTCCTATAAAAAAATCAAGGAAAATTTTAGAACTCTGATAAAAATGACCAGAGTGAGTATAGAATTTGAAAGCTCTCAAACAAGAAGCTGAATTTTCTCTCAACAAAGAAGATCATCAAACCATGAAAATCTTGTTTTGGGTATGCCTGTAGTTGGATAACACATCTTGAGTTGTCGAAGTGGGTATTATCTTGGAACCTATGTGATCTGCGCCATATGGAATTCCTACTTTATTTAGATCAAGTCCCTTGAGCAAGTCCCAGAGTACTATTCAGAATTCTTGGCTCGTTCTTGATCCTACAAATCAGTTCGTTGGCCTTTTTATCTTTAGACTTTTTATCCTCTTGATTCTTCCTCACTTTCAAAGACTTGCAAATTATTGGCTCTATTTTTTGTAGTCGAATCCGTACGTGTTCCGCTCATATTCAGATAATAATAATTCCTGTTAGAATATAAGGGAATAGTTGATTAGAGTTAGGTAGTTATGCCTAGTCTATAAATAGAGGGTCTTGACTATTGAGATAAGTGTATTGGGTGTGGAGCCCTCACCAAAGTGTGTAGAGTGTAAAGCTCTCACAATATGTGTGGGATGTGGAGTCTCACAAGAGAGGGAGTTAACTTGGTCTCCTTCTATGTTTAGAGTTAACCCTTATGGGTTACTCATTGTAAGGGGTTGTTCCTCTTTTGATAATAATATAAGATTCTTCATCTCTTTCTCTATATTCTTTCTCCAATTGCTTCTCAAATTATACTACTTAACATGGTATCATGAGCCTAGGTTTTGGTTTGGGCCAGATAATCAAGAAATTCTTGGATTTCCACCATATGAGTGCTTCAATTGTCCTGACATTGTCAAAGCCCATCAGATTCGCCGAATTTATTGGTATCACTGTGATACACGGCCTCTATCTCAAGATTGGGCCCAAGATTTGTTTTCTTTATTTGTATCCAGCGCCAGATCCATGAAGTAGCTCTTGGACCCGACTGTATACGGCGTCGTTTCAAGATCCAGGCAAGAAGTATGGAGTTTTGTCTTCACCCGATTGATAGACCCGAGAAGCACGATCCGAGCATTCAACACAGGGCGTCATCAGTATTTCGAACCCTAGCGCCTGCTGAAGTTGATTTAATATCTCTGAGGTTAATATAAAGATCAGGAATCAAAGATCTTGTGATTCTCCTCGCATAGTGGTAAATCGCCGAAGACGCTGCCTTGTGCGCCGTCGATGTCTTCTTGAATGACGGCACTCACTCCCCGATTGCGCATCCATTTTGTGTTTGCCGTCGCTACCCTACTCGAATGACGGTGCTCTGTCTATGTTCCCGCGGTGCTTTGTGTTCGTCGTGGATTTTAGTTTGTAACCTGACGACTTCTCTGATCGGGCAAGATCCTCTTTGTTTGAAGAAGTTATCTCTTAAGGAACTCAAGCAGCTGGCCAGTTTTGTTCGCTGATTTGGTCCTAATCATGTTTCTTGAAAATCCCCTTGGTTGCATTTTGATTTGCCACGATCTGGTTCCATTCGAGCGTTGCCATTGCTTCGAGGTCCGTACTGTGTTTCTTGATCTTGCCCATTGTCGTCGTTGCACGCTCGACGTGTTGTCGTTGGACTAGTCGCCTAACCGCAACAGCCAAGTTGCTGCTTGTCTAGAACCTAAGGATGGACTATCTTTGAGGGGTGGCGTTAAGAATTATCAACTTCATTGGAACTTAGTATACAGAGAAGATGCTCAATATTTTGGTGAGATTGGCATTGGCAGTCATCTACAGAAGTTCAAAGTAATATTTGAAACAGGGAAATTCTGAAACAAGTCAACTTGGGGTAACTGAAGAGTGCCATTGACGGATGGTTCATGGACAAGCAGCGCATGCCTTTGGTTCATGCTCCATTAACTCCATCTCTATATGATACCCTATAACCATGCAACTGCCCTTTGGTTTGGTTGCTTGAAGATTGATTAAAGCTACAGTCTTTCCTTATCACAATGAATTTTTCAAGATTTTGTGCGAATATGGGTGCTGACCAGAAAATCAGATGTTGTGTTCTCTTACTTTTGGCGAAATTCCCAGTGGGGGTAGTCTCCTTGGCAATGATGTGGAAGAGGAGATGGTGTAGCTGATATTATTGGCAGAAGATTTGGACGTGTGAAGATACCTTACCAAAAAAATAAAAGGTTTGGTGGGTAGCATATCCATGCTTGTTTACGGATCATTAATTCCAATTGAGATGCCGTAATACTTTTCGGTGTTGGGTGTGCCGAGTGCAAGTTGAGATCATCGGTTCTTATTCATGAGCTTATCGATACAAGCCATTCATGAGAGATAATGATTGCAGAAGCTAGCTTAGAGGGATTGAAGCTGTTCAAAAGGGAATCAACAAGTTTGGATATGGAGAAGAATGTTTAAATTGAAGAAATCTTTGTATTTTTTGTTGATGTAAAACTAGTCAATGTAATTCACCTTATCCCCTTATTTTTGTGTTGTTCAAGTTGAGCACTTTGTTAAGTAGTGTTCAACTTGAGGGGGCGTGTTAGAATATAAGGGAATAGTTGATTAGAGTTAGGTAGTTAGGCCTAGTCTATAAATAGAGGGTCTTGACTATTGAGATAAGTGTGTTGGGTGTGGAGCCCTCACCAAAGTGTGTAGAGTGTGGAGCTCTCACAATATGTGTGGGATGTGGAGTCTCACAAGAGAGGGAGTTAACTTAGTCTCCTTCTAGGTTTAGAGTTAACCCTTATGGGTTACTCATTGTAAGAGGTTGTTCCTCTTTTGATAATAATACAATATTCTTCATCTCTTTCTCTATATTCTTTCTCTAATTGCTTCTCAAATTATACTACTTAACAATTCCAATTATGATCTTGTGTAGTAAAATAAATAGATGAAGAAACATATATGTAACTCTGTTGGAGTCTCCTTACGCAAAAAGATGCTCTTTGGGTTAAATTCCTATGGGCTAAATATAATTGTGGGGACCTCCCTATTCCTAAGGTTTCCAGGAAACGAAACTCGTCTTCCGCTCGGAAAGCAATAATCGAAGTTTGGGACAAGTTTCTCGATTGGGGTCGGCAAAAAGTTAATAATGGAACAGGGAACTAAGTTTTGGACCGACATCGGCTTCCCTTTGATCGCCCCATTATAGCCTTCGCTCAAGATCCAACATTTGTGGATGGCAATGAGACTCGTTAAAGATCATGTTTTGCCGAATGGATCTTTGGGACGTTACCAAGTGGCAAGGGATTCTCGCCCTCCGATATTATAAGAATTATTTCCAGGTCATGTCCCCTTGCAAATAACCTGGATGACTGCTTTTCCTGGCGGGCTTCAAAAGATGGATGTTTCTCCGTTAAATCGCTTATCACTACCTCTCTGAGAGGCGAGAAATCACCAACAATAGCTTTTGGACCCACTTGTGGAAATGGGCTTCCCCGAAAAAGTAAAATTCTTCATGTGGCAAGTTGGCCATGAGCGATTGGTCACTAACTCCTTAAGAGCCAGAAGGGGTCTTACAAATGAGAGTGCTTGTCCCTTTCAATGTAACAGTGAGGAAAGTGTAATCCACATAATCCGTGATTGCGTGAGAGCAAGAGATTTTTGGAAACAAATTTTATTGCCTAACCTTTTTACTCAGTTTTTTGCAGGTAATTTGCAGGCTTGGCTTCGATGGAACATCACCCACAGCCCGGGTAAAGGCAGATTCAAGAATACAAGAATACCTCTTGGCCAAGAGTATTCAGTTTGGGGTGCTGGATCCTTTGGACAGCCAGATGCAACTTTATTTTTCAAGGAGAAAATACTGATGCCAGAGAAATGCTTCATCGATGCAGCTACCTTCTCACGGAAAGCGCCACAAATCATACTTTAGCTCATCAAATTTTCCGCCTAAACGTCCATCCAGAAGAATCCTGGACACCTCCACCGTCAGATGTGGTTCGTATCGATGTTGACGGGTCAGTGCGACAACACTACCAAGCGGCGTGCGGAGGAGTGCTACGGAATTCTCAGGGGGATTGGCTTATGGGCTTTCACAAATTCCTTGGTCTTCACACGGTCCTGGAAGCTGAAATTTATGCCATCATGACTGGCTTGCAGGTCGCCCATCAGATGGGATTGCAGAGCATTGTCATTTACTCCGACTCTCTGGATGCTTTTAATACTCTTATGAGGGATTGCTCTACGGATCATCCCCTGAGAGACTTTATTGGTCAAACTAGGGACCTTTTGTTCAAGGATTGGAGTGTGGAACTCCATCATACCTCAAGGAACAACATTTCATGTGCTGATTTTATGTCTAAGGAAGGCCACTATGCTATGGCCGGGACTGGGGTAGTTCTTGTCCATGACATCCCTAGAGGATGCCTCCATATGATTCGGAGGGATCAGATGTCTTGTCAATGTTAGTTTTATTTCCAGCTGTAAGTTATTGGGGCTAGATTGTTAGTCTAGTCTTCGATTTGTATCTCAAGCTTCGGCTTGCCTTTTCAATTCAAAAAGAAGAAACATACATGTATATATACTATCACTACATAAGAAACTATATGAATATAGAGCTCATACAATATTTAAAATATGCACACACACGCACTTTAGCAGACAAGTATACCTTTCTAAAGGAGATCGATGAAAATATTTAAAAGATCTTTAGCGGACAAGATCGTTTGTCCAAAAAATAATAGGATATGAATGAAAAGTCGATGTCGCGGTTTTAGACTTTTTAAACCCTAATTTATATTATAATACATACACCCAAGAACTCCGAATTTAAATAAACATGCAAGACCTACGAAACTCCGGACTTCTGTGACTGTTGCAGGCTATGTTTGACCAATTTTTGACTGCCTCTCCGCTTTGCTTGGGTTTTACCTTTATGATGTCTTTGAAAACTTTGACAAAAAAAAAAAAAAAAGTCTTTGAAAACCATTTAATTTAATAAATTTATGAAAGTCAAAATTCACATTAAAAAATAAAAAATAAAACTTCGCATTGTTGATGCTCTATCAAGTGTCAACTTCTCCAGTACCAATTCCATAAACACAATTAGAAAGTTATCAAAAGAAATATCTAAACACCCTATTCTTCTGTAAGTCGATCCGTGAATACTGAATACAGTAGAGGGAAGTCAAAAGATGAATTGAATGAAAACTCCGGGTCGTCCTTTTAATTTGGACTTTAATTTTAAGGGGAAAAATTGAAATCTATTAGAATATAAAATTATCACATCGATTAACTAAGAAAAAAAGTTAAAGATATATAATATTTAAGAAAGTCTTATCAAGTAAGTTTAAACTATCTGAACAGTTGGACAGACCTACAATACACTTATAATAAGGTTCTCTCTTTTTTTTTTCTTCCTAATTTGCGCCTTATTAAATAACTAATTACCCCCGTTTTCAAACTATTTCCCAATGTGTCCCTGTTTAGTCGACTAAATGCGGGGCGTTAATTTTTTTTGCCCCCACGATTTAGTCGACTAAGCACCGTGGCTTAGTCGACTAAATCGCGACAGAGGGCTTTTTAAAAACTCCAATCGCGGCATTTGGAACCCTAATCCACAAAGAAACCTCCTCAAACCTCTCCTTTGTTTTTTTACCAAATCCTTGCTGAATCCGTTAGTGGGTAGCAAAGAAAACTTCATTCTAACGTCATTTGCGTCGATTTCGATATGTTCTCATCTCTATTTTGAATTTCCGCCGTTGTTCTTTCGTTTACGTGGGGGCTTTTACCTTTTCTTTGTCCGATTATTTATTAATTAATATTATTAATATTTTAGTATAAATTATAGGGTTAAACGTGAAACTCTTTATCATGTTCATGTGTGTATAACACGCTCGATAATATTGTGGGACCCGTTAGATAATCAACTTCTTTGTCATGCAGTTCGGATCCTATTGGCTCGTGGAGCTATAAAACAACCATAAAATTAATTTTTTTTTATTAAATTTTTATATTGAGGATTTTTCCGTTATGATTCTTAGTTATGTCTACAATCCTCACCGAACTTTAGAACCTTGTAAAAATCTTTTTTATTTTTAATTATTTGTCTACATTATATTTTAGGGTCATTTTTTTGTCTTCTTTTTTTCATTTTATTCTCATAATCTCATATAGATCGTTAGCTTAAAACAATATATTATTCAGATTAAATCTTTTATAAAATTATTTCTATAAACATAAATAAGTAAATTTAAACTCTTAAAATTTGATCTATACCCTTCATAATTGCAATCTGTAATAAATAAAGAAATTTTAAATTATAAAATATAATAATAATAATTTTATAAAATATTAAATCTAAAATATACATTTCATTATCTAAGGATGGAGATGAGATGATGATATAAAAGAAGGTAATAAGGATATCATTTTCCTATATTTTAATATGGTAACTTTTTTTATTCTCTATAATCTCATATACTAATATAATATTATAGCTAAGTAGAAAGATCGTATTTTGAAGGGCTTCCCTTCCGCAGGAGGAACATATGGCATATTTTTATCTTCTAATTTTTTCAATTTTTAAAGTGAAATATATATATATATATATATATATATAAACTATAAATAGACATTCGAACGTACAAGCATAAATCATTTTCTATTTTTATGAAAATATAATTTTGTTCAAATATTATAAGTGATAGGTTAAATTTATAACAAGTGGCCCCCCTAAATTATTAACCATTGTTATTACTCCCTCCCGTTCTTAATATGAGTAATGTATGAATGCTTTCGGAGATAGGTTGAGTACCTCAAGAAGTTGTTGTTGATAAGTTTGAAAATGAAGACATCATTAGGGATTTTCATATATATTTTAAATCAAGTATCTCTACTAATCAATTTGATATTTTGAATGTAATCAATATAAATTATAAATTTTGAACAACATTTCTCCATATTCAGGTTTAAGAAACCATAAAATTAATTTTTTTATTAAGATTTTATATTGGGTATTTTTCTATTAGGATTCTTAGTTATGTCCTCGATCCTCACTGATCTCGGGTGAACTTTGATTTTAAATATAAAACTCATTTTTACTTTTAATTAATTTGTCTACCTTCTAAAGAAATGAGGTTTTGCATAAACAAAAGAACAACGATGGAAATTCGAAATGGAGATGAAAACATACCGAAATTGATGCAAATGACATTAGAATGAAGTTTTCTTCGCTACCCACCAACGGATTCAGCAAGGATTTGGTGAAAAAACAAAGGGGAGAGTTTTGGGGAGGTTTTGTGGTGGATTAAGGTTCCAAATGTCGCGATTGGGGTTTTTAAAAAAACCCTTGTCGCGATTTAGTCGACTAAACCACAGTGCTTAGTCGACTAAATCGCAAGGGCAAAAAAATCAACGCCCTACGTTTTAGTCGACTAAAACAGGCACATTGGGAAATAGTTTGGAAACAAAGGCAAAATAGTAATTAGTTATTTAATAAAGGGTAAATTGGGAAAAAAGCCCTTATAATAATCATCAATCTTTCAATTAATATAATATATAAAATTAATTAGAGGCAAAATAAAACAAAAACTCATTAAATCCTCAAATAATTTTTGTTGGGCTCTTATAACAGGACAGATTTTTCATATCCTTCGCTTACCCAATTCCTACTGATTACTTTATTAAATACGATTCTTGCTGGATCCGCCTGTTACTGTATCCAAATATGAAGTACTTAGCTCAGTCCAAAAAACAATCAAGAACTTAGCACTAGAACCACTATGAAGAATGAAGATAGTGTTTGTAGGTGTATACCTCGATCAAATTGCCAGGTGCGCCAGAACTTTCCATAAGTTTTGTTTTATTTGGTTTCTTTTGTTCGTAAAACTCAAGAAAGATTATAAATAATTTTGTCATATTATTTGACTCAAATTTACATTATCTATGCTTTAAAAAATTGACAATATCTTCTTAGATATGATATTAACTTTATTTCAAATATCTATCTATCTATATATTTGCCGCCGAGAGTAATAAAGAATTAGCGTGCCGGGTTGGCAATTTTTTTAAAACAAAAACTATAACGAAAATATTTATATATTTAAAAATGCTTTTACTTATTTATTTTTCATATTTAATAGAGTAAAATACATCAACCTCCCCTTTATTTATTCTAAATTACAGAAACCTCCCTTCTATTTTGAAAATCTATAAGAACCTCCTTTAAAATCAAAATATATTTGGTATAAACCTCCTTCTAATTTTGATATTTAACTTTCATCCATCCAACCGTAGTTGACCGTTAAAATATAGTATTGACCTATCATTTTGACAAAAATGCCCCTACTTTACACACACATAAATATAATACTTAATTATCATTTACTTACTTATCTTCCTCCATTTTTTTTTAAAAAATGTCTTCCATATATTTTTGACAAAAAAAACTAAATTTTTTTCTCTAAATTTAGTAAAAATATTAAATGTATCATTAATAAATATTAATATTAAAAGATAAATTAGGGATTTGGCATAATGAGGGGTAAATTAGTAAATAATATTTATTCTAAAATATTGTTTAACTAAAAAATAAACTTTAAGAATATTTTTAGAATATTCTTTAATGGTGCTAATGATTTGGACTCAAGTGTATATTTTCAAAATAGAGAAAAAATTTGTATATTTAAGGCAAAACAAAAGGGTGGTTAGAATATTTTACTCTATTTAATATTATTAAGGTTGACGGTCAAAACTCAAAAGTATGGACATGCAACTGTCCACTTGCCCATAATATTTTATTATACCACCTCCTGTCCTTATATATAATAGCTAGTTATCAATCCACATTATATCACAAATTTATAATTTTTTTAAAAGTATTCTTATTGATTCACACATTTAGATATTTAATTTACATATAAATATAGTCCTTATAAAAGATGACATTTTGAAAAAAAAAAAATAAATCAACCTTTATTTAGGGTTTAGGGTATATAATATTTATTATTTAGTATACTATTTATTATAATCAGAAGAAACTGTTGTATGTAAGATTTCACCTGGTCATGTTGATAGACATAATGGTGTTAAGAAAGTCAATTTAAATCTTATTGTATATAAGTTCAATAAGAAGCTTGATTTTTGGTAGTCAAATCTTTGTATTGTCCATTGGATATTGTTGTAGTTAAAACATCTAATTTGAACTTAGGAAATTTGTAGTTAGGTTGACAATTGGACCAAAGTAACTTAATCTAATTTTCAAAGTTATAGGCGTGCAATTTGTCTCCAATGAATATATATTTTACTAGGAGGATTGTTCTATATATATTGTTTAAGAAATATAAAAATAGTTCATATCTAACTTTAGAATCATTAAAAAAATGTTAATGTTGAATAATCTTTAAACAGGAGTCATGTTGAACTGAGAAGATAACATGTTCTTATATATTCCCATCATTGCAATCCCACCATTTTTCACATCTTGATACTTAAGTGGATGTTTGCAAAGGTAATGCCACTGCTTTAATACATTAATTTGGTTTCAAATCTCCACTGCCATTCCATTGCTTCACTAGGGGGGAGGGGAGGGGAAGGGCTTAGTTTCTTCATTGACATACTGATCCCCCTATTATGTTCTCATCTGAGGCACAACATATGGTGCCCACTTACATATATTCCTGGATCATAGATCAGCGTCAGGCTATAGTTCCAACGTTTTGGAGATGGTGGACTCTGATATTTTGTGTATCAAATACTTTGTAATAGAATGCCCAAGTATAAAGGGTTGCAAATGATATCTTATAACGCCCCTACCGGCCTCGCCCTTTCGGGTGTCGGGTTAGTGCGATTTTAACAGCCCATCTGGATCTTCTTTATTTGGCATATGCGGAAGCCTTCCCAAACACGTACTCAAAATTAGACACCCGGCCCTATATTATTCATACGGAAGTGTCAACATTCTTTAGGGTCGTCGTCATAACTATCTGGGTGTCTTTGCTCTCTCTGCTCTGCTCACTCTTTCTACTGCAACTTCAAGCACTCCCTTCTGTGTGTCGTCTTCAAGTGACACTCCATTTTGCAGTTTGGTGCAACACTTCTCTATCGTGCTCACCTGCCTAATGGTTGGTTAAATTTTAAGGGTATAGTTAATGAAGTTTAAGGTTTTTCTTGATATGTTTGAAACATGTTGAAAGTGCTTTATAAAGCGGACAATTAAGATAGGTTATTTATTTATTTATTTTTTTTGGTGATAGATAGGTTAATTTTAATTGGAAGATAGAATGGGAAAGTAGTAATAATTTTGTACAATTAAAAAGAGAGAGAGAGAGAGAGAGAGAGAGAGAGAGAGAGAGAGAGAGAGAGGAAAATATGACTCAAAGACAAAAAGAAAAAATTGCATTAGACAAATTCATATATACCTCCTTTAAAATTAAAATGCATGCTACACAAATCCCTTTATATTTTGGGATTTTATTTCCATATATTCAAATTGTTAGTTGACCGTTAAGTTTCGGACTTTTGAATTTTTGATTTATCAAAATACCTCTTTTTAACATTAGAATATTTTTTTTTTCTTGATTGTAACATTAGAATTATTTAAACATGTCTATATGGGGGAGGGGGAATTTATACCACAAAAAAGGGAAAATTACATATAGGTCCCAAGGAAGAGAGATATTTACATTTAGGTCCCTTGAAATTAAATTACTCGAAGTCCCAAAGGACTTCGAGTAATTATTTTAATGTAAAATTACTTTGCCGCCCATAGTGCATATTTCACACGAAGCGATTAACAACACAAAATGCATAAATTAACAACGCAAAATGCATAAATTAACCACAACTTCTGAAAACATTCAATTTGTCATGTCTCACTTCCAGAGGCGATTAACAACACAAAATGCATAAATTAACAATACAAAATGCATAAATTAACCACAACTTCAAAACCTTCAATCGTCATGTCTCACTTCCAGGCGATTAACAACACAAAATGCATAAATTAACAACACAAAACGCACAAATTAACCACAACTCGAAGTGAGACATGACAAATTGAAGGTTTTTAAGTTGTGGTTAATTTACGCATTTTGTGTTGTTAATTTATGCATTTTGTGTTGTTAATCGCTTCAGGTGAAAGGGCAAAGAAAGTAATTTTACATTTCAAATAATTACTCGAAGTCCCTTGGGATTTCCGAAAAGTAATTTCGTAATTTCAACGACCTAAATGTAAATATCTCTTCCTTAGGACCTATATGTAATTTTCCCCAAATTTTTGAGCTCTGAGGACCATGGAGTTTGGATGTAAGGCCAAAAAACCTTCAGGCAAAGACCAGAAGGAAACAAGTTTAGCAAAAACCGATGGGTGGAAGCAAAATCGTACCCGAAGAGCAGAAAAACCAGAAGGCTCTGAGGATATGAGACAAAAAAACAAGTTTAAGAAACTGCAAAAAGAAGGAAGGAAAAAGGGCAGCCAGAGGATGAATAAAAAAGGAAAGGACTAGTCTGAAAATTTTGTCTTTAAGCAACAGGTGAACGTGAGCGCAGTAAGTCAACCAAGAAGAGTTCGAGCAAAAAAAAAAAAAAAAAAAAAAGGAAGAGAGAGAAGACAAGAAGAAAGAGAAGGGACAATGATACAACAAATGTGAGTAGTGGGATGCAGATGGACAAACTTCTACGGATAAAGTGATGGGCCCAAGCCCAACTAGTAAACAAAAGAAGGACAAAGAAAGGAAAAACATAGTGGGTAGGAAGATAAATGCAATAATACGGCCCAAGGTCATCTCTTCCCTTTTGAAATGAAAATATGCCATGAGGGCCCACCAAGTTGTGTTTAAACTCATAACAAAAGTTGTGGGTTGGAATCTGATGGAAGGGTTTTGTTTGTAAACGTCTGTAAAAGATCTTTATAAACACTCTTCAATCTACGATGCTCTGACAGCCCTAGGACCCAATACTAAAAAAAAAAAAAAAAAAAAATTGAGCTCCTCAATGGCGTGAAAGAATCCAATCCAACGACAATTTTAGACAATTAAAAAAAATGATCCACGTGGAATGTAGGAACCCAAAAAATGTGACGAGGGTGTTAGTGTTTCCAATAATTGCCAGCCTTCTATTCTAAAAACTCCAACACTCCAAGATATTTTGTTCAAAAAAAAAAAAAAAAAAAAAAAAAACTCCAAGATATTGAAGAAGAGACGGGGGTAACGCTAAAAATAACTCCAGATCAATATTAATTGCATCTTCCAAACTTATTATTTATTAAATTATTATATTTATTTTATATTCAGGGTTTAGGGTATATAATATTTATTATTTAGTATACTATTTATTATAATTATAATATGATTAGAATTACCAACGAAAATTTTTGTTTATATTAATAATTCATTTTTATTCTACGGGGTAACTGGGCCATCCGTATATCAATTTCTCAGTCAAAACTACATGATCTCACATCTCACCTATTAATAATGTAGTTTTTTTTTTTTTTTTTTTTTTGGCCAATATTAATAATGTAGTTTGCGCAACACAAGTCTTCACATTACTTAGCATATTAAAATATATTGACGAAACTGCATTCCTATTTCTCAGGTAGGTGGCTTCTGTGTTTTTTATATAAAGTAATCCTATTTATAATGTGAAATATCAATATAAGAATGAATTATATATATATATATATATATATATATGGGAAAAGTATTTTCCGTCATCGGAGATAAAGTTATCTCCGTGAGCGTAAAACTACTGTTTTGAATTAATGAAGGGTGCGTTTGTAATTTTAGATGAATTAATGAAGGGTGTTTCCGTAATTTTTCACTCTTCATTAATTCACCTAAAATTACAAACACACCCTTCATTAATTTAAAACGACGTAGTTTTAGGCTCACTGGAGATAACTCTATCTCCAGTGACCGGAGAAAACTTTACCCATATTATATACACATATATATGAATATAATATTTCATATCTATATGTGTATATATATTTGTAATTTTCTCTCGTGGATCAGATCTACATTACTGTAAATATTTTTTATTTTATAGGATATTTTAGGGAAATGGCTGGGCGGCTAATCCATAAAAAGTAAAATATGATGTGTGAAGATAAAGTGATGTGTTGGTTGACTAGATATGTGTGTATGTAAAATGCGAGTATTTCCAATGAAGGATATGATAACAATCATATCCACGTACTAATATAATAAAATTATAATATTATCACAATATTATATAATATAAAATCTCGTGATATTTTTTAAGATATATTGCTTTCACTATTCCTCAAGTTGGCACATGAAGATTACGAGTACCCACTTTGATAGAAAGCTCTTAAAATCCATAAGCGACGAGTTCCTTTGTAAAGATGTTAGGGACTTAATGCTTCATCCAAATTTTTAATGCAGAGATATCTTGAGATATTAATTATAATATTTTTAATATTAGTGTATAAATAATAATACGCCATAAATAGTAAGTTATGCTCATAATTTTATTTTAATACTCTTTCAACTTTTTAACTAAACATGTATTTATATTATTTTCTAATTTTTATTAGTTTTTTAAATATAATTTTCTTAACAAAATAATATAATCTTGTGAAAATAAAATATCATTATAGTTAATATTTCTAATTATATTGATTATTTATATACGAATTTATTATATTAAATATAATCATGTAAAAATAAAATATCATAATATTTCTAAATTCCCAAACAGAGAGCTAATATCAGGGGAATTTCAGTTAGCTGGAGCATATGAGAGACTACAACCCACCAATTGTTAACTGACCATTAGGCTCTGTGTATCCGAGTTTCGTTATTATTGAATGCGTCATAATACACGCACTGCAACATAATTCTTCACACTTACTTGCAGAAAAATATAATGACGAAGCAGCAATGTAATTTCTGGAGAGTGTTTAAGGCTACTTTCTTCAGAAAGGTACTCCTTTTGTTGCTATATTTTTCAAATCTTAATGAATTGCTTGTGGCATAGAATTCTCACATCACCATACGATAAATTCTCAATTGGCCTTCATTATTTCGGTTAAAGATAGGAATTGAATTTGAATTATTATTTGGATTATTTGAATTTAAATTATTGTTGCTATTTGAATCATTGTTATTATTTGAATTTGAATTATTGTTATTAGATTAGAATAAGTCTAAGGGAATATTTGAAAGGTTGTTACTTATTATTGTGCTCATGTTATAAATTTACCGAAGAAAAAGAGAAAAATACTCTTCTGGATTGAATTTTAACAATTTCAAATTCCTCTGGATTGAATTTTAACAATTTCAAATCGTAGGCACAAGAGCCTCGATCTCAAAATAACAACCTGAGCCACACTCCGTGCACGGAAGAAGATGCGAAGATCAGGCGCTATATCAAGGGTAATGAAAGACCTGATCTTTTACGCTGTAGAATATTGGAAGATTCCTATGTTTTTGATATTATAGAAGAGACAAAGCCAGTCCTGAGGAATGTTATGGAGGCATTAACTGATCCTGATATCCGCTTAATTGGAGTCTATAGCCCACATTGCCACTACAAAATAGCTCTTCTTGAAAGAGTTTATACAAGAATTCGTAGAGAGCATCTCTTTGATAAGATTCTTACTGCAACTGTAACAAGAAAACCTGATGTGAAGAAGATCCAAGAGGAGATTGCGTGCCAACTAGGGCTCACTTTTAATCACAAATCCAAAGATGAAAGAGCCAAAGAACTAATTGAGAGGTTAAAAACTGAGCAAAAAATCCTTATTGTTCTGTGTGACCTCTATAATAAGGGGCTTGACTTGATCAAGATAGGAATTCCGTATGGTTCAGGTTGCAAGATATTACTCACTTCTACAACTGAAGATGTGCTAACCAACCAAATGCATACCCAGATAAATTTCACGGTCTGATTCTCTTCACTGTGAAAACCTTTGGCCATTTTTTTTTTATCAGTGTTATATATTTTAAAGGAGCATGCATATTATATGTTTGCTCTTTTTGTTTTTCTTCATTCCATTATGTCTCAGGCTATGTGTGAGTTGTATTCTGTAATTTTGATTAGTTTCTTCTTTACGACATGTAAGAATATATGTTGAAGAAGTTTCTTTGTGCAGTCCATCACAAAAAAGATACTAATTGATCCCTTCAAATTAATGAGTGTTGAAAGAAAAAATATGGTTCCGGACTAGGACCATTGGGAAACATATATGTATTTCTTATTCGTTTGAGTGAATAAGGTGTATATGTGTTTTCATCTTTGCTGTCTTGGGGTAATTTGGTGGTTGTATTTGTTATGGATCTTACTTCTGTTTTGTTGATTCTAGGTTAGTGTTTTTAAATATACTTGGGGCTGCCCGCAAATTTATTTATTTATTTTAAAAAGGTAACAATGTTTGACGGTTATTAAACCGTCTTAAGATTATCACCTATTTGACCCTTAGAATGAACAAGGGTAACGTTTTATTTTTGGGGAAGTTCCTTATCTTGATTATCTATAAAATTCTCATCTTGTATGTTGGTTCTAATGGAATTTTAATCAAGGTGTTGGATCATCACAATGTATTGGTATTCTATTCAATTCTGTCAGGCTGTGCATTCGTGTTTGGTTGTTATTGAGTTGGTCAATACAATACTGCGATTCAAAATACTCCTCCGATGGTAGAGATGTTTTGGCTGATCTTTATACTTCTCTTTTCCAGGAAGAAGGCACGGACGAGCCAGAACACAGGAAGTTAAGGTGGGATTCTGTTCTTTTTTATGCATTAATTTGGAATGGAGAAAACCAGTCCTGACTTCTAAAACAGAAGATGTGCTTTCCAACCCCATATATGAACACTAAAAAGAATTTCATGGTCTGATAATTCAATATGTTGAAAAAGCTTCAGTTTCATTAGAGTTTTTGTTTTTTCATATATATGGGTGTGTAAAAAATACTCCTCTGTTCCTAGTTTATAGTGCAAATTTAATATGCATGGCGTATCGGTGGGTGTTGAGGTTAATTTATATTTTGCAGATCTTAATGAATTGCTTGTGGCACAGAATTCTCACATCACCATAAGATAAATTAACAATTGGCCTTCATTATTTCTAATCGCAGGCACCCAAGCCTCAATATCAAAATAACAACATGAGCTACACTCCGTGCACAGAAGAAGAAGTGAAGAGGAGACTCTATGATAGAGTACCGGAGTAGCGTGAGATAATAGAAGTTGGGGAGAGTTAGAAAATTCAGGAATAAATATTTATTAATATAATTTTAGATATTGTTTATTTAATCGAGTATGCTTTTATTATTATATTTAGGAAATTAGGAAATAAGTGGAATATCCCACTCGATAGATTTAGTTGTTAGAATATAGGATCAAGAGTTATCTGAATTTCATACTTTATATTTTGGATTTCGTATTTATATTTTGGATAGAGTCTTTCTCTTTGTAAACTATTATAAATAGGCACAACATGTTACACCTCTACCGGCCTCGCCCTTTCGGGTGGTGGGTTAGAGGGATCCTTTTTATTTAATTACCTTTCCTTGGATTTCTTCTTTTTTACAGTTTTCGGAATGGAAGTAGAACTTCCCTTTTCTTCTTCTTACCGTTCGTTTGTTGATCCCATTTTTAAAGAACTTAAAAAAAGAATAAGATTACTCGGTCCATTTAAAAATTTATCAGAGTGAACGTAGCAGAGCACGAGACCAAGTTTGGACAAGTCTACTGTACTGACAGACCAAGTTTGGACAAGTGTACTGTACTGACAAACGTATAAATAAGTCCCCGAAGGGTTAGTTACAGTCATCCGAATATAGTATTAATCATTACAGTCAACCAAAATATAATAATACAAAAAGCTATAGGGCATTCCTTATTTCTTCAACTCGACGCATTTTGCCCTAACTTCTTCTGCCTCCGCCTACTACTTTCTCACCCCGTACCTTCACAATGGTCTGGAGTTCAAAATTGAACCCTAGAGTAACTGTTAGACTCAAATACTACAACAGTCTGGAGTTCAAAATTGAACCCCAGAGTAACTGTTAGACTCAAATACAATATGTATGCGGTGCATGTAATGCAAATCACAATCAGAAAAATAAAAATAAATTCTGCCTCAGGCACAATAATCCGGCATGTATGTTCTCGCTCTAGCACAATCCGCAGACTGCCCGGTCAAGTCAAGCCCCTCGGTACAATCAGTGCGCGGGGCTTCGTAGTCGAGCGCAGACCCTAACTACCTAACCCAAGAGGTCTCAGTAGCAACCTATAAACACACAGTCATATAGGCCCTACTTACCTCACATACCTCGCTACTGCAGTAGAAACCTAAGGACACACAGTCCAATAGGCACTATAGCCTAATCATACATGCCCTAGGTAATCGTATTAGAGCCCTAAGGACACACAAAGTCAATAGGTGTTACACCGATCTCCTACATCAGGATCAAACATAACATGCAAAGGCAACATAGAGTATGCAAGTCAACAGTTACTACCTGGCACTCCTTGAAATTAGCAAACACTTCTCTTGATGCTGAGAATATAGTCCACACGAGCTAATACCCTAGTTATAACAAAATATCAGCTAATACCCTAGTTATAACAAAATATCACACTTTCAATTATGTAAACCAACTCTACTCCTAATTTCTATGAACTTTGCTTACGACAGAATTGTTCCAGAATTGCTGTTCCAACTTCACTGATTTTTAATAAATTCCAGAAAAAATTGCATTAACACAAAATCAGTTTCAATGGAACCCTTGGGATGTCTAGTTTATGGAAAATAATAACAAAATCTATCTGGGTTTATATCCTTTTTCTTATTTACAAAGACCGAGCCTAACCCAAGTTTTCCAAAAATCCAGTGTTTCTGTTCCTACTTCAACGATTTTTAGAAAATTCCAAAAAAATAATTTTCACATGAAATCAGCGCCCTTTAAACCTTTAGGTTGTCTATTTTGAAGAAAAATTATATTCAGACCCAGAAAGTACACGTATTTTGACTTATAACCACTTTTACACCTCCTAGTCCAAATTCAACCTGTTGCATCTGTACCAAATTGAGAAATTTTTATCTTCTAGTAGAAAAGTCCAAATCATACAAAAATATACATCAAAGTGAACCTGAGGATGTGTAATTTCTACCTGTAAAATTTCAGCCACAACCGAACTCATTTACTATTTTTAAGACCCAGTTGAAGACACACTGCCAGAAATTCCAGAACTGAAAATAAGCTTAGTTTAAGGGGGTTTTCGGTGTTTTCTACTTCGGAAACTCAAACCATAACCATACCCTACACAAAATCATGTTCCAGAGCTATGTGTGACCTTAAAAATGAAAAAAAAAATCCAACCCTAAAACCAAGTTCCTACCTCATGGACGAAAACACCATGGCTAGAACTCAAGAAAGCAAGGGTTTTTGGGTTACCTAGATTCGGCAAGCCGATGGATAGGCTTGAGATCTTGATCCTTGAGCTTGGACTATGGTGGAGTTGCAGATCTCTTTCTCTCCTATTCTGGAATTTTCGCCCCTCTAGGGGTGAAAATGATGATTCAAAGGCTTTTAATAAAGGTTAACTTGATCCGGTAGAACTACAATTAACAGGCGTAATTTCTGACTGTTGTGTAATAATGAGATCTGAGTATTTGACTTATTTCTCAAGCTTTCTAGAATTCTCCAGGGTCTCCTAGGGTGCTGCCACGTGCTGCCTCCCTCAACAAAAAATATCTGGATATTTTTTGCTTTTAGGGCAAATTACGCGTTTTGACCCAAAACTTTTGAAAATTGTAATTATGGCTAGGGGTGAGCAAAACACCCGTAGCCTGCTCGTCCGCCCGCACCCGTAGTTTTTTCACCCGTTTGAACCCGCCCGGATTGGGCCCGTAAATAGCAGTGCACGGGCTGCCCGTGCCGTGTAAAGATAAACGGCGGGATACGGGTTAGGCCGCGGGGCACCCGTTTCCCGCCATTTACCCGTGTATATATTATATAAAAAAAATTAAATGTAATATTTTAATTCTTCCCTACTGTCTTGAGTATTGCTCTTGGTCTGGTGGATGAAGAGTTGCGTTTTGACCCTCAGATTCTTCCTTCGATCCTTCACAGTTCACACCGTCAATTTTTTTGTTTTTTGTTTATATCAATTTTTAGAAAAAAGTTTTAAACTTTAAAACTCCACACACGAATCACGAGAACCTTCATTTCCTTTTCCCGTAAATCTTGATGCCGCCCCTCACGAATCACTATAGCTTTTCTTTCTCCTCACGTCTTGAGCTCAATCAAACGTAGAGTTTTCCTTTCCTTTTCCCTTGCTGATGTCGTCTCCTTCTCTAAAGTCCTCATCTCGTCTTTCTCTCTTACCTATCTCCTTTCCCACGTCGCCGTAGCCCATGGTCATCTCCTCACCTGTCGCCGCTGCAATGACGACAAATCGACTTCGTGCTTCTTCTTCTCAAATCTGTTCAATTGTGTCTGTCGTCTGCAATCTCATCTCAGATCTGTTTGCTCCCTCTCAAGCATAAAGATTTTTCAGATCTTGTCTTCGCATTTCTCGAGATCTCGCCCGAATCATAAGGATTTATCTCCTCTTCATTTTTTGATTTTTCTTCCTCTTCTTCTCGCTTTGTTCATGGTGGTGTGAGCCTCGTGATCAAAAGTGTGAGGAATGAGAGTGAGGGAACAAGTTTTTTTTTTTCAAAAAAAAAAAAGTGGTCACGGGTTCCCCGGAACCCATTAGGACCGCCCGTATTTACCCGTACCCGTTTATTACGGGTTAAACGGGTTACACTACGGGTATGGGGCAGCCCCATACCCATGAGAAATAAACGGGCGGGATATGGGTTAGGCCCCAGGGCAGCCCCGCCCGCCCGTTGCTCAGCCTTAATTATGGCCCAGAAATTTTTAATAATTACCACCCTTTCCCCACTTTTTTGTCTGCCCAAATGGACATATGTGGCGCCATTTAGGGCCCACATGCCTGATCCAATTATTTTTTACACATTTATTCCCATTTTACCCTTTTTGTCCAAAGCGTGGGTCTCACGGTTGACTTTTGTATTGATTTTTCTTTTCTTTCTTTCCAACCAATTCTAGAGAATTCCAGAGGCTCCTAGATTTTTGCCATGTGGCGCCTCCTCTTCTACAAATATCTAGATATTTTCTTTACATTTAGGGAAAATTACCTACTTTGGCTCGGAATTTATGGAAATTACCAATTTTGGCCCGGGCTCAATAATTACCCTTGACTTTTTCCCCAAGTCTTCTAGACTTTTCCTATGCCTAAGTGGCGCCTCTTGGGTCCCACAATTTAGATCCCCGGTCTTTCCGTTCTACTCGGTCCGGTCTCCATCTACCGGTTCCCATGGGTCCCGCTGGTCAACAGGGTATTTTCCCTTTGGGCTTTCTTCAAATTTTCCCCAGATATTTTCTTCCAATTGGAATATTGATAACTACAAGTATATTGGTTTCAAGTTTTGTAGGGGTGTTACATAGCGGCTCATTAATCAAGTATCGAATCTTCAAAGAGTAAATTGGTATGAGAGATTCTCCTTGGACTTTAATAGTCGATGGGTGACGATTTGGCTCATCTTCCTATTAAGGATTTGGTTGTTGTTAAAGAGTCAGTGAGATACGTACTTTCTCTTTAAAACATAGTAATTTAAATTCTTGCTTATTCTTTATCTTATATATCCTCATTGTCTTCTCAACTTATTTTCTTTTAACAACTTTAGTTATCTCTCTTTACGTTCTCATTCTCATTTAACTTTCCCATATGCTCACCCAAATCGCAACCTTACCACCATGGTCATTTTGCCTTAGAATTTTTTTAAGGAAAATTTTAAAAACAAAAGAATATAAATAAGAAAAATATATTCATGAAATCTAGTGAATACGATAATATAATAAGAAAGTCAATTATTTTACAAACCCGTCATTTAGAAAAAAAGCAAGGTTAAGTGTTATTAGAAATGCAGCTACATAAATTACAAAGAACGGTGGGCACTTAATAAGTTCAAGTACCTATATCTTGATAACAAAAGTATATTATAATAAAAATAATTACAATGTCATTCTTCTAGGCCTTATTTTTTAGAATTCCATCATAATTGCCTTATTATTAATACTATCAAATACATCTTTTTCAATATAAGGCACTAAACAATCATATCATTTAACTATTAATCCCTCATCAGATTACAAAGTGCAATCTTGATGTAGTAAGGGTGTGCACTTAATTTAAGAGTGGACAATCATTCAAACATGTATTAATTCAAGGAAAGTAGACAAATAATGCTAATGTTAATGGAAATTTAAAACCATTATATTCAAGTTATTAATTCAAACTTGTTTAACTTGATTTTTTTTTTTTTTTTTTTAAAAATCAAATCCCAAATAGTGCCCCCCAATCAACAACGTGACTCCGCCCTTATCACCCTATATCAAGGGTAATAAAAGGCCGTCTCTTTTCCGTAGAATATTTTGCGAATCCTATGTTTTTGATAATATAGAAGAGACAAAGCCGACCCCGATATATCCGCTTAATTGAACTCACATTGCCATTACAAAGTAGCTCTTCTTGAAAGAGTTTATACGAGAATTCATAGAGAGCATCTCTTTGATAAGATTCTTACCGCAATCGTAACAAGAAAACCTGATGTGAAGAAGATTCAATAAGAGATTGCGTGCCAACTAGGGCTCACTTTTAATCACAAATCCAAAGATGAAAGAGCCAAAGAACTAATTGAGAGGTTAAAAACTGGTGGAAAATTCTCATTTTTGTGTGTGACCTCTATAAGGGGCTTGACTCAAGCAAGATGGGAATTCCGTATGGTTCAGGTTGCAAGATATTACTCACTTCAACAACGAAGATGTGCTAACCGCTAACCAACCGAATGCATACCCGGATAAATTTCACGGTCCGATTCTCTTCACGTGAAAATCTTGGCCTTTTTTTATTTTTATTTTTATTTATTATCGGTGTTATATATATTTTAAAGGGGCAGTTAGAAATAAATATAGTTGTATTATTTATTATGTCCATTGTATTCTGAAATAACCCCAGAGGGACATGTGTCATTGTATTATTGGTTTATGATGCTATAAATAGAAACACACTAGGTCAAGGTCACTATTCAGAACCTGACCTAATTCCTATAATTCTATTTTCTTATCTTGGTACCAGAGCTCAAAAAGCCAAAAAATGGCATCTTCTGGGAACCCCACCACCCAATCAGATACACCCATCAACCCTAATCCCAATTCCAATACCGCCGCTGCCTCTACTACTGTGCCCTCAGCTTTTTCTGTGTCACCCTCAGCCTTCCCTGCCACTATGCCGTCCTCTTCCCTTTTTCCCTCCAACTCGACCTTCCCTCTCTTCTCCTCAGCAGCGCCTCACACCTTCACCACTACTCCAGTCGTGCCCTCTCACACCTTCCCTTCCTCGACATCTCCCTCTTTTTCGTCCTATTTTTCTCGGCCTCCACCCTTCTCCGCCACACCCTTCTTTCCCTCTGCCGTCCCTATCTCCACCTACGCCCCTCCGTTGTCTCCTCTCTCTTCCCCTTCGATTTTTCCCACCACTCAACCCTCTTTCCCAAACTATGCTCCCTTCTCTGGTTTTCCCCAAATTTCAGGTCACACTCCTCAGGTTTCGAATCGGACCCCTCTTCTCAGCTCCCTCAATCAAGGGAATCCCGTCAAGTTGGACGGTGATAACTTTCTTACTTGGCAGTCGACTCTTCTGCCGATCATCCGGGGTCATCGTCTTGAAGGCCATCTTCTTGGCACTACACCAATCCCACCGGAGTACATCCTTGATTCAGCTGAACAAGTGTGCTCTAATCCAGCGTACGAGGACTGGCTTGCCACTGACCAGATCCTCCTTGGCTGGCTGTTCGGCACTCTCACTGTTGCCATTGCATCTCAAATGACTTCATGCACTACTTCTGCTGCTCTTTGGACGGCTATCACGGAATTTGTAGGAGCAAATTCCAAATCGCGAATCACTTTTCTTAAAAGTGAGTTTCAGCAGATTCGCAAAGGTTCGTTGAAGATGAGGGACTATTTAGCAAAAATGAAGTCTCTCTCTGACAACCTCAGGCTTGCCGGCTGTTCATTGTCACTCACTGATCTCGTGACTCAGACCCTTGCTGGTCTTGATAGTGATTATACTCCCATAGTGGTTATTCTCTCAGAGAAAGACAACCTTACCTGGTCAGATCTTCAGTCGAAGCTTCTCACCTTTGAATCTCGGCTTGAGCAACTCAATACGTCTTCCACTAACAACTTGTCCAGTGCTTTCGCGAATCTGTCTTTTCACTCTTCCCCTACTCACTCTCGCCCTTCTCAACCTGGGAGAGGCCGAGGAGGGCGTCGGGGAAGAGGTCCAGGTCGCTCCAACCGAGGGTCATTCTATGGTCGTTTCTCACCTGGAGGTCGTGGCAATCATCAATCACAGAACCAGTCTCATACCAAGGTCTGGTGCTATCTCTGTGACAAGCCTGGTCATGATGTTGCAGAGTGCTATCGTCGTTTTGACAGAAATTTCAAAAGTCCTCGTCAACAAGGTGGTGCTTCTGCCTACGTAGCTACAACAGATACTATTGATGATCCGGCTTGGTATCTCGACACCGGTGCAACCCATCACATTACCAACACTCCTGAGAATGTCCAACCAGAGGCAAACTCAGGTATACACTCTGTTTCTGTGGGTAATGGTGCTTCTGTTGAAGTTGTTGGTACTGGAAATGCAAAACTATTGTGTGATAATTCATCCACACTGTCTTCTTTGAATTTAAATGATGTCCTTATTGCACCTAGAATGGCTAAGAAGCTTATCAGTGGTTTTAAACTCACTAGTGACAATAATGATGTGTTTGTTGAGATTCACTCACATGGGTGTTTTGTGAAGGACAAGAAGCGCCATAATGTCTTGCTGCAAGGAAAGGCAACCAGAGGTCTCACTCCAGGATTATACAAAATTGATAATCAAGTTGTTCCTGCAAAAGTCTCTGCTGCTAGCTTTATTTCAGTTGAAAATAGTAGTTCTAGATCTAGTAACAATCTGTCTACTTTAGAATTTTGGCATAGGAAACTAGGCCATCCTAGCAGATCTATTTTACAAAGAATTCTCACAGATTGTAATATTTCCTTTGATGGTAATGAAGAAATGAAGTTTTGTGAATCTTGTCAATATGGGAAGTCACATAGACTCCCTTTCTCTCTTTCACAGTCACGAGCCTCACATGTTTTAGACCTGATTCACACTGACCTCTGGGGACCTTCTCCTATAAAATCTGTTGGTGGATATCGGTATTATATTAGTTTCTTGGATGACTATAGCAGACACACATGGGTTTATCCCTTGAAAACTAAAGGCGAAGCTTTTTCAGCCTTTAAGGTGTTCAAAAACATGGTTGAAAATCAATTTGACAGCAAAATTAAAACTCTCCACAGTGATTGGGGAGGCGAATTTCGCATTTTCCAAACTTTCCTTGATGAGAGTGGTATTATTTTTAGACATTCTTGTCCACACACCTCTGCCCAAAATGGTAGAGTTGAGCGCAAGCACCGCCACATCATTGAAACAGGTCTTACATTATTGGCCCATGCTCACATGCCTACTTCCTATTGGTGGGAAGCCTTTGCAACTGCTGTATATCTCATTAATAGACTGCCAACTACTGTTTTGGGTTATCTTTCGCCTTTTGAAGTGTTGTACAGGAAGAAACCTGATTATAGGAACTTGAAAGCATTTGGTTGTGCATGTTTTCCTTGTTTACGACCCTACAATCAACATAAGCTCCAATATCACAGCACTAAATGTGTTTTTCTGGGCTATAGTAGTTCTCACAAAGGGTTTAAGTGCCTAAGTTCTTCAGGTCGTGTTTATATCTCGCGACATGTTGTTTTTAATGAACATGAATATCCCTTTGCTAATGGTTTTCTGCTGTTTCAGAAAAATTCTTCCTGTGAACTTGTGAATTTCTCAAGCATATCTCCTGTTATTTGTGAAGACTTTGTCTCAGCCACAACAAACAGGTTGTGTTCTGCTTCATCAGATGTTTTAAGCCCCGTTGTTGATCCTCTTACTTCAGTGCAACCAGAGCATCTTGCTTCTACTTTATTCCCTGAACAACCATCAGATTCACGGCTGCCTCTTGACTCCTCTCTTGGACATATTACTCCTGCTGCATCTGGTTCTGATCTCTCTGAAATGGAGTCTCCATCACTGTCGCCTGCACTAATCTCTGATTCTTCTGGTGGTTCTGGATCAGCCACTGATCTACACACATCAGGGCCTCTCTCTAATAGAGGATCGCCCCCAGTTGCTGTCTCTTCAAGTCCAATGACCTCTAATCTTCACTCTATGCAGACTCGCAGTAAACGTGGCATTTTTAAGCCCAAAGTTCCTTATGTTGGGCTCACTCATGTCTCTAATTACACACCTACTTCAGCTAGAGAGGCTCTACGATTGCCCGCCTGGAAACAGGCCATGAATGAGGAGTTTCTTGCTCTTCAACGCAATTCTACTTGGACTCTTGTTCCGCGGCTGCCCTCACAAAATGTTGTTGACAATAAATGGGTCTTCAAAAACAAGTTCAACTCTGATGGTACATTAGCAAAACGGAAAGCAAGGCTTGTTGCCAAAGGTTTTCAACAAACCGAAGGTATTGACTTCTATGAGACATTCAGTCCCGTCGTTAAGTCCTCTACCATTCGCATTATCTTAACTATTGCTGTTGCTTTAAATTGGGGTATCAAGCAACTTGATATTAACAATGCTTTTCTCAATGGATTCTTGTCTGAGCCTGTGTTTATGAAGCAACCTGAAGGTTTTGTTGATTCTTCTCGACCACACTATGTTTGCAAACTTTCTAAAGCTCTCTATGGTTTGAAACAAGCACCACGAGCTTGGTTTGACAGGCTTCGGAATGTTCTTCTCTCTTGGGGTTTCACAAATTCTAAGAGTGATATCTCTTTATTCATTTATTCTGACCAAACTCAAGTTTTGATGATCTTGATCTATGTTGATGATATAATTGTTACCGGTAGCAATTCTTACAGTCTTACCTGTTTTACTACCAAGCTACATAGCATTTTCTCCTTGAAAGATCTTGGCTCTCTTCATTATTTTCTGGGAATTGAAGCACACAGAGACACCACTGGCTTGTACCTAACACAAAGCAAGTATATTTGTGACCTGCTGGACAGATTCCATATGACTAATGCTTCACCATGCCCAACACCCATGGCTGCACATAAATCCCTTTCAGCATACTCTGGTGAGTTACTTGACAGCCCCTATGAGTATCGGAGTGCTGTAGGTGCTTTACAGTATTTATGTACCACTCGACCTGATATCTGTTTTAGTGTGGGTAAATTAAGTCAATTCTTATCACAACCCACCACAGAACATTGGAAAGCAATCAAAAGAGTTCTAAGATACCTTAGGGGGACAATTCATCATGGTATTCATGTTAAACCTTCTAATATTCTGGATCTTGTTGCTTATTCTGATGCTGATTGGGCATCTTGCCCAGATGATAGGAGATCAGTTGGAGGATATTGTGTATTTCTTGGCAATTCTTTAGTCACATGGTCTTCTAAGAAACAATTGGTCGTTTCTCGATCTAGTTGTGAATCCGAATATCGTTCACTAGCCAATACTTCATCAGAACTCAGCTGGATCCGTTCATTACTGACTGAATTAAATTTGAGATTGCGAAGAACACCAACAATATGGTGTGACAACACTAGTGCAGCCGCCCTTGCTGCAAATCCGGTGCATCACGCCCGTACCAAGCACATTGAGATCGATGTACACTTTGTACGAGATCAGGTATTGTCAAAAGTTTTGAAGGTTCAACATGTTCCAACTGAGTTCCAAATAGCTGACTGTCTAACCAAGCATTTGAGTCATCCTCGGTTCAGCTTCCTTAGAGACAAACTTGGAATTACTGTATCACCAGCAAAGAGGTCACAACAACTTGAAATTTCAACAACAACAAACAGGAAGGAGAAGAAGAAGAAGAAGGTTCCAAGTAAAGGAGGGAGTTAGAAATAAATATAGTTGTATTATTTATTATGTCCATTGTATTCTGAAATAATCCCAGAGGTACATGTGTCATTGTATTATTGGTCTATGATGCTATAAATAGAAACACACTAGGTCAAGGTCACTATTCAGAACCTGAACTAATTCCTATAATTCTATTTTCTTATCTGGGGCAAGCATATTATATGTTTTTTTTTTTTTTTTTTTTTTTTTTTTTTTTCCTTCATTCCGTTATGTCTCATGCTATGTGTGAGTTGTATTCTGTAATTTTGATTAGTTTCTTCTTTACGACATGCAAGAATATAAGTTGAAGAAGTTTCTTTGTGCAATCCATCACCAAAAAAATACTAATTGATCCCTTCAAATTAATGAGTAAAGGTTCTTCAAATTGCAGCAATGCAATTTCTCGAGACGGTTTAAGGCTACTTTCTTCAGAAAGGTCCTCCCTTGGTTGCTATATTTTTCAATAATTCATACAAATCCAGGATATCAGTATGTTCAAAGCACAAATACCAAAATAGAAAAATGCTAAAACATGTTTAACTGCAAGCATTTGATCACTTCTGAGACAACAGAAATTGAAAAAGGGAAAATAGAAAAATCTGTTTTGTTTTGTTTCTTCTTCTTTTTTTCCCTTTTTTTCGATTTTTTTAACTCTGGATTTAAGACAAGGGGAGCTCAATTGTTACCACTTCTCACTCTGAGAATGGTAAAGCTGAACAATCCAAGAGCAATAATTTTGTAAATTTTAGGCAAACTGTAGGAGAACAAAGATAAAGGAGGAATGATAGCAGTGCAATCAATCCAGTTTTACAGCTAAAAGAAAAATTTCACCAAAAGGCCAAACAAGTTCCACAACAATAATTAATATGCATTGAACCTTCGGAACAATGCACAAGATGGATGAGGTAAATTGTACTTACAAATAGCTTAATCACCAGCTACTAAAATAGATTAAATCTAGCAAATTGCCTTATTAAATAAGCAACTCTAAAAGGCCTATTAATATTTAACTCCTACATGGCTTCAAAAGAATACCAATGTAACACCATTCATGCACATTAATTATATGATTACAACACATAAAATAAAATAAGGAAAGATCATACTTCAACTCTTTCTTCCATAATTTCACAAGCAAATACAATAGATCCAAAGCAAATTACATCCCCAAAATGTCATAATCCTCTCAAACTGACTTCACTTTCTAACGACGAAATATTGGTACTTGCTATATGAGTGTTTTTGTTTTCCAAATGAAATCACAGATGCTTTCTTCTTTTTCCTCATCAAAACCCAACTCTGAAGAATTTACCATGAAGAAGTAATCGTCAAAAATATTTTGAAAGTCAAATTGGAAAACATGGAGTAAATTAAAGGCTTAATTAACAGAACTTAATAATTTACATCCTTCTTTTGTGCCAAGTTTTCAAACCTTTCCCCAAAAGTGATGGTTTCAACTAGAAATCTGCAGCAAAATACCATAAATTAGACACTTTTTTTATACCTTGAGTGAAAATTGAGAAATGAAATTCACTATTTATAAATATGACAAACAGTATAAATGACTGCAAGAAAGTTCATAAATGTCATTGCTTTATCCAATATAAACTCTTTTTCTTTCTTTTTATCCTAATGCTATCAATAACAATAGAACAAAGAATAGATTTAAATAACTTTAATGAGGCTCGGAGCAAAATGATACAAAACCTCTAATAACCGAATCTTGTAAATGAAGAACACTAAGCAGGGATGAACATAGGACATGAAATAGTGTTTCACACTCGAGTGCAAAGTGTCACACTCAAGTGTTATCAATGCTGCAACTTGCATAGCACACACGAGTTGCACTAGGAGTATGAACTAAATTGGCATTTTGCAAATTCATAGTACAAAACTATCATTTTTAAAATCCGTGGTACCAAACTGTCATTTATGAAATTTAAGCCCCAACGAATTTCTTTCTTATTCTTCCTTTTAATCAATCCAATTCAATAACTTATTTATTGATCTTATTCTTAATCATTCTCCATAATTGAACTTCATATCTTCTAATATTTGCATCTATATTCAAAGAAAGTTGGGACAAATGTTGTAAGAACCTCCTTCCTCTTGTTTCTCTCCAAATGAAAAGAATGATGTTTCCAAAGGGAATAAAGGGATCTAGAAGACTTATACTACATGATTAGATTATTGTCATTCGACAAAGTTTTTCCAACTTGAAGGGGAGAAAAATAAGTAGTTGAAAAAGAGAATACATTGAATTTCTCAAATGTACATTCTCAAATATAACAATATGAACCGGAATTTCATCAAAAATTGCATTCTTAATATATTATAAAATATCACCTAGATGTAGTTACTGACCTAAATGAAAATTCTCATATCTAATGTTCCAGTTGAAAAATGCTTCAATCAGTATAAATGAAAATGAGATATGCCTAAAGCATGAAAAAATGATCGATTCCAAAAGGAAAAAAAAGTGAGCAAATAATCAAGAGATTATATTGAGGAGGCAAGAATTGATACATAATTCTTTGTAAGATTCCAGAAGAGATTTAGGTACCTAAAAGTAATAAATAGAGTTCAATTAGTTATACCATAAAAGAAAAAAGAAACTGAAAAGATAAAGTTTTCAACAACAATTTTAATATAAAAAAATATCACATGACCAAATGAGGATCTTATATATAAATATGTTATAAGGTTCATACATAAAAGATAGTTGGCCAATAAAAAATAAAAGGCGCAACATGCAATATCATAACGTGAAATTATGCATTTCTAGCCTGAGCACCCGAAATGCGATATTAGTATCATATAAATGGGCATTCTTGTACGAAAGTCCCTGAAGGATTTAATGTGAGGAATATATATCTGAAAAATGTTATATACGCTTATGAAGTCCCTGAAGGATCAAATACATGTATAAACTTAGATTTAAGAGCATACGATAGTCGCGGAAGGATTCAAGTTACCTAAAGCATATTAGCTTCAAGGCGGTTCGAACCCACCACCTTGCCCATACGTGCACGATGCCTTAGCAATTGGGTGGAATGCTGTAGTGTTTTATCATTGCATATATATATACATACACACATGTATACATGTGTGTGTATATATACACTACATGTGTATACATATGCACGCGTGCACACACACAAATACATATATACATATATATCTACATATGTGTGTGTGCGTATACATATATAGGTTTATGGTTTGTTATATCATTTGACATAAGTTTTGTCAAGTCACCCTAAAACCATGTTGTTTTGGGGAACATAGTTTTGGGGAATTAATGAAGGGTGTTTTGTTAAAATTCATATAACAAATACAAAAACAAAAATATCAAAACACCTTTAATTAATTCCCCTAACTCCCAAAACAATATATTTTTAGGGTGACTTGATAAAACCTTATGTCAAGTGACATGACAAACGATAAACTTGGTATGTGTGTGTGTGTGTAATCAATTATTTATAAATATATATTTGTTTCTTATACAAAAATATACATTATTATCAAAATCTAAATATAAATTTAAGAATAATATAAAATAATTTTTCTAAATTCTTATAATTTTTAATATAAATTAATGTCAAATTAAAAAATTTTACATATTAAAATTTTTTTAATATGACTAAATTTTTGTCCAATTTCTAAAATTGAATTTTATTTTGAACTAACACACACATATATAAATATATGCATATTAAATTATATATTTTTATTTTATAAAAAATATATTACTAAGAAATTACATATACTAGATCATAATTTTAACAATAATTAAGGAAAAAATAATTTTTAAATATTTATATAGCTATTAATATCATAATTTTATTTTTATAAAGATATTATTGAAAAAAATTAAATTTATCTAAAATGATAATAAATTATTAACGTTTCCAACAGAAGTCGTAGAATTATTCTGTAACAAAATTAGCCATAAAAATTTCCAGGGCTAATTTTTGCCACATAATGAATTCGGTGAAACATTTTCGATAGAATTTGCCACGGAAAAGAATTGCGTGGCAAATTCCATAGGAAATTTAGTGTTTTTTGTGGTGCAAATTAATCAAGATTGTTATATGGTTTGAAGCAACCAAGGTGTATTTGATAATACTAACTCCATAAATGTCTGTTGGAAGAAGGATATCAAATATCTATTCTGCCATGTGTTTTTAAGTAAAGATCTGAAAGTGAGTTTATTATAATTACAGTTTATGTTGAAGATTTTAAATATCTTTAGTTCTCTTGAAGAGTTTACAAAGACTGTAAATTGCTTGAACTCTTGAAATGTATGCAAAATCTGCAAACTACTTAAACTCTGAAGATTTTGCAAATGTCAATAATTATTTAAAGAAAGTGTTCGACATAAAGGATTTGAGAAGAATATAGCATTTTCTGTGAAGAAATGCTCAGTCTGGAAGTATCATATCTTTAGACCTCTCTTTAGACCTCAGGAAGGTGGAAGAAATACTTGGTCCAATAGTATCATATCTTAGTGTAATTGGAGAACTTATATGTATCTAATTCATCACACATGAATTGATATATCATTTGCTTATTAACATGATATATTTACTCACCAACATGAAGATATTGCAGTGGACTACCTCAACAAAAGATAATGAAATTAGTATCCAACTTCGTTCTGGTGAAATCTAGAATATTTGTTCATGAAAGTCATTTCTTGCAACAATATTTGGGAAGCTTGTTCGTGATATCAACCTTCGCAGATTCAAGATATCAACTCATCATGTTGCCAAGAGGGGGAGCTGATATGCATTGTACTCTTTTTTCTTTTATCCATGGCTTTATTTCACTGGATTTTCCTAGCAAGGTTTTTAATGAATCACCACTTGATAGCGTATCAACGAATAGTGTAGTATTTTTCTTCTACTAAATTTTTGTCTCACTAGATTTTTCTTAATTAAAGTTTTTTAATGAGGCTCGGCCTGAAGTATTTTTTTTTTTTTTTTTTTTTTTTTTTTTTTTTTTTTTTTTTTTTTTGCTCTCTCTATGGGAGTTCTCTTCTCTCTTTGTGAGAGTCTGCTAGGTTCTTGCTTAACCTAGACTGGGGTGTGCGTGGTGGTTGCTCTCCGAGTCCCATCTCCTCATTCTTTTCCTTTCTTTCGTTTGTGCGTGTGGTGTGTGGCTTTGGGGGGGCTATCGGCATGGAGGTGGAGAATGGTAGTAACTCCAGAAGGATGAAACAGTTGTATTAGATTTGGAAGAGAAGGGCGAAAAGCTTGGTGGTTCTCTAATTGGGAAACTTCATGCAAACAAGAATCTACATATCCCTACTGTCATCTCTATGATTAAAAAGGGGTGGCATTTAAAATACGAGTTGGAGGTGCATGAACTTGACCGTAGCAAGTTCATTTTTCTCTTTCGATTCAGGGATTCTAAGGAGTACGGTCGTATATTAAAAGGAAGACCTTGGTCGATCCAGGGATTCCTTCTTAATCTCCAGTGTCCGGGAGGATTCTATGATTATTAAAGATGTTGATTTTGAAAGAACACCTTATCGGGTGCAATTTCATGGTCTTCTGTTGCTCGCTTTTGATAATAACAACGCAAGAGTCCTTGGAGACTCGGTTGGGGAAGCTGTTATGTTTGAGGAACCTATGAGGGGAGGTAACCGGGACGTAGTTTTATCGAAAGTTAGGTCGCGATCCACTTAAATGAACCCTCATCTCTCGGGTTTTGGGTTCCAAGGAAGGAGAAGGACCCAACTGGGTCTCGGTCAAATATGAAAGGCTTCAGCATTTTTGTTTCAAATGTGGTCGGTTGGGGCACGACAACCGTGGCTGTGATGAGGTCCAGAGCAGTGAGACAGGGATCGAAGGAGAACCTGATTTTGGCAGCTGGATGTGCACATCGGCTATGCATACGGTGGAGGAGGAGGTGATCGTGTGCAAGGATGACTGGTGTGAAGCTTTCTTCCTGGCTAAGGGGGATCCGTCTGGTCCTCCACGGAGGAGCCCGTCGCGGAAACGAGGGAGCCGGGCGGTGGTTGTGACGGGCCCTCGCCTTAGGGCTAACAATCATGAGGAATTTTCCGATGCTTGCCGTGTGTCTTGCCGGAAGAGAGTCCGCCCCAAAGCGCCCATGGTGGCTCTCCGGCGAGCCGGGTCCAACTGGTCGACGGCTTCGCGAGGTGGCTGTACCGGATTCCGTTCGGTGCGTGATGGTGTGACGCATGATGGGGGCGCGATCAAAGCCGAAAGACCCGTTGGTGATGGTGACCAATCAGGGGTCGGGTGTGGTCAGCAATGCCTCAGGGAATCACGTGCCTGGGGAAAAATCGATGCTGGAGGGAGGTATTTTGGAATTGGATAAAAATTCAGAAATAGTGGGGAGTGGGCCTACTCGGTTGGGCCATGTGTTTTTTAACAATACCACTTTGTCTCAAAAAGGCGTGAATGGTGGTCTTGAGGTGTTTGGGCTCGCTTCGGTTGGGCTCGGTCCAAGTGAGGCTTTTTATTTTATTAATGGACCGAAAAACGCATTTGGGCGATGGCAGCCCTCATCTCCTTTAATTCCCGCGGATTTGTCTCGGAATTCCAAAGGGGGATGACCGAATTTAATTAACCACACTTCACTGTTCCTTCTTTGACCCGGGCCCCGTTATTTGTGAAGTTGATTCCCCGAAACTAACATGGTTAGTTCTCTTAATTCTAATTCCCTTTATTGCATTGCTCCATCTAATCTCCAACCTTATAGTGTGGACTTCCCTAGTGATGATGAGCCTAGATTAAAATCTATTATTCCTCTTAATGGGTTGTCTCCTATATCGGCTGTATCGGTTGGCTTGAAAGGGATTAGGATCAAGAGATCTTTGGAAGAGGACTCTGAACCAGAAAAGTCAAGTAAGTGCAGAAAGTTGGTTTTTAATTCGGATGGGGATTTGCTTAATGATAAAAAGGCCCCGCCCAAGGAAAATAAGGATCGGAGACGAAATTATAAGTCGTCAAAAAGTTCATGCAGTCGGGACATGTAGAGGGCGTTGGTGCTTCGTTGGAAATCCTTCTCCTATTGAGATTGATTTTCCAGAGAGTTGGTTGGGTATTGATAACAAGGATGAGATGGATTTGGGATCTTCTTTGTCGAGTAACGGTGGTTGGATGGGACCAACCACCGGTTCGCCATGAATCTCTTAGCTTGGAACCGTCAAGGATTGGGGGTTGCCTTGGTCGTGAATTTGAGGGACGAGTGTTCCAAGAAAAACCTCACTTAGTCTTCCTTATGGAGACTAAGCAAAAAAGCGAAGGTAGTAAGGAAAGTCGCGAAGATGCGGTTTTAATGAAGAATGGATTGTGGACCCGTTGGAAAAAGCGGTGGCTTAGCTTTATGGTGGTCGATGTGATTACGTTAATATTCTGTTCTCGTCTCGCTAATATCATTCATACCAGTGTGATGTCTGAAACTTTTTCGACCCCATCATATATCACGTTTATCTATGGCCCCAATGATGAGGGAGATAAAATGTTGTGCTGGCAAGAGGTTCGTCGTATTAGTAAAAATATCAGGAATGCATGGATGTGTATTGGGGATTTTAATGATATCCTCTTTCATCACGAGAAAAGCGGTGGCCGTCCTCAACCCTGGAGGAGGATTCTGAATTTCAAATGTTTTGTGGCTGACTGTGAGCTTGAAGATCTGGGGTATAATGGACCTATCTTTACCTGGTGCAATAATCGTGATTATCCGGATACAATTCATGAGCGTATTGATAGAGCCTTGGGCAACTTGCAGTTGAGAGAATTATTCCCGTGTCTCCAGGTTTTTAATGTTGCTCCGGCTGGATCCGACCATCATCCTTTGTTCGTCCGGTTTCAATATGAGAATCGCCAGCATAATCGTGCCTTTCGGTTTGAGTCTACCTGGGCATCTCATGTGAATTTTCTTGAGATAATCAAGGGATGTTGGTGGAACCAAAATGATCAGAACACTTGGTTCTAGAAAATTTTGTGAGCAATCGAAGAGGTGTACGCAAAGGTTAATCGCTTGGAGTAAGAGGGAGTTTCCTAATAGTGGTAAAAGCATTGAGATTTTGAAGAATCATCTCGATCAACTTGCTCTAGAAGCCCGAACTCCGGATATTTCAAGAAAGATTATGGAGGCCAAAGGGGATCTTGACAGGCTGTTGGAGCGTGAAGAGCAGTATTGGTGGCAACGATCCCGGAATAATTGGCTAGGTGCTGGTGATAGGAACTCTCGGTTCTTTCATATCTCTACCATCAAGAGGAGGCAAATGTAACGAGAATCTCGTGTATTAGAAATGATGAGGGCAATTGGTTGTATGAGAAGGATGCTATCTCAAACAATATTGCTAGCTTCTTTCAGAGCTTTTCACCACTTCGGGGTCCGACCAATGGATACGGTCTTGGGTTTTGTGGAGCCTACTATTTCTTTCGATATGAACCATAGTCTCTTGTTACCGTTTCTTCGGAGGAGATTAAAGCGGTAGCCTTTAGTCTTGGAAGCAACAAAGCGCTGGACGATGGGTATTCGTGTAAATTTTATCATTCCTCCTGGTCGGAAATTGGTGAGTCTATTTGTTGTTTGGTTAAAGAATTTTTTGCCGGCCATCTCCTACTTAATGATTTAAATGAAACTAACATCACCCTCATTCCTAAAGTGCAAAAGCCTGAGCATGTTTCTCAATTCCGCCCTATTGGCCTGTGTAACTTCTCTTATAAGATCATTTCTAAAATCTTGGCCAATAGAATGCGGCCGTTGCTTGATACCTGTATTTCACGAGAACAGTGCCTTTGTTCCGGTCGGTGTATTCATGATAATATTATTATAGCCAATGAGGTATACCATTATCTTCGTCGCAAGAAAGATACGAGTAAGTATGAATTCGCCCTTAAAATGGATATGAGCAAAGCATATGATAGGGTAGAGTGGAATTTTCTTGAAAATGTTCTGTTGAGATTTGGATTCTGTGCTGAGTGGGTGTCCCTTGTGATGAAATGTGTTTGCTCTGTTAGTTTGAATATTTGTTTATCAGGTGATAAAGTGAGTTCTTTCACTCCGAGCCGGGTATCCGTGGGGATCCCCTCTCCCCATATCTCTTCATCATTATTGCGAAGTTCTCTCCATCATGATTAGACAAAGCCGAAAAGGACTATTTTCTTAAAGGAGTCAAATTGAGCCATACCGCCCGAACTTACACATAGTTTCTTTGCCGACGATGCCCTTCGTATATGTGTGCATCTCAACGGAACCGTAATCATCCGGGCGATATCCCGAAGATGTACTATCATGACCCCTGGGTGGTCGTCATCAATCTTGATAAGTCGAGTATCTTGTTTTCTTCCAATACCCCCGATGATGTTAAAAATATGGTGGGGGAATTCTTGGTATTCGTGACGAGAGGACCCGGTAGATATCTTGGTATCCCGAGTATATGGGGAAAGACAAAACATCGAGGCGTTGGCCTATGTTCGAGAACGAATTGCTAATAAGATTCAAGGTTGGGGTCATTTCTCCTCTCCTTTGCTGGGCGTGATGTTATGATTAAAGCGGTTCTCCAGGCTATCCCTATTTATCCTATGAACGTTTTCAAGTTCCCGGTTAAGACTTGCAAAGAGATTAGCAGTCTAATTGCTAACTTTTGGTGGAGCGGTACTGTGTCTGGTGGAACTACACATTGGAAAGCTTGGGGGTCTTTAACTACAACAAAGAATACTGGTGGGATGGGCTTCCGTGACTTATCTGTCATGAATGATGCTCTCCTGGCTAAAACTACATGGAGACTTTTGACGAGGCCCGAGGATCTGTGGGCTAGGGTTTTGAAGAGTGTGTACTTCCCCAAGGGTGGCTTCATGAAGGCAGGGAAAGGCCATAAAGCATCATGGTGCTGGTCTAGCATACTGGATGGTAGAAATTTTCTCATGCAGGATTTGCATTGGGACATTGGAGATGGAGCTTCTATCAGCATCTGGGACGATATATGGGTCCCTCAGGTTGTTTTTCCAGTGAAACTGGAGGATCTAAATCATGTTATAGCTAAGGGTAGGGTTTGTGATCTTATCGTCAATGGAAAGTGGGACCTTACTCTTATTGATGAGTATGTATGACGGATGTTAAGAGTGCTATTTATGAGATTGACATCCTAGGTAATGGTTTGCCCGACAAGTTAGTATGGACTAGTGCGCAGAATGGTGTATATTCTGTTAAAGGTGGGTATCATAAGTGTAAAGAGCTGATGTTGGCTAGTGGTTCTAAGGCTGGATCCTCAATTGTTGTTACCCCATCTTGTTGGAAGTCAACCTGGAAGATTCAGGTTATCCCAGGGTTCAAGCAATTCATGGCGGATCTTAAATAATGCGGTTGCTACCGGTGGGGCCCTTTATCGAAGAAAGAGATCACGAGTAGCCTCGCAGCTTTGCTCGATGCGGTGGAGACGGTGGAGCACCTATTTTTCCATTGCCCGTGGACTAGGTGTGTCCGGGTTTGGGTGTTCTCTTGGTGTAAAGCTTGATGTTGCTGGTATTGTGAACTTCAATGCTTGGTGGATTCAACTTTCAGGTATGTCTTTCTTAAGCGAGCAAAATCTCTCCTTAATTTGTTGGATCTTATGGTTTATTTGGAAACAAAGGAATAATCTAGTTTTTAATCATAAGGATCCTAACCCTATTGATGTCATTGAATGTGCGAGGAAAAACAATTTTGACTTCGGGTGAATTGCGATAAAAAGCATAGCAATCCGAGGTCCAAAGGGTCGCCCTTCTCATTTAGTTGTATGGTCCCCTCCATCGGTGGGCAAACTCAAATATAGCTGTGATGGGGCCTTTTCGGCCAAGACGATCAAGCGGCGCTATTGGAGTTATTTGTAGGGATCATTTTGGAGATTTCAAATGGGGTTTTGTGGATAAGTTGAAATCCATCTCGCTTTATGATCGAAGCTTTAGCTCTCAAGAGGGCCCTAATGCTGCATTGATGATCTCGGTCATGATAGTGTTATTTTTGAAACCGATCTGTCTCTCTCTTCGGAATGTGTTGATGCTAAAGCTCCGGATATGTTTGATTGGAGGAGTAGGAGCATTATTTTTGATATTATTTGTTTGTTGGGTACCAAGGTTGGGTTCTCTCTTTCCTTTACCCCAAGACGGGGTAATCGTGCCGCTGACCTGATTGCAGCAGATGCTTATAAAGGGGTGTGCCCGATTGGGTGGGTTTTCCAACCAACACCTTCTTTGCTGTCTCTTCTAGCCTTGGACTCCCAGAAGATGAATGTTGTTTCTCATGATGCTCCTCTTTCTGATCACCCATTGAGGGGGTGATTGTTTCGTGTTTGTTTTTAATTTGTGTGTATTTTGTTTTTGTTTGTAATTCATGGACTTGTGCTTTAGTTGGTGCTGGTTCTCCTTTGGGGTTTCTCTTTCTTTGGTGTATTCTGTTTTATTTGGGTGTATTATGTTTTGTTTGTAATGTTCTTGGAGTTTTAATAGAAGTATCCTTTGACCAAAAAAAAAAAAAAAAAAAAAAAAAAAAAAGATATCCAAGGGCATGTTATAAATATAATATTTGTTTATATTAATAATTCATTTTTGTTCAACTGGGTAATTAATCAGCCATCTGCACATGACACGGGTTATCCGTCTTTACCTAGTTTTACAATAAAGCCTAGTCAAAATTAACATGATCGCACATCTCACCAAATAAAGTAGTTTCCGAAACACAAGTCTTCACACAATTACTTGGCATATTAAAATATAAGATTAAGGTGTACAAATACACATGTGGTTTTTCTAAAAGTGCATCTAACATCAAATATTTTTTTAGATGAAAAAATGACTATGTGATTAAAAAAAATGATGCAAAAGGCATATATTCTGTTACTTTATGTTCGTGGAGCCTTTAGTTGCTTGAATGGAATATGTGACTTTTGTTCCACTTTTATAACAAATAGTCACTTTTGTACTCTAAAAAAGTACTTGAAGTTGGGCAAAATTTTGAAAAAACCATGTGATTTTTACTCTTTAACCCTAAAATATAAATATATACTGCATTCTAATTTCTGGTATCTTTCTCTCCTTCATGATTGAGTCCCATTCATGGTTGTATTGACCAATTTTCATGAATGTGGTTTCCATGTTAATTTTTCAATAAAGTAATCCTGTTTATAACTGCCTTCTTTATATTGACCTATATTCTGAGTGGTCATTCAAGATAGTCTAGGAGCTGCTTTTTAGATTTTTGCCATTTGAAATTTATTTTTAATTAACTTGTTACCCGTGTTGTTAGCATATAGCCACCCTCTTTGCTACAGCAGGTTTCCGTTTTGAATCATACATAGGAAGACTTCTTTTCATGCTGCCATGCACACTAACCTCCCTCCTATATGTGTGTATACATACATGCACACACACAGAATATATATATATATATATATATATAACATTCCCATGTTTATGATATTATTGAAGTTATAACCATTTGTACTGTTGTTGTTGACCGTGCCAAATAGCAATCTGGAACGGTTCCTATCTTTTTATTTAAAGCATCCCTTACAAATTTGACCCATTGCCAAAAATGAGTTCCTACCTGTCTGTGTAAGCTTACTCAGACACTAACCTCCATATCAATATCCTCATTTTTTCTGTACAATTCAAATTCAAATTTTCCCACTTCTTTGTGGAGGCTAATTAAAAATTAAAATATCTCGCTTCGCGGTGCCAAAAAGGATCTTCCCAGTAGAAAATGAAGGGTTGGAGACCATATGCTTTTAAGTGTGGGAGGTATGGACGCAAGGAGGAGGATTGTCCTTTGAACACCAAAAGAGAGCATGCTTCGCCGGAAAATGCTTCACCGGAAAAACCAGCAGATGGTACGACGGCAAAAGAGACAGAAAAGCAAAGCAATCCCTTTTCGGCGTACCTGGGATTTCGAGCTCTGAGGAATATGGAGTTTGGATGAAAGGCCAAAGAACCTTTAGGCAAAGACCATTCAAAGCGGATAACGATGGGAAAGCTCAGCAAAAACCGTACCTAAAGAGCAGAAAAAACCGAAGGCTCTGAGGATACGAGACAGCAAAACAAGTTTAAGGAAACTGCAAAAGAGTCGAGGAAAAAGGGTAGTCAGGGAATGAATCAAAAAGAAGAGGACGAGTCTGAAAAGTTTGTCTTTAAGCAGCAGGTGAACGTGAGCGCAGTAAATGTGTTTAATGTAGACTTGAAAGCCAGTATAAAGAAGATGTAATGGAACAACGTGGGATAGGTCATAAAAGCAAAGGACAAGGGAATTTATTACGTATGCTTTTGGACTAACATTACACATCACGTGACCACATGTGGCTGTTTAGCTGTATCTGTATTTCATCACTGCTTGGCTGTTTCATATCATCATCTGTTCTGTTGCTGCTTCTCGCACAGTACTATATTCATATTCCTCCAGACGATCACAGATACAGCTGTTGCTGAAGATTACAATGATTAAATTGACCACATTTTTAATCTTAAGCAACATGATTACTTTAATTAATGTTTATGTGAACTCGGAAATTTGATCGAAGAAATTATGCTGTGTAAACAATTTAAATTTAATCCTCCTCTAATCAATTTGAAGTTCTTTCAGACTTGAGGGCATAATTCTGTTGGTCTTAGAAACTTTGTGCTTTTGATTTTCCTATATATGTGACATTGTGATGTTTCAATAGTTCGTGGTCAATTCAAGGTTTGTTGAAGCAAATTGGTTGAATAGAGGTGGCTTAACCATATATTGTGTGTGGTAACAGTGCAGTTTTAGTGGGAAAAATTAGAGACAAGAGTTTGCTGCATTGCTACGCGATGGTTTTCTGCTAAATTTATATATCCTGTTTGAGTTATTTGGAGTCATAAAGGATGTATTTCTCAGAGGGACAAATGGGGTTCATCACTTTATAGTTCTTTTCTATGAAGACCGACACTCCTATATTTTAAAAATATGTGTGTCCGACACTCCGACACCGTTCGACACTCCGATACCTTCCGACACTCGACACTCCTATTTTTTAAAAATATGTATGGTTTTGAATATTACAAAATTGATGATGAATTTTTCTTTTATATTTTTTTTTTTTAAGAAAGGAGACATGGCTTTTATAATGAGGCCGAATCTACGATGAGCCAAAGCTGGAGGCCAAGATTTTACGGAATATTGAACTTGAATGTAAATTATAATATATATATTTAATATTAAAACGTGTCCTAACGTGTCGAAGTTTAGATTTTTTTAGGATTAACGTGTCGGAGTGTCGAGTCGTGTCGTATTTCGTGTCTCGTGTCGGTATCGATGCAACATAGGTTCTTTTTTAGTGGCCAGTATGAGCAATGATCCAATACGTGAGTGGATTCTTTCTGAAGGAAAAGCTACACAGATAACCAGAATCAGTCCTATTGGCCGGTGGAGGTTGTATCAATCTCGCTAGTCTGTATGACACTGATGCTGGCTCTTTTTTTGTTAAAACAAACAGGTATAAGACATGCTGACCGCCTCCCCGATCCTTCAAACATTGGTGGTCCAATCCTTGGCTTTCAAATGTTATTTACTGTATGTTGCATTAAAGTAAATGGTCGTCTCAAGAGATTATCTAAGCTGTTAGCAATAATCTGCATGATGATGGAGATTAGTTTAAATCAGTTCATACAGAAACCTCAGTATTTTTTTATTTTTTTTATTTATATCCCACCCGGTTCACGAGAACCTTCGTAACCTTAAGTTTATATTGATTCCTGAACCAATAAACCAATATAACACTCTATAAAAAGGTTTTCAATTTTTTGTGTGTCTCAATACATTTTTTTTAATCTTATTTTAATTAATTGTTATATTATATTCTCTTACATCATTTTTTATTATTACTATTTTATATTCATTGGGTATTTTTTTTAAAAAAATAGATAATTATTACATTTAATTACTTTTAGGAAAAATTCCATTTAAATACTATTTGAATTTGTAAAACACCCTTTAAGTCTCCCGAATTTGTAAACATACCGAGAGGTATCAAGGACTCATAAGGGATATGCAAATTTAAATGAAATTATCCTTTTGCCGGTGAGGGTGGAGGTTTTTTTTTTAAAAAAAAAAAAAAAAAAATTATATTCATTGAAAGTGTGGGGGGTGGGGTTGAACCCCAAACCCCCACATATCTCTTGGTTCCTTTAATATATATATACATTAACAAATATATATATTCTTCTTAACATTTTTTCAACGATATTTACACATTCAATAACGTCATTTACAATTTTTTTACAAGTTTACTTTTTTTTCTCTTTAATGCCTTTGAGTAAAAAAAAAAAAAAAAATCAAAAAAGTATTTACAAATCTAGTAATACCATTTACAAATTCAATAACGTCATTTACAATTTTTTTCCTCTTTAATGCCACTAAGTAAAAAAAAATCAACGGTATTTACAAAACTTACAACGATATTTACAAATCCAAGAACGTCATTTACAAATTCAATAACGCCATTTACAACTTTTTTCAAGTTTACATTTTTTTAAAAAAAAAAATCAGCGGTATTTACAAAACTTGCAACAAATACTTACAAATTCAATGACGCCATTTACAACTTTGTTTCAAATTTACATTTTTTTCCTCTTTAATGCATCTCGAGTAAGGAAAAAAAAATCAGCGGTTTACAAAACTTGCAGCGTATTTACAAATCTAAAGAATGCCATTTACAAATTCAATAACGCCATTTACAACTTTTTTTTAAATTTGTAAATTTGTAAAGAGGAAAAAAATGTAAACTTGAAAAAAGTTGTAAATGACGTTATTAAATTTGTAAATGGCGTTACCGGGATTTGTAAATACTTGTTGCAAGTTTTGTAAATATCGTTGATTTTTTTTTTTACTCAAAGGCATTAAATGAAAGTGGAGCAAATCACCAAGAGGGGGTGAATTGGGGATTTTAAAATTTCTTTCGAGTTACTATGTTTTCGAATATTAAAACAGAGCTGAACAGAGAATAAGAGGAGAGAGCAAGACACAAGAAATTTATACTGGTTCGGTCCAATCTCTTGACCTACGTCCAGTCCCCAGACACTCTGGGATTTCACTATCTCAATTGATTACACACTCTGTAACTCAAGAGTAATTCTCTCACTAGAACTTACTCCCCCTTACAAGTTGCAATCAATAACCTAATCTCCAAGTCCCCTGACTTGAGATTCTTACAACGAATGATTTACAATAAATGAATTCTCTCTAAGAGTGGATAAATATAAAAACTGAAGATCAATGTATCAAAAGATACTTTACAAGTAAAAACTGAAAGAGTAGTTGGTAACCTTGAATGCAATTCGTTTTGCCAGATTGATTGTTGAGAATACTTGAATTAGTTCTATTTATATCAAGAGAGCATTAAATGACTGTTGGAGACATTTAGGAAGGATTAGGATGAGCTTAGGTCTTCTTCTCTCTCTACTCTTTGCTTAATCCGGTTGCAGTAAGTTTATGGTTGACTTCTTGAATATTAATCCGTTGGAAGAAGAAACTCTTTGGATGGATGAGGAAAGGAAACATTAATCCCTTTGCAACATGTGTAGAATGATTGTCCAAAAGGGTGCAAGTTTTCTGGACTTTGCATTTAATGTGCTGACGTCACTTTTTACTTTTGCTTTTAACCTTCAATTAATATCCTCGAAATCATCTGAAACTCACTAACAAAGTGGTTAAACATAGCTAGGAATATTAGTGAATGATGATAGAAAGTATTAAGATCAAACAAGAAGGTTTCACAAATTCGTCATATTTGAATTTCAAACTTTGCGACACAAACTCGAAGTTTGTTTATCGAACTCGAGTTTCCAACTATGCTCGAAGAAAAGCTGGAGTTTCCATCTGAAACTCGAGTTTTCTTCTTCCAGAGACAAACGTCGCGATTTTATCTTTGAAGCACATTTTAGCATACGAGCAAAACTCGAGTTTATTAATGACAAACTCGAGTTTTGGACTTTTATAGTGTAAAACATGTTTAAGTCTAAAAACTCAAAACTGGAGTTTCCAATGTAAACTGGAGTTTTCAAAAGCACTAAAATGGCCAAAGCTCTCGGCTTGGCCAAAACTCGAGTTTCCAAATATAAACTCGAGTTTTCATTTAAAGATGAAAACCATTGAATATCTATCCAAGTGAAAAACTGGAGTTTTCTACACAAACTAGAGTTTTCTTAAAATAGTTAAAAACATGTAAGTTCTTCCGCAAACCAAAACTTGAGTTTCCACATTTAAACTCGAGTTTTCTCAAAAATTTGGAAAACTTAGAAAACTCTTGGTTAAGTGTAAACCGGAGTTTTCTTATGCTTAAAACATTAGAGGATCTTTGTATACCCAAAACTCAAGTTTCCAATTGAAAACTCGGAGTTTTGTTCTCTTTAAAAAATATTGAAGAGTCTCGTTTGGTGAAAAAAATCGGAGTTTTCTATGAAAGCCGAAGTTTGTCCAAATGTGAAGAACTTGGGGTGCTCTCGTAAGATCAAAACTCGAGTTTCCCTATGGAAACTGGAGTTTTCTTTAGTTTATAAAATTTGAGCTACTTCTGTCAAATCCAAAACTCGAGTTTTGAAAACAAAACTTGAGTTTGTCTTTGACAATAAGTTTTTCAATTTATCAAAGACAAACTTCTACTTGTGTTTACAATTGTCATTATCATTAAAACACTTAGAGAACTAACATTAAAGAGGAAAAAAATGTGAACTTGAAAAAAAAAGTTGTAAATGGCGTTATTGAATTTGTAAATACCGTTGCAAGTTTTATAAATATTGTTGAAAAATGTTACAAAGAATATATATTTGTTAATATATATATATATATATATATACATTAAAGGAACCCTGGTGGGCCACTTAGTCCCATGGATGTGTGAGGGGTTGAGGGTTCGAACCCAACCCCCGCCTTTCAACGAATATAATTTTATTTTAAAAAACCTCCACCCCCTCATCGGTGGTCGACGGCGGTTCGGGCGGCGACCTCCGGTGAGGGTATTTTTATTTATTTATTTAAAAGTAAGGGAAAAAAGAATAATTTCACCCAAATTTATATATCCCTCATGGGTCCTTGGTACCTCTCCGTATTTTTACAAATTCAGGAGATTTCTGAGGGTTTTACAAATTTAAATGGAATTTAAATGGAATTTTCCTTACTTTTAACTATTTTTCAAAAACACCCGAATAATACATAAAGCTTTTAAATAATAGCAAGTACAATCATTGTTTATTCTTTTTCAATTTACACGTCAAATTTACAATTTCTAATATGAGTCAGTCGAATTTTTTTCACGAACGGAAAGTCATTTAAGTTTGAGTCAAGTTTGAGTCATGTGCATCTGGCATCTTTCGGTTACCTTTCCTCTCCATCATTATTAGATTAAAAATTTCAGTAATCCAAATTTTCTATTTTATAAAAATATTATTATGTTATTTAAAAAATACATAAAAATTAAAATTGTTAAAATTTGATTTAGGAGTTGTAGATTATTGTAGAATCAATTTCCGTCCATTTTTATCACAACAATTGTGAACGGTATATATCAAATTTTAGTAGTTTTAAATTTACTTATGTATTTTTAATTTGGTAAATAATTCAAACTAAGAAAAAAATTATAATCTCTATGCCTTTATTTATATGATAAATAACAGATTTAAAAGAGCATATAAAGTTAACAACAACATATTGATCATTCATAAGAAAAATAAGTGAATTCAAATATTAAATAAAGATATTTATAGCATAAATAAAAAGATTTAAAAAAGAGCTAAAACTATTTTGGTGATTCATAAAATAAATAAGGGAATCATCAATATCATCAATATATATAAAATCTCATATTTGACTAGCTCACGGCTCAGTATATCATCAATATATATATAAAATCTCATACTTGACTAGCTCACGGCTCAGTTGGCTCTCCTCACAAAACACAGTAGCTAAGCAGACCTTTATGCCTCTGGTTTCATATTGGCTCCTTCACGGGACAGGCTTCTTTTTCTTTTCTTTCACTCTGCCTTTCTTCCTGTCACTCTCATGCTATCTTCTTTTTCTTCTGTCACTCTGCCTCTCTCCCTCTCACGCTAACTTCTTTTTCGTCTCTCTCTCTCCCCCGCTCTTCCTCAGATTCAAAATTTAAAATCCTTGTGCTCTTTCCATTTTCAGAACCAAATTTTTGCTTGATGAGTCCCATTTCTGTACGGACGTAAAGGAGGGTAGCTTCCGGCAGTTTCAAACCAAATTTCTGCTTGGTGAGCTTCAACAGGAGTCTCCGGTCGAGTGAAATCTGGTAAGCGAGCACCGTCAAACTCATAATCAAGGTCTATTTCATGAGCAACGAAGACGTGCTCTATTTCCATATCTTCCTCCGTTTCTTGCATCTCGTGTATGGCCGAACCGGGAAAGCACCTTTTTACTGGGAAGAAAGGAGATATTCATTGTGATTCCTTATGCTGTTATAGTGATGGACCCGTCTTTTAGATTCTTTGTTCATGAATTTGTGTAGGTTCTTCTGGTCTTTCATTTTGGAAAAAGCCTAATTTAACCGGATTCCAATGAAATTCGGCAAACAGGTTGAGGATAGTGAGCTGCTGAAAACATAGTGGTGATCTCAGTAGAGTGAAACGAGATTCTGAAAATATCTGCACACCTTCGCAATGGCATCCATCTTCGTCGACGCAAGAGTAAGTGGATTTCTTCACGATTAACAATAATACACCTTCAACATGTGCAGTTTTATTGACTATAACTTGTTTTAAAATAAGTAAAGTTGTCGGGTAGAGTTGACTAGTTGCCTTGATCCTCGGCAGTATTTTTGTATGATCTCTTTATTACGTTACCACCATATCATTTCTCAGTTCATTTCTCGGGGCGATAAACGGGACCTAGTTTCGGGTTCTAATTTGAAGGTTGGAGGAAGAAACTACAATCACATGGACGCAACCTTTCCTAAGTGCTCGTAGAAGCCGTATTGATTTTGTCGGGCTATCGCAATTTCTAAAGCTATCAGATTAATCTCTCCGCTTGATGATCCTTAACATGTTCTACAAATGGTCCCATACTCTTTATTCTCGTTGTTCGGTCGTGATAGCCCATTATTAATTCATGATTTATTTCCATATGTTGTTGTAAAGATGTTGTTCATTCTATTCTCACGGTTTCTTCTCGTTCTTATATCGTTTTTGCTCCTACTGCAACCAAGTATGATGTCTTTCTTAGCTTTAGAGGGGAAGACACTCGTGACGCTTTCTCAAGTTTTCTCTATGAAGCACTTTGCAACGCAAACATTCATACTTTTATAGTATGGTGCGACAGTATACTCTGGTTGATGTTCTAGCCGGTGATACTCTCAAGTTTTCTCTATGAAGCACTTTGCAACCCAACAACAAATTAATGCAAGAGTATACGGGTTGATGTTCTAGCCAATTGGCGATGTGAGTGAACAGAGAGTATCACTTTCGATAGGGCAAAACTTTAAAGCCTATAAACTCCGCAAGTATACGGGCCGTATCAAGTAATAAAGTGATAAGAAAAGTATCGTTCCCACGAGGACTTAGTATCACAACTTTAGTTAAGCATTAATTTCATAATTTCGTTTAAGTTGAGAAAACCAAATTTAATTTAATTTAGAGAAAAGAATTAAAACTAAAATTAAAACAAACTAACCACACACTAATGAACGAGCAACCTAGAGTCACTAATCCTTTATTTGATTCTTAGATTTTATTCCCACCAAATTAACTTTGACTTAACTTAATCAGCTAATCTAGAGTATTAATGTTTATAAGTGCCTGTCGATCCACTTATACACCTACCTCAAATAATTATGCAATGTCTCACAAATTAATTAAGGTGCAATTCAAATTGGACTCACTCTAATTTGACTATGCGGAGCTTCTAGGTATATGTCTATCCTAGACGCAAATTAGATTAAAACCTAACTTCACGTTAAATTTAAACCTAATTCCACATTATTTATTCCCAAGGTCAATTTAGGATTCCCTCTTTCAAGTCCAACCCTAAATCCTCATAACATGCTCAATGGTGGCCACTCACTAAGCAATAGCAATAAACACGGGATTAAATAAACTGGAATAAAATTAAGCAAAACCAATCGTGGAATAATCTCTAAAACCCAAACAAGTTCACGGGTTCTCTAGATTGCAAAACCAACTAGCCACACATGGCTTTATTCAAATCCATAACAAAAATGAAACTCGGTTCAAAGAATAAAGAGAGAGAGGAAAGAAAGTTTCTCCGTCGCCTCATGGTCCTTTCGTCTTTCCGTGGAGATGATGAAGAGAAGCGAAACGCTTCGCCTCTGCTCCTCTGCTTCTTCGTTCCTTCTCGTTCTGCGTCTCCCCAATCTTCTTTTTTTTTTCTTGTCTCTGCCTCCCTTTTTATAATTTAGGTCTTGGGTCACTGATTCTCTTTTTCTTATTACAAAGATATCTCATATCTTATAATTTACTCCACGAGATCACGCAATTGATTTTGTTTCTATTTTTCTTGCGTGAGACCATTGAATTTGGCGATTGCATATCCTCTTAATTGCTTTGTCTACTTCTTTCCAAATCAGCTAATATCTCCCGCACATTAAAAATAGGATATGAGTAGATTTTATGTCGATTTATTCTTTGATCCTAAGTTTGATTCAATGATGGAAAAGTCAATAAAAGATAATTAAATAGGTATATAATATCAATAATTCCAATTAATTCTCATAAAATATACACCTATTTAATCATAAAATATACACTTATCAAACTCCCCACACTTAAACATTGGCTTGTCCTCAAGCAAAAAAAAGAATTCATTATCTAAAAAGAACATTGCCATAGAAATTCCTAAACGAGAGAGCAAAAAACCACCACACTTGGATCATATCATCAAATCTTATTTAAGTTAATGTCTTATAAAAATAAGTCACTAAGCCAATAGAGTGCAACAATCTCTTAACGTCCCATGATCAAAAGATCGGCAAGCAATGAGTGCAACAATAAGATTAGAAGAGGGATATCATGCTACTTAACTCCTCTAGAAAAATTCAAATGCCCTGCAAAACCAAGCTTTTCATTTAATTTACTAAGGATCCTCGGTAGGAAATAACTTTTTTTTTTTCTTTTCCTTTTTTTTTTTTTTTTCTTTTTCTTTCTTGAGCCGTTATAGGTCCCCTTTTTACACGACCGCACATGGGTGATGCAAAGACGTTACTCGAGCTTACTCCAAACAGAACCTCAAGAGGCTTTTAGCCCAACTCATAACCTCTTTGACTTTACCGTTTGACGCGAGTGCCAACATTGGTGATGAAGTGCCCCCGGTTACTAAGTGAGGTCTAGAGAAGTCATTGGAGTTGTTTTTTTTTTTCTTTTTTTTTAGTCATTTCCCTACACAAAAGTTTTACTTAGCAGGCAAAGGTCATCATCTAATTTTCTAAAGAAATCATGTAGCAAAATATCCATGAACTAATAATCTGTTGCTCACATTACAAACAAATCCCTATTCTCATAGTCCATCTCAAGATTGCAAAAAAAAAAAAACTTAAGCTGAGAGACTTCGTCAAAACATTTTTTTTTTCTATTTTAATCTTTCACTTGATAATATTCTTTAAGATGGGGAAAGCTCAAAATCAAGGTCAATCATCAACAATGCAAAAATCTCGGATAAGAAAAAAATCTTTTCCATTGCATAAGGACAAGCATAACCAAAGAAATTATATCCCTTTCCCCCACACTTAAATCAAACATTGTCCTCAATGTTGCAAAAATATAAAGAGGGAAAGGAACTAGTACTCCCCTGGTTTAGGCCTCTAACTCTGATGTGGAGTGCTAAAGCAAGACCTTGCAGCAACAAGAGGAGTGATCTTCTTCAAACCTGAATAAAACTAAAAGAAAGAAAGCAAGAAAAAAAAAATAATAAAATATGCAAGCAAAACCCTTGGGTTGCCTCCCAAGAAGCGCTAAATTTATAGTCTTCACCCGAGACTTTTCAAAACAAACCACTAATCATAAGTATCAAACACTATAATTACCTTGTCTTTATTCCTTTTCAAGCAACAAGGTATCTCACACAAAAATTGATCATTCAAGTTAATTACTTGTACTTCCTTAATCATAGACAATCTTGGATTACAAGCACTCACTGAATTCAAATAAAGCACAACATGCATATCCTTGAAAATAAATATAGGCACTTCCAAGAATTTAGAGCATTCAATAAAATCAACTTGACTCTCATCAAGAAGAGTCAACACTTCAAGAAGGAGGGTCATGAACAACAACAATTGGGACATCTACATCAATTTGATCACCAACATCACAATCCTTAGGCTCCATGTTTTGGAACCTCTTCTAAACATCCAATATTCTCATCTAAATCAATGTCAAGATCACAATCACTTTCTACCTTATCCATAGTCTCATGCAATCCCATACCTTCAACTTCCTCACAATAATCATTATCATCATAAGAAGTGGTAACCATGTTTAAGGGATTATCTTGCACCATAGTCTCAAGAGTAGGAACCATTTGACTTGCATATACCTTAATATTTTGGAGACTTGACTCAATACTAGAGAACATCTCCTTTCGCTCTCTACTAGCTCTCTCTGATGCTTCCACATACTCCTCAAATAATTTTTCCAAATTAGATTTTTCCCTATACTCAATGGTGTGTTCTTCAATAGGTGGATAAGAGTAAAAAGGAGGGGTATTTTCATGAGAACAATAAAGATGTGGATCCCTAAAATTTTGTTGCTCAAAACCTTCACTAGGACAAAATGAGTTATCAAAATAAGTTTGGCTCCTAGTGAAATCATCTCTCACAAAATGACTAGTTGTACTATATGGACAATATTCATAAAAATGATTCCCTCCACAATAAACACAAGACATGCAAGCATATTGAGAAGAATCAACATATGGAATACAACCATCATTTATGCTCCTTTACGTTGCCAATATTCATTCAAAGAATTTGAAATAGCAATCAATTCATCTTGTATAGAAGATGAAGAATTCATCCCCTTCTCAATATTAAGACCAGTTCGTTGCCAATTGAAATCCATTTTTTTTAATTTTCTTTTTTAAAAAATAAAATAAAAGATTTACAAACTCAAACTACTAATGCTCAATCAATTCCAACTAAGACAGTTGTGGCACACAAGTCCCGAACGGCGCCAAAAACTTGATAGGGCAAAACTTTAAAGCCTATAAACTCCGCAAGTATACGGGCCGTATCAAGTAATAAAGTGATAAGAAAAGTATCGTTCCCACGAGGACTTAGTATCACAACTTTAGTTAAGCATTAATTTCATAATTTCGTTTAAGTTGAGAAAACCAAATTTAATTTAATTTAGAGAAAAGAATTAAAACTAAAATTAAAACAAACTAACCACACACTAATGAACGAGCAACCTAGAGTCACTAATCCTTTATTTGATTCTTAGATTTTATTCCCACCAAATTAACTTTGACTTAACTTAATCAGCTAATCTAGAGTATTAATGTTTATAAGTGCACATCGATCCACTTATACACCTACCTCAAATAATTATGCAATGTCTCACAAATTAATTAAGGTGCAATTCAAATTGGACTCACTCTAATTTGACTATGCGGAGCTTCTAGGTATATGTCTATCCTAGACGCAAATTAGATTAAAACCTAACTTCACGTTAAATTTAAACCTAATTCCACATTATTTATTCCCAAGGTCAATTTAGGATTCCCTCTTTCAAGTCCAACCCTAAATCCTCATAACATGCTCAATGGTGGCCACTCACTAAGCAATAGCAATAAACACGGGATTAAATAAACTGGAATAAAATTAAGCAAAACCAATACGTGGGAATAATCTCTAAAACCCAAACAAGTTCACGGGTTCTCTAGATTGCAAAACCAACTAGCCACACATGGCTTTATTCAAATCCATAACAAAAATGAAACTCGGGTTCAAAGAATAAAAGAGAGAGAGGAAAGAAAGTTTCTCCGTCGCCTCCGCGATCCTTTCGTCTTTCCGTGGAGATGATGAAGAGAACCGAAACGCTCGCCTCGCTCCTCGCTTCTTCGTTCCTTCTCGTTGCGTCTCCCCAATCTTCTTTTTTTTTTCTTGTCTCGCCTCCCTTTTTATAATTTAGGTCTTGGGTCACCGATTCTCTTTTTCTTATTACAAAGATATCTCATATCTTATAATTTACTCCACGAGATCACGCAATTGATTTTGTTTCTATTTTTCTTGCGTGAGACCATTGAATTTGGCTGATTGCATATCCTCTTAATTGCTTTGTCTACTTCTTTCCAAATCGCCTAATATCTCCGCACATTAAAAATAGGATATGAGTAGATTTTATGTCGATTTATTCTTTGATCCTAAGTTTGATTCAATGATGGAAAAGTCAATAAAAGATAATTAAATAGGTATATAATATCAATAATTCCAATTAATTCTCATAAAACATACACCTATTTAATCATAAAATATACACTTATCACTTGCTATAGTATGGTGGTATAAAGAACGCCAAGAGTATCACTCGCTTTTCCTCTTCTGATTCTCGCCTTTGTTTCCGTCGGGGTTTGTTATCTGTCTCCAACGCTTAAATTTGGCACTCTACTGGCCACCGAATGTTGGATCTGGTTCACCACCGGCCACCTTTGTTTGGATCTGAAAGTGTGACAGAGCAAGATGAAGATCGCCAGGGAAACAGGCAGAGTCGACGTGGGACGCAGACGAGAGAACCGAGAGATCGTCCTGAGCGTTGGCCGTCGAGCAAGAGCAAGTGATGAGCGTCGCCTAGGGATGGAAATAGGCCAGGCCCCTTTCAGGCGGCCTATAGCCTGGCCTGTTTAGGGCCTGGTCTGGCCTGGCCTGTTTGTTAAAAAGGCCAGGCTAAGGCCTATTAAACGTCTATATGTGTAAATAGGTCGGGCCTATTTAGTTAAAGCCTGGCTCGTAAGCCTTCGGGCCTGGCCATTTACACATCAAATAAATATAATTATATTTATATAATATAACTAAAATAATATTTATTGTTTTTATTTTTATATTCTATTAAAAGCCTACATTTATATGGTTTTTTATAGGCTCAAAGCCTTTTTATGGCCTCCAAAACCTATAATATGAGGCCTTTTTAAAGGCCTACATTGTAAGTAGGCCTTTAAAAAGGCTTCAGGCCCTACTAGGCCTTACGAAGGCTCAGGCCTGAGCCTTAAAAAAAGCCTACATTCAGGCTCGAGGCCCGGGCTCGGGCCTTTCACCCTCATTACGGGCTCGGGCCTATTTAGGCAAAGCCTAGCTTGGCCTGGCCTATTTCCATCCCTAGCGTCGCCATCGGTGGTGGAGCCGAGAAATTGAAAAGGGGGATTACGAGAAAGAACCCATATTTTCACGGAATCACATTTCGGCCTCATAAAATTTTCAATATTTTCATTTTACTTTCGGAATGAAACCTTTTAATAGAGACTATTAAAATGAAAATATTAAAATTTTTATGAGATTAAAATATAATATTCGAAACTTTGGGTTATTTTCTATAATTTTAGGGGAGACGAGCGTCGCCCTTAGCCCCTAAACCCGTGGTCACGGAGAAGACTCATGTTGTAGTCTAAATTTTTAACAACCCACAAGCATTCAAATGCATGTTCTTTTAAACGCCATTTAAGTTTAAGCATGCGGCTATCACTTTAACTGCGTTGAAAACTCCCTCACCTACATAATTTGATAAATTGATAAATTATGTGTCTGAAAACTCCCTTCTCCTGCAACATGGCAAGTTGACCATTTTAGTTTCAATTCCGACAAGTTCTCCTCTTCCTTCTCAACTTCTCTTATTGGGGTGTCTCTCACACCAAGTTTAACTTGGCCCCGCTTATCTACAAAGTTAAATGTAACCTCTCCCTTACTTTTCTTTGTCTTTCAAAATGGTAACCAGTAATCAGGAATGATATGGTGAATGAAATGAATTCGTTGCAGAAGTTGAAACAATTGGAGTTCTTGAGAACTGCTGTATATGCAGGGTGACAGATGACATTCGAAGACTAAAGGATGATAGCTTTACCCCAGATGTTTTCATGGGCCTACTTCACGACATTCGGCATTATAGAATATGGAGAGGTACAAGCTTTAGTATGTGAAGCATTTTTTTTTCCTAAAATTTTTTTGGCATGGTAAGTTTGGACTAATTAATCACATTTGTGAAAGAGGTTGAGTCTAATATTCGTCTCCATTGCTCAAAGCCTGTTAAGCTTAGCCATAAGGAATTTGCCAAGGTGATTCTATTGAATTGTTGTTTTTTATTTGAGTATTTTTGACGTTTCATTTTGGTAATTAAGATGGTATTGTTAAGTTTAAACTTTGGCTAGATGCTACATGAAGATTGGATTTGTTCTTACTCGAGAATCAACTTTCTTTTCTTGAGATTGAAAGCTTAAGTAATAGAGTTTTATCTAACAATGTGGCTAATGATTATAGCAACCATTCATTTATCCATCTTACTTTTAAATATTTCGAACATTATAACATCATAAAATTAACCTCTGAAGGTGTTGTCATTAGACACTTCACTGTCTTGATTAGGATATTACACTTACCACCACTGAGTTTACCACTGATTGAGATTGTACAAATTAGCAACACAAATTTATAGTCCAATTGAGTTAAATGAGGTAAGGGGGACATTTAAGAAAAGTGAAGTAACTTGCGTAATGGACTTCAAATTTTCAGAACTTATACTTGAAATACCAGCATTAGAAGTAGATGATTTGACTGAAACTTTGTTTCAAATCAACTGGTGTTAAAGCAATGTCACTATCCTTCTGTTTCTTGCATTATTGATTATGTTTCCATTATGGACTTCTTTATCAGCACTGATGTTGGTATTTCAAGAATGTCATATCAGTGCTTGTGTTGGATAAGAAAGTTCATAATGGCAACATAGTTAGTTATGTAAAAGACAAAATGATAGTGACATTGTTCTAATGTCAGCAGATTGTGAAACAAAGTTTTAGTCGAATAATCTACTTCTAATGCTTGAACATGTCTTGAAAATCATGCAAGTTCCTTCACTACTCCTAAATGTCATCCCCGCCTCATTTAACTCAGTTGCACTATGAATTTTTGTTACTAATTTGTGCAATCTCAATGGTGGTAAGTGAAATGTCCTACTCAGGTCAGTGAAGTGTTCAATATCAACACCTTTACCGGTTAATTTCATCGTGTTATAAGGTTTGAAATATTTAAAAGTAAGATGGATACATAAAGGGTTATCATCATTAGGCGTATTGTTAGGAAAAACTCTCTCATATGGGCTTTCAAGTATAGGAAAAGGAAGTTGATTTTTAAGTAAAAACAAATCTAACCTTATTGGCTAGCCACGATTTAAAACTCAACAACACCATGCTAATTACCAAAATGAAACCTAAAAAAATATTTCAAATAAAAAGCAACATCGATCAATAGAATTATCTTGACAAATTTCTTGTGGCTAAGCTTAATAAGCATCGAGTAATTGAGGCGAATGTTGGGCTCAATCTCTTTCAAAAATGTTATTAATTGTTCCAAACTTATCGTATTGGAGATTCTTTGGCGTAATTGCTTCATTTATATAGAAGCTGGTACATCCCCATATTCGGTAATGCTCAAAGTGAAGTAGGCCTATGGAAACCATCTTTGGGATAAAGCAATCTTCGTTGAGTCTCCGAATGTCATTTGGCACCCTATAGATACATGCGTGCTTAAGAGCTCGACTCGTTTCAACTTCTTCCAGCCATGAATTCATTTCAATCACTTTGATTACTGGTTGCCATTTGAAGGACAAAGAAAAGTGGGGTGTTTTATTTTTAGATAAGGAGGACCCCAAGTTAAATCTAGTATGAGACATTACAAAGACGGAATCTAAGAAGGAAGAAAATGCCTTGCCGAACTAAAACTAAAATGGTCTACTTGCCATTTGTAAAGAGCGTTTTCGGACTCGGACTTACGAACCCAAACAATGCATAGTTAGAGAGAACTTTGGTTGTACGGTGGGAGGGTGTGTTGTTGTAGGGGAGGGATTGGGATTTTCGATATGTCATGTTTCGGTTTCTCAAGTTCACATTTTCTCCAAAGTTAATTATTAGGGAAAAAAGACAAATAAATACTATATGAATTTGCAAAACCCTCGAAGTCTTTTGAATTTGTAAAAAGACCGAGATACCAAGGACCTATGAGGAATATGTAAATTCGGGTGAAATTACCATTTTGCCCTTATTTTTTAAAAATAAAAATACCCTCACCGAGGGCCACCCGCGGGAGGGCTGGCGGCGGGCACGGGGCTGGCGGCCACCGGTGAGGGATGGAGGTTTTTTTTTTTTTTTTTAGGAGGGGGTGGGGTTTTGTTTTTTTTTTTTTTAAAAAAAAAAAACAATTTTCATTGAAAGTGTGGGGGGTGGGGTTCGAACCCCCAACCCTATACGTTAACAAATATATATATTCTTCTTAACATTTTTTCAATGGTATTTACAAATCCGAAACGGGAATTACCATGCCACAAACGAGAATTACCATTCCATAAACGAGAATTACCACGTTTTCTACCGGGATCCTTTTTTTACTCTTTGACTCATGTGAGTGAATTTGTAAAAAAAAATACACTTTTACAAATCATGAAACGAGAATTACCATTCCACAAACGAGAATTACTATTCTACAAACGGCATTTACAACGTTTTCTACACATGCATCAAAGAGTTACAAAAGGGATCCCTGTAGAAAACGTTGTAAATGCCGTTTGTTGAATGGTAATTCTCATTTGTGGAATGATAATTCTCGTTTCAGGATTTGTAGAAGTGCATTTTTTTACAAATTCACTCACATGCACAAAGAGTTACAAAAAGGATCATGTAGAAAACGTGGTAATTCTCATTTGTGGAATGGTAATTCTCGTTTGCCAGGATTTGTAAAAGTGTATTTTTTTTACAAATTCACTCATATGCATCAAAGAGTAAAAAAGGGATCCCCTGAGAAAACGTGGTAATTCTCGTTTATGGAATGATAATTCTCGTTTGTGGAATGGTAATTCTCATTTCAGGATTTGTAAAAGTGCATTTTTTTACAAATTCACTCACATGCATCAAAGAGTAAAAAAGGGATCCCTGTAGAAAACGTGGTAATTCTCGTTTGTGGAATGATAATTCTCGTTTGTGGGATGGTAATTCTCGTTGGTGGGATGGTAATTCTCGTTTGTGGGATGATAATTCTCGTTTGTGGAAAGATAATTCTCGTTTCAGGATTTGTAAAAGTGCATTTTTTTACAAATTCACTCACGTGCATCAAAGAGTAAAAAAGGGATCCCTACAGAAAACTTGGTAATTCTCGTTTATGGAATGGTAATTCTCGTTTCAGGATTTGTAAAAGTGAATTTTTTTTACAAATTCACTCACATGCATTAAAGAGTAGAAAAGGGATCCCTGTAGAAAATGTGGTAATTCTCGTTTCAGGATTTGTAAAAGTGCATTTTTAAAAAAAATTCATTCACATGCATCAAAGAGTAAAAAAGGGATCCCTATAGAAAACGTGGTAATTCTCGTTTGATTTGTGAAAGTGCATTTAAAAAAAAAACCATTCACATGCATCAAAGAGTAAAAAAGGGATCCTTGTAGAAAACGTGGTAATTCTCGTTTATGGAATGGTAATTCTTGTTTGTGGAATGGTAATCCTCGTTTCAGGATTTGTAAATACCATTGAAAAAATATTAAGAAGAATATATATATTTGTTAACGTATATATATATAAGGAATCCACTTGGTCCCGGTTGTGTAGGGGGTTGGGGGTTTGAACCTCACCTCCCCCCCCCAAAAAAAAAAACCTCCACCCTCACCGTCGGCTAGCGCCCTACCACGGCGTGTGGCTCTTTTTGACGGCCTCCTCGGTGAGGGTATTTTTATTTTTTTGATTTATTTAAAAAGAAGAACAAAAGGGTAATTTTACCCGAATTTGTATATCCCTCATAGGTCCTTGGTACCTCTCAATCTTTTTACAAATTCGAAAGACTTCGGGGTTTTGCAAATTCATATGGTATTTATTTGTCTTTTTCCTAATTATTATTGTCCGGTGTGTAATAAGAGAGCTGACAAAAACACAAATAGAAGAGAGTTGTACTAACCATTTTGAAGATTCAGATATTTTTTTTTCATTTTACATATTTTATTTTTGGGTTAAAGTGCGGATTGGCCAATAAACTATTACACCAAGAGCACCCAACACAACAAACTTTTAAGTGGACCACATCTACAAAAAAATAATTAAAAAACTTAAAATATCACAATGTCGTTAAGGATAAAGTAACGCCGTTTAAATAATCAGAGCCTCTGTGAACATGGGTTTGCCGTTGCTTCCTTGCGAGTAGTGGAAGGGCATCAAACGAAATTTAGAAGTCATGATGAGGCTGAAACAGAAGAAGACACCCCCACTTGCCAAACTACATATAAGCAACTCAGGCTGATACAACGTACCCTGAGTTTTCCTAAAACAAGCTACAAATGGGTGTGCCCACTCTATCCTTGAACCCTCCTTCCTTTGCCTTCCTCTCCAATGGTGGGCCCGTTCAGATATCTTCTCATCAGAGGCTCAACAAAAGCTTCCAATTCTCAGTTTTGGTGAAACTAGACAAGGAAGAACCGAAGCCCAAGAAATCTCATTTCTCTAGCGTCACCGAAGCTCTGGATTTCTCCTGGAGAGATCCGCCGAGGATGCCCCGCTTCTCGAAGATGCCGACAGGCCACAAGTTCGGGGAGGGAGGATGAGCAGGGAACAGGTATACATGAATATCCCAACTCTTCAAAATACTTGCGTCTTCCTTCACCGATTGCGTCCATCGGTTTGCATCGGGTGTTGAAGAGGAGGAGAGAACATCAGTTGAGAAAGAATAAGGACCCAAATACCCACCATTATCGGCGGAATCAAAGAAGGGCTCAACAGGATATGCCCATGACAGCGAGATCGGACTTGACGCAGTGCTTGATGGTGCCGGCCTTGGACGTCACAGAGGAAGGAGAGTTGGAATTTGGCTTTGGATTTTGATTTAAGAATCAGACCCTCCATCACACCTTCTTCCAGTTAATGCCATGGATCCATGTTCGTATGTACGGCTTATGATCGAATCGTTGGCTCTCAAGCTTCCTTCAACAACAAAACCCACACCTGGGTCGGGTGTTCACCCACCAACCACCCCCAGTTTCTGCAAAATCCATGGGGCTGCACTTAGGTTCACCGCTGAACTGGAAGACGAAGCAGGGGTCAGGTTATTGGGTTATTTGTTGAGAAGGGAGATACAAAAGGACGAGGTGGAATATTTGCTGACTTGGAATATATTAATTGCTTACCGTGAGGAAGAGGTGGCAATTGTGTAAAATTCTAACAAGTCAACATTAATGGCGCCGTTTGAAAGGGCGACATTGCTACATTTATATACTTTAGGGGCAACATTGCTCCTAAAAAAACTTCGCGGCGACATTGCTCCTGGGCGTGTACTTCAGGGACAAAATTGATACTTAACCCTTAAAGCAATGAAACAAAGATGGTGGTGCGTGAGATTAACATCATCATTGGCCAGAGCATATGTGAACTAGTACACTGCTAATACTAAGTATTAATTTCTTTCGGTTTAGGGCTACTCTAAGCCCACTTTTCATTTTTCTTTTGGATATAAAATTTGGACCTTAAGATAATTTATATTTGCTTCAATTTGTTATATGGGACTGAATATTATGCTCCTCTTGGTCATTAATGTAGTATCTAATTTGAGAGTTATATTATTAATTCTAAATATAAGATCTAATCTTACATATTTTTCAATTTTTTTCTCAAATTAGTCATATTAATGTTCTTTGAACAATAATCAAGTGGGAGAGAGAGAAGAAGAAGAATTAAAAGAAATATTATTATGGTGTTTTATAAAAAAAATGTCATATTAACTAACTAGTAATTTTCTTAATCTAATCATAATTAGGTCTTATATTAAAAAACAAAAGAGTATTTTGTAGTAAAATGCCCCAAGAAACTTTAGCACACATGTGTCCAAGTCATACACAAGAAACTAAGTAAAATTACATAGGGCAGCTCACACATACTATAAGGCATAATCCTACGAAGGGGAAAAAAGGAGCAAACACATACGGAATTCCTACCTTACCCAAGTCAAGCCCCTTATGGAGGTCACGGAGTATAATCAGAATTTTCTGCTCAATCTTCAACCTCTCAATTAGTTCATGAGCTCTTTTATCTTTGGATTTGTTATTAAAAGGGAACCCTAGTTGGCTTGCAATCTCCTCTTGAATCTTCTTCACATCAGGTTTTTTGGTTAAAGTTGCAGTCAGATCCTTATCGAAGAGTTTGTCTCGGCGGAGTCTTCGACAAACTTTTTTAATGAGAGCTTCTTTCAATTCATCATTTGAGCCGTATACCCCAATTAAGTGAGCATTAGGGTCAGCTAACACCTCCATAACTTTCTCCAAGCACGGTTGCAAAACAGCCCCAAATGGGTCGGTGCATCTTGCGCCGGTGCTCACTACATTAAAAGGTTTTTGTCCGGTCAAAGTGGTAAGAACACGATGTTTATAAATCCTCTCAAATTCTCTCTTGGTTCTTTTGTTCTTGTCCTCCATTCCAGATTGCTGCAAGCCTTGTGATTCAGCTGTAGGTGTAACACACTGTTCAATACTCTCAACTTGTCTCTTGGTTCCTTTGTTTTTGTTCTCCATTCCAAATCGCTGCAAGCCTTGTGATTCAGCTGGTGGAAACTAAATTAACAATAACTCAAATTAGCATGTTATAGTAGAGAAGGAAACAAAAGAGAAACAAAAGAAAGACTCCGTCCTATCAAGACTACATGGTTGTTTTTTGCCCTTGAATAAATTGTTCGTGGTCCCATGTTTTCTTGTTCTTCCAGGAACTTCAAATAAAGGACTTTATAACGAGACACGTACGTCGTTCCCAGCAAATTTGAATATATATGTGTGTGTCTCTATATATAATGCCTTCTTATCGGATATTGAATTCAAAGAAGCTGACATCATAAATTTGAATGAAAATTTTATTTCATCTAATCAGGTCATGAAAACAAATTTCCTCATTATCAATCTCCTCTAAAAAAAAAATTTCCATTTTGCTGTTGCTATGTATGCTGGCTTGGCCAGTTATGTTTTGTTGAACAATATTAAATCGAGAAACTATGTAAGAATTGTTAATCAGCCTAGCTAGTCCACTCGACACTAACAAGGGCTTTTAGGTTTACTTTTTTCCCAGGGAAACGGGAAAAAACCAAAAAAAAGTTTTTTAAAGCAAGCCAGCACGCGGGTTGACATTAGCCAGCCCAAACCCGCCACTTTCGCTCAGGGGATGTGGGAGCATAGTGCTATCTCTACACATGCAATTACTTCACATAAATAAATTCAAGTGTGAAACGAGAACAAAGTGAGGAAACAAAAGAAAAGTCCTCACTCTACAGAATTTTTCTTAGGAAACCTGACCTGTAAGAGTTTTATCTTTTCAATCAGAACTGTTTTTGGGCTGTATTATACAATTCCTCGAATGTTCGTATTTCCTTCACCATCTTACTATCAGAAACATTATTTTCCCCAACATACAAACAATTTATACGCTGTGCAATGAAAAGGCAGTAAATCAAAGATTTCTTGTGTGAAGCATGCGTTTAAATTAAATACAGCATACAGCCAATTAGCCAAGATAAAAGGAATGAAAATGATCGACCAGAAGAGAAGTACCTTTTACAGGAGAGATCAATCAAAAGATTCAAAGGGTTATTGTTTGGGAGTTGAGGAAACTTGATAATAACTCGAGCTTTACAAACTTGTTTCCTTAGAGAGAATAAGATGGAGAGAAAGTTCCCAGAAATTGACTTAAATGAAGGCAGAGGGAAAAGGAAGTCCACGGTGCTTATACTTAGGTGCTTATTTACGTGCTTATACCTCTAATTTTTTATTTTTTATATTGTATTTATTTAAATTTAAATCATATGCTGCTTTCTGAGATTTTTTTGCACCCAGTATCTCAAATTAATTAATTTTCATAATACTGGTGTTACAGATAAATACAGAACTGGAAATTAATGCATAATTACAAAACTTTCATCGGTATTTACAACTTTTTTTTAGGTTTCCCTCGCCTCTGAGGAAAAAACAAAAAAAATAATGCATAATTACAAAATTTCCATCGCTATTTACAAAACTTTCATCACTATTTTCTGAGAGGCTTAGAGATGGCTTGGGAGGCAGGTTGGCGGGATGTAGTTGTTGAAAGTGACTGTCAATCAGTCATTGCATTACTATCCAAACAAGGTAATACAGCTCGTGAGTCCCATTTGGTGTCTCGAATACGAGCAATCACTCGCAGACAGTGGGTTATAAGTTACAGCCATGTTCTAAGGGAGGGCAATCAGTGTGTGGATTGGTTGGCCAATTTTGCTTTTACACATGTGGAGTCTCCTGATGGAACCCATTTCTCTGATCCACCTGCTGGGCTCTATTGTTTCCTTGCTGCTGACATTGCGGGAGTACAGTATGATAGGAGACGTCTGAGACGTTAACTCCTTAGTTTCTTTCAGTTGCTTAGTTTTTCAGCTGATTATCTTTCCTTGTATCAAAAAAAAAGAGAGAGAGAGAGGTATAAACGCATAAATAAGCATATAAGTATAAGCACCAAATGTGGACTCAGAGGGAAGGAGATGAATGAAGCCTCATTCATATCATTGTCAGATACGTCATATCAATATGCGTACCTTGTATAACTTTAAATTATAATATATGTGTAGAAAAAAGATTAAATTTAAATAAATTTATAAGTTTAGTTTGCGAAAAAATAATAAATATAAAAATAAAATATTTTTTAACAAAATAAAATAAAATAGAGGGAGTTCTTATATTTTAAATCAAATATAATACTCAACTAACTCTTATATTGTATTTAACTATAGGTAGTGTTTAACATTGTATTTCTTTTTTCTATTTGTTATGCTAAGTATAAGTATCTTTCTATTTGAGGTAATTCTATTCAAGATACTATCCGAAGACTAAATGTGAATATCTCTCCCACAGAGATGATTCGAACCTTGATTCGCCACATTGTGACAACAAGCCCTTTCCATTAAACTCAACCCGCTTGTAGCATTGTATTTCTATCCATATTCATCCATGAAGATGGAGAGAGGTGATGAAACGTTCTTGTGAAAATATATATATATATATATATATATTGTTGTTTCCAATGTATTGAGTAGGTAGAAATTGAATATGCGGTAACAGAATAGCATAACAAGAATCTGTAATATTGAAATAGCACATACAGAGAGCATACAACAAGTCTGTATAATATGAAAAAGCTATAAACGAACTCACAAGACTGCCGACTATGGTAATGAACTATGTAGAAATTCGGGCCCAACGTACGTTGTGTCCTTAAGACAATTTTGCTCCCTCAATACGGATGCCAAAGTTTTCTGAGCAATTGCCTCCTAGGATAGAGTGGATTATTCGTCTTCAGAAAGATGGCTCTGTCAATCTGAAGCCCAAGCGAATCCAATGAGTCTGCTTTCAGAACGCACAGAATGTTTTGTATATGCAATATGTAGAAGGAGTGTATGTAGAAAAAATCGGATACTGACTTTGTGATTAGGGCACCCTATTTATAGACAACGAAAAAACTTGATCAGATGGACTCATCTGTTGCAGTGGACTGGTGCATTGTACAAACAGACACACCAGAACGGAACGAACAAAAGCGACCCACGTCTCTTGTCGACGAACTGGTGCATCGCACGAAAAAACACACCAGAACGGAGCGAACGAACTGAACGAACAGCCGCTGGTTGGAAAATCTCGGAGGGGCAAAAACATAATTATTAAAAGTTCGGGGTCAAATTCGAGATTCAAAAAATTATTATTTAATAAAAAATTATTTTTATTTCACACACGCGTAAACCGGGCGGGTGGCGCGCGTGTGTGGTGGACCAAGGGTCACCTAAGTCCTTGCCCCTCCACAAAAGTGGGTTGGCCCAAGGGCCCCTTTAGTAGGAGCAAAGTTAAGGCTTGTATACTCTACAACTTTTCTCAAACTAACCAATGTGGGACTTCTATCCACACACATTCCTTTTTCCTTTTTCCTTCTTCTTTTCCAACCTTTTTATTCATAACCCATGGGATTTTATCCTAAATTCCAACATATACTATATATATATATATATATATATATTCACAAGATACAAGAGCGTTTCCATCATATATCATAATAGAGTGTTTTCATCGCCTCTCTCCACCTTCAAGTATTTTTGAATGTTGTTAATATCCGCCGTCGAATCTACGGATAATGGACAAAAACAAAATCAGTCCAAGAAAACATGGCTAGATAAATTCCGAAAAACAAAAATCAAATTCGCCTCTAGTTTCTACAAATGCGTCATACCGAAATGACTGGAGGAGCGCTTGAATCCGTCGAACTAAGCCAAGTCTGATTCAAAAAAAAAGGGGAAGAAAATGAAATAGTGAGAGAGGAATAATGGAAGCTTGAAGATATGACATAGTGTAAAAGTAGAAATTAAAGCATACCTGATTGAGAAGGACTCTGAGAGAAGAGGAAGATAATATGAAGTTGAGGAAAAAGAAGGTGAACAGTAAATGTGGAATTTCACAAAAGTCATAAAGGGAATAATAAGTTCTTGAATAGAATTAACAAGTTCAGTAATGGGATTAACAAGTTCATTCGTCGGTTGGAAAGCATGTAACTGTGGTGAAATAAAAATCTGGGCACTATGAATAAAATTCATAATAAGAATAACAAGTTCATCAATAGGATTCACAAATTCGTAATGTGTTTAACAAGTTTATTCGTCAGAGTGAAAACATGTCAATCTGGGTTCACCAATATCTGAGCACTATGAACAAAAATCGTAATGAGATTAATAAGTTTATTAATGATATTCATAACACTTGTGATGAGATTCATAAGAGCGTTTCTTGATTAAAAAAATGTTAACAAGAATATATATATTTATCAATGCATATATATATATATATATATATCCACCTAGCCCATTCAATATGAAGGTCGGTTAGGTTCGTATCCCACCCGCACACCTTTATTTAAATTTTTTCAAAAAAAGAAAAAAATCAACCCCACCTCCTCCCCGGGAAAAAAACCCCTCGCCGGCGACTAGGTGGTCTTGTTGTGGTGCTTCGAGTGACTCTCATTTTTTTTTTTATTTATTTAAAAAATGAGGGCGAAATGGTAAATTTACTAACATTTTAAAATCCCAATTTTATTTCATTACCATTATGTTCTTTCAAAATTTTAACAGACTTTTTAGAGTTTAAGAATTTTAAATGGTATTTAATCGTCATTTTCCCCAGATTTTTACCCAATAAAATAAAATAGATTGAGATCTTATAATATAAATTAAATATAATATTCAACTAACTCTTACAATTGTATTTAAAAATATGTAGTATTTAACATAATATTTTTTTCCCCTAAGAATAGATATTCTTCTACGGAGGCAATTCTATTTGAGGTATTATCGAACACTAAATATGGATACCTCTCCCAGCAGAAATGATTCGAACATTGATTCACCACATTGTGAGAATAAGCCCTTTTTGTTAGACCCAACCCCTCGGTAACACTGTATTTCTATCTATATCCATCAATCCAGCCTTTGCATGCCATTTAACTTGACCCATGATTCTAATATTTTATATTAAAATATTTTCATTTTATATCCTCCTAGTCTTTTTCCCTCTTGGAGAAATTTTATCAATCAATATTGCATAAGCAATAATAATTTCTAATCTTGAAAGATGCAAACGTAGAATAATTATCAATATCCAGAAAGTTATACAAACGACAAATACAAATACAAAAGAGAAGCAACTATATAACCAGCAAGTATAGTCACTATGTGATAAAAAACGATATAATAATCGCGAGGCCTGAAGAAGTATAGTCACCAAGTACAAAAGACCCAGTAGTTGTAGACAAGGCCAATTAAGACTCAAAATGCTGTGCAACGCGTGTGTGGGACAGTTGTTAAATAGTTAATCGGTATTCTTTTTATATTGATAATTACACAATAAATTATATCATATATTTAAAATTGGAGGAGTATCATTCAACAAACTTAATGTATATTTTTGTACCATTTTTTACTGACATAATTTCTAAACAGTTAACATTAATCGGCTTAATGAATACGTCATTTTCACACCATTTTAATTGTTTCATTAATATTTTTGCGTTTAAAAAAGTTTAAAGTAAAGAGTTAAATGCAAGTGGCTATAAAAAATTGTTTTTCAATCTAATTTATTCTTAATATCTAATAACATTCTAGACTAAAATTGGCTAGGCTTTAATTATTTTCTTCACAGGCTGTTGTTAAAATTGGCTGGGCTTTAATTATTCTCTTTTGAGTCTCAAAATATTTCAAATACTTTACATATGGTTTTAACTACAAAAGAGTTACTCAGAAATTAAGAGACGGGTTGGAATGCTTTCTTAGTTCATGTTCAAGAATTTTGCATAAAATACGACATTGACATTCCAAATATGAGTGCAAAATATATTGGAAGGAGAGGTTGTGCTCGAAATAAATAGGGTGATTTTTCTACTAAAAAATTTTATAGGGTAAATATCTTTTGTGCTACCATTGATTATCAATTGGAAGAATTAAATAGCAGGTACAACAATAATACTGTTGAATTACTTGCTTTGAGCATGACTTTAGATCCAAGAAATAGGTACAAGTCATTTAATGGTGATATAATTTGCAAAATTGTTGATAAATTTTATTCTAGATATTTCAAAGAACATGAAAAGTTGCATTTGAAGATGGAGTTACAATATTTTGAGCTTAACATTCCTAAGCATTCAGATTTCATTAGTTTATCAACTATATCTGAATTATGTCAAGTAGAACTGGTAAGACCTCGAAAGTTCACCATTTACCCTTTTATTCATAGAGTGATTAGACTTGTACTCACTCTTTCGGTTTCTATAGCAATTCGAAAGATCTTTCTCTACTATAAAGATAATCAAAAACAGACTTTAAAATAGAATGGAAAATCAATTCTTTGATGATTCTTTGATTACATATATTGAAAAAGAAATTGTTTTGAGTTTTAGCACGGATTCAATTATAGATGAGTTTAACAATATGAAAACACGTAGAGTAAGAGTCAAGTGAAATAAACTTAATTTCTATAATATATTTCTTTCAATTTGTTATATATTAGGTTTTTATCGTATTTTAAATACTTTTATTTATGATGTAGCATTTTTTATTTTTGCCCCCCGTAAGTAAAATTCTTGGGTCTGTCTATCTCCATATATTTTTAGCGTGACTTTTATTATATGAAGAGTTGTAGGACAATAATTGAACCATATGGGACTATATTTAGGGGTGGAAACAGGCCATGCGACCGGTGGCCTAACTTTGTTTCCACTGATCGTGTCCGGGTCTATCAAGTTAAAAGGTCGGGCCTAGGCCTTTTTTAATGGTTTTTCTAAACAGGTCAGGCCTAGGCCTCACAATGAGCCTTTTAGGCATGTCAGGCTAGCCTGTTATACGGATAAAATTGTAAATTAGTGACCTTGTAATAAAAATTGTTATGTTGTTTTATTTGGTCTCATATTTTATAATGTAATTTAGATCATTAGTGTTAATTTAGGTAAGTACGCCTGTTTTTACCGCGCAATGCGAAATAGACACTTTTTTTGCTTGTTTTGCAGTGAAGCCTGTTAGCCTACTTAAATTTTTTTTTATAAAAACAGACCTCCTTAACAAGCCACAGGCCAGACTTGTATATAGGTTAGGCTTAAATCGAAAAAATGGCATGTAACAGGCCACAAGCTAGGCTAAGGCCCCTTTGTTGCCAAACAAGTCTAATCTGTTAAGAGTGAAGCTTGACCTAACATGCCCTATTTCCACCATTAACTATATTGCCTTTGTGGAGGGTCTTTTCATTGGGTGACTGCTTTAAAAGGTGAAAGTTAAAAAGTGAACGATTTGGGTTTTGGGAATTAAATGACTTACGAACTTTCAAAGCAAAATGGAACAATTACTCCCTCCTTCAGCTCCCAACCAGATTCGTCCTCTCAGCTCGCAACCACAGTCGACGGATCTTCTTCGTATTCCGAGCATCGATCTGCTTCAATTTTTTCTAAGAAGCAGAAGATCGGACCGGGCATTAATTTGTCAACAACCTCATTTATTCGTTTTTTCTTAGTCCATCTACTCATGTACTATTATTTCCTCCTTTTTAAGCGAACTCAACGCCCCCAACCAGACTGGTCCTCTCAGCTCGTAACTTCATGAATGAAGGAGTAATTGCTTGTCCGGTGTCGTTTTTTTTTTTTTTTTTTTTTTAATAATAAAAAAAAAAACCAACCACGGCATATACTTCATTTTCATATATAAAAACATGAAAATTTTATATATTACATTCTCATTTTCCCCCTATTTAATTATTAATATTTCTCATTCTCTCTTAGTCTTTCTACCACACATTCTCTTTCTTATATAATTATCTTTATTACTTTGCAATATGAAATTTTTATTCTCTCTTTTCACCCCACATTATCTCTCTTATATAATTTAATATTTATTATTATTAACCAAACATTTTGACATACATTATTTCGTTAAGTATTATTTCTTACAAAATAGCGCACCAATGCACATTGAACAATGTCTTTGAAAAGGATTGTCTCCATTGCGCAGTGGAAAATCTAGTGACGAAGGAGAGTTGATAGTTGATACCATGCGTGACCGTCGGGAGAGATGTTTATTAAAGAATTAAAGGGTCTTTTATATATATATATATATATTTTTTGGGGGGGGGGTGTCTATAAATTTATTAAAAAAGTAAAATAAGTCAATCTTCTTTCTATTTATTCTAAATTTCAAAAAACCCCATTCTATTTTGAAAATCTACATAGATCTCTCATAAAAATCAAAATATATGTTACATAAACTACTCTTTTAATTTTGAGATTCAACTTCCATCCACTTCATTATTAGTTGACTGTTAAATTACAACATTGACTTGTCATTTTGACCAAAATACCCCACCTTAAAATAAATATTACTTAATTATCAAGTAATCTTTGGCTAAAAATAATCATTTAATCACTTATATTTATCCAAAAAAATTTAAATTTTTTTGTCATGCTGCTAAATTGATTACCATATTAAAAAATTAATTATTTTGTCATTGTAAATTTTTATTTTTCAATAAATTTAGATGTTTAATCTTGTTTATTTATTAAAAAAAAATACTTATGATGGAATATGTTAAATACATATGTTGACTAAAATGTTCTGCAATCATACACACATGTATGTATGTGTGATATAAAATTTGAGAATGATATAATTTTGAGATTATTTTATTAATTAATTACAATTCAAATTTTTTGAATATATTGTATTAAACTTTTTTTTTTTGGTAAAAATAACTCAAATTTTCATTCAATTAGTTAACATTTTTATCATAAAAATTATTTAAGATTTTTCTAAATTTAATAGAAATTTAAATAGATCATTAATAAATATTAATGTTAAGAGATAGATTATGGATTTGGTATAATAAAGGGTAAATTAGTAAATAAAATTTATTTTAATATATGGTTTTTAATAAAAAAATATTTGTAGAATATTACTTAACAATATTAACGATTTAGACTGAAGTATATATTTTCAAAATAGATAGGAGAGTTGTGTAATTAAGGCAAGATAAAAAGGAGGTCAAAGTATTTTATTCTTATTAAATTTATATATTAAAAATTCATTTTTAAATGGTTAAAAAATTTGAAAAATGGTTTGTGCCCTAGTGAATTTGCACAAAAATTAACCCAAGCAACATTTTGAGACTTTAATGAGTTTCTTGCTTCTCAAAATGATGCTAAACATAGCTGGAATTAGGGAAGCAGATACTTTGCCTATCCTTCTCTACCATCCCTCCTCATCTTTAAATTGGCCGTTGAAATTTTGATCCAACGGTTCGGATCATATTTTCGAAATACCGCATGCGGTATTTCAAAAAATATGATCTGGTCCGTTGGATCAAAATTTCAACAATCGAGATCGAAGATGAGGAGAGATGGACAGAGAAACCGGACTCTTAATTAGCTGTATAACTTGTTTTTTTTTCCTAATCTCATACTTCATGTCTATTTTAAAGACAAATGAAAAGCCATTGGGGCTCATTTGTTAAATTCCTTCAATTCTTTAGTAATTAGGATTTTGCCCTCATGTCTACTTTGTTTGGTTTGACCCCTTGTTTTCTTTTTGGGTACGAGTCCTCGTTGTCATGAAGATGCTAACTACCCCTCTATACCTACATGTAAATAAGTTGTGGGAGGAAAGTTTGTTTCTAAATATAAAGAGCCTGTTTGGGATAACGTGGAAGAAGTGACTTTTGTTTCTAATGAACTTTTCTTAATGGACTTTTTTCTGATGTAATTTGTGTTTGGGATAGTGGTGGTAGAAGTGACTTTTGTTTTTAATGGGAACTTGTTTGACATAGCTTTTGAAAATATAGATGGGATGAAAAATGACTAAAAAGGGTATAAATCAAATTCACACACATATATTGTATAAAATGTGATAATTTAGGATAAAAATTAAAAATAATTATAAATTTACTAAATAAAGTAGTAAAATTACCATTAAAAAAATTACAACACAATGAAGTGTTTAAATAAATCTAGTCCCTACAAGTTGGTTTCTAATTTGATTACGAAAATAATTCTGGGACATTTTTTGCTCAAAAATTGAAAGAGGAGATTTTTGCTCAAAAATTGAAAGAGGCGGACTTTTAATATTGCTGAAGCAGACTTCCTGAAAATAATTATGGGAGAAGTAGACTCTAAAATCACGACTGGGCGGGGGGTTTGGAACGGACGGATCCATTTTGCATTTGAATTGAAAGAGGAGATTTTTGCTCAAAAATTGAAAGAGGAGATGAGAGGAGAAACGGACGAAAAGAATGAAAGATGGGAGAGGAGAGAGAAAAGCATGACTTGGGGGAGAGGATAGTCATTTTACAAAAGAGGCCCACATATGAAGTTGATGGGAAGCTAGTTAATGGGATCAAAAGCCACAAACACCCTTAATTTTTTTGACGGACTTATTATCCCATCTAATAAGTCCATTTGGGAGTTCCCAAACAGGCTCAAAAGCGTGAAGTCCGGAACACGCTGAGCCCGCTGGGTTTTGGCACGGTTGTCACCATTATATTGGCTTTTATAAAGCATAGTACTACGTGCCAACGAACAAAACTCCTATCTGGCTAATGTACGCAGGTTACCTTACAAATGAAAGAGTGTATTTCTATAATTTGAACCACGTACTGACCAATATACACAGTTTTATCCCTAAGATGAAGAGTCCATTCTCGAGGTTTGAAATCCATGACCTCTAAATTTTATGATAGCGTTATTGTTTTGAAGGTAACTCTACTTTTATTCACACAAATATTCATAAGAAATTCCTCATTCTCATTGGCTTGTTCTATCTATTTTTGTGAATTTATAAGTAATTTATTTAGCTTCATTAATCTTCTTAAATTAAATAGGTATGTCTTACATTAAAAACGAATACCAAATACTTTAATGATAAGGTAAAAGTATACATATGGCACTCTAATTTTATGTAAAGTTTCAATTTGGTCCCTTGACTAAAAAAATTAGCAAAAGAACAAGATTCAGAGAAAAGGATTGTCTCCTTTGGGGGCGGAGGAAAAATCATTTTTTCTTTTTTTCTTTTTGTGTCGAATAAATAAGACAAGAGTTACCTCTTGGATTTTGTCATAATGACACTACAAACACAAAAAATAGGAGTGATATCATATCACTCAATCTTAACTGATGCGAACAACAAGCTGATAGAAACTGAAGCAAATCAGCTCAATATTTGCCTCCTGTGCCATTTTAACCAAAAAAAAATTCGGCACATTTCATGAGGGAGAGTTGATGCCATTTGTAAACTGTAAAATAAAGACATAAATGGGAAACTCTGGACTCTAGGGCTCCTTTGTTCAATTTCTTGGTCATTAGGATTGCATTCTCTTTGGGCAGGACAGTGACACCACGAACGGTATCATCATGAAGGTAGGGTGGCCTTTAAGCCTTAGTTTGATTTGAGGGGAGGGAGGAGAAGAGAAAATTTACCAAAATTTAATGTAGTGGGGTCTACAAGAGTTTTCCTCTTTATTAAATTTTTCCCCTCCCCTCCCCTCAAACCAAATAAAGCCTAAGCTGTTGCACATGAGGTTCAGAGAGCCGTGTGGAAAAATCAGACCTAAAACAAATGAGGAGGCGAAGCGAAAAAGAAATAAAAACAAGAGACATTTAACTCTATGTTTTTACAGAGCTTTTTATTTTATGAAGAGATGTTGGACAATAATTGAACCAGATTTCACCTTTTTATATTTTTTTCCAACAAAAAAAAGGAGAGATGTAGGACAATAATAAATAATTGAACCGTGTGGGACCATATGACATTATGACATAAATCTATATAATACTAATATCAATTTTTACTCAAAACAAATAAGTTAGCTCAGAAAATTTTTGTTTCCATAATGAATCCCCACCGGTTGGTTAATAGGTGGAGGATGAAGAAGAAAGTTAGATGATGTAGATTTTTATATATGTTAAGAAAGTTAGGTGATGTAGATTTTTATATATGATGATAAGGAATGGATTCAGTTTGTATTTACTAAAAAAAAAAAAAAAGAGTTAGAGCAGAAAAGGAACCCTTAAACCTCATATGCTTGAAGTGTGGGATAGTGTTTGTTTTTTTCTTAGATTGAGTGTGGCATGGTCCCTTTTTTTTTTTCCATCGCGGATAATAATAACTAATCGTCCCCACACTAGATTTCCCGAACACAATTAATAACTAATAGCTAAGTGCCAATTGTAAATTAATTTTAATTATTTTGGTGCACAACACGGATTCGAACACGATTTTATTAGTAGGACGTTATAAATAGGGAATGCGAGTAATCTAGAAGTACATCATCTTCTAATCTTTTTTTCTCATTTTTTTTCATCAGTCTATATAGATCATTGATTGGGAAAATGAGAGAAAAGTTAAAATAATAATATATTGATTGGACGGATAGAATTTAGAGTTTATAAGGAATGATGAGAAGAAAAAAATGAGGATAAAAACCGAACCCTAGTAATCCAGAACTTTATATCATTCTCTCTGCTTTGCCAATATTCGAGCAAACAGAGAATTCTAGCATATTTAGCCTAAGAGCCAACAAGGAAGATAGGATCCTCCAGTGCAGCACCAGGGAACAAACAATGCTTTCTTTCTTTTTCCTTTTTTCCTTTCTTTTTGGCCACGAGGGATCAGATATTATACTTTATAGTAGGTTTTTTTTTGCCCAAAATACTTTATAGTAGGTTGCATCAAGAAACTTAGCATGTCCAGCTCATACACAGGAAACTAAGCAAAATTAAACAGTCCAACTCACATACTGTAACACAATCCTATGATGGACATTAAAAAAAATGTAGCAAAGACATAATAAGGTAAAGGATTGGGTAGTAAATTTGCCCTAAATTTTTTTGCTGAGCAGCAATATTACCTTGAAAGTTTTTGTTTTTGTTTCAATGTGTCCCCGTAAATTTCAAAACATAGTAATGTTGTCTAGTTCTGTTAGAAAGTTAACAGTCACTACAAGAAAAATCAATTTTTGCTACGGAAAAATTCCGTAGCAAAACAGATTTTAATTTGTCCGTTGCAAAAAACTGCGTAGCAATTGCGATGGAAAAGGAAAAATCCGTCGCAAATTTGTTAGTTTGCAACGGAAATCCCTATCCATTGCAATTTGCTACGGAAATATTTTCCGTCGCAATTTGCTACGGAATTATTTTCCATCACCATTACACAGGGTTCATCTAGATTATGTGGCAAACCTTCTTATCAGCAGTGGCAAACCAGAAAAAATTGCAGGCAACACTAAATCCATAATAATCCTGGAAGCATAAAATTTATCAAGTAGGGCGAAGACACTAAGGTAAGCATATCAATATTTATATTCAAAAACACTAAGCGTTTACATTGTGGTGGACTTTACACTTACCAACCAATGACAAGAATAGATGCCTATCAGCTAAAGTGACATACATCCACTCAAAACCTATTACATTGGCCTATATACAGATGGCAGGGACAAACAAAAGTTATCCTATAGTTACAGAGGGAAGACCAAAATTTATCCCATGTTCAATTTAACAACATTTCCCATTATGAACATGGTGCAAAGTTTGGTGTCCAACACATAAGGCAGAGTTACGTCCACAATATAGTGACATAACTCGATTAACCCAGACCACCCACAAAAAATACAATATTAACATTACATGGTAACCTCTATTGTTGAAGGAGGCTACGGATCCACGAGGTTTTATACATTCGAGGCATTTTTCCAAACGCACTCAACATTTTCTCATTGGCAAGCATCTTGATATGAGCCTGGTTCCTCTCATCCCATGACAGATCTTCAAGCTCTAGCAGGTGAATGAAAATATCATCACCCTTTGCATCAATATCAGCTTGCCTTTGCCTTTGTTGAGCAGACATCTGATTGCAAACTCTGTCAACCACACTGACTATTGTCTTGTCGAAAGAGGTGACTATGTCCCTCAATGCATCAGCCATGATTTCAGAGTGGTTCAAACGTCTCTTCTTCTATCGACTGCTAGATGGTTCAGCTCCATTCATTAGAGTTGGTGCTGTCAAATTGACTAGTTGTGTGAATACAGATTCAGCAGTAACATGATGAGGTGTGTCTGGAAGTTCCTCATCCTCTAGATTAATCTCTTCCTCCATCCCAACAGGAGAGTCCACATCCTCACCCACAGCCCTATCCTTACCCCATACCATGGTGAGGGACTCAAAGTTTGGGAAGGGCACAGCGAAATTGTGTCGCCCTTGAATGAGCCTGTGAAGTCACCATATATGTGAGAACAACGCGGATAAGTTAAATGACATTGTAAGTAAAGTTCCTTCCATAGGAGTGAGGAATGCAAGAACATACCTTTATATACTCATCCAACACCTCTTTGTCAGCTGTGACACATTTTGTGTCAGGATCCCAACCAAAGCCTGATGTGTTGGTCCCATAGACCATGTTGTAAGCGGTTTGCCACAATTTCTTCAGTGTCTTAATTCTGGATGTTATATGCGGAGATGCCTTGATCCCACACTCGGGAAGCTTTTCTTCCATCATAGACTGCAGCGCATTGGCAAATCCCGACTTGAAGCCGTTATTAGCTATGAACTTGTGGTCAACCTTCAGAGTTACAAGGCAGTCTATCAAAACCTTGTCCTCCTCAGGCGTCCACATTTTTTGTTTCCCCTTTGTCGCTTGATCAATCTGCTCCATCTAAAAAACTCACAGTCAAACCACAAAGTGTATTAATGTGCATTATGTGCAACATAAACATATACCAAATATCACACACATTGCACCAAGTGTAACACAAATTGTTTCATTACAGTGACAACTGAAAAGGGAGTTCATACTAATAAGCCAACAAAACATAATACGATATAGTCTAATGCTTAAAACAATATTGTACAACACCATCAATTATCACTACGTGTCACAAAGGCAGCAAACATGTCATTTGCAATACTCTCCCTAAAATTATTCCACAAGTCACTTGTTTCTATTAGAACCGTATGGGTGGTTTCGATTGTGGGAGGTCCAGCCTCATATGACTCAAGCTGCTCATCCAAAGGATCTTGATCTGATTCACGACGAATCAGATTATGGATAAGACAACATGCGAGGATGTATATGTTTTAGATCTTCACTGGGTATTAAGATGCACTCCGGAGGATTGCCCAACGTAACTTGACTATGCCAAAGCACCTTTCTATGACATTACAGGCAGCCGAATGTCGCATATTGAAGCACTCGTGCGCGTTTGCGGTTGGCTTCCATGTCTCCACTCATTAAGGTGGTACCTCTGGCCTTTATAAGGAGCCAAGAAACCCTAGCAATTTGTGTACCCCGCATCAACCAAATAGTAGTTCCCTGTGGAAACAAACGACCCCACGTGATTTTGTTTCTTGTACAGCTTAACAAGGAAATATACATACTTATATTGCACCAACTATAACATGTATACCTTGTGGTACTCGCAGACCATGTCATCTTCGTATAGCATCTCGCAACACCCTCTCATCCGCAGCTGACCCTTCCCATCCAGGCAAGACATATATGAATTGACCATCCGGTGAGCATACACCCAAAACATTCGTTGTTACCTCTCCTTTCCTATTTCTGTACCTCCCCTTTTTCTCTGCAGGGACTTGTACGCGTATGTGCATCCCTGTTGGTCGATTTCCTTGATGATAAGTGAACCAGTCGAACAAGTAATAAAGTGTAAGTAGAGTATCGTCCCACAGAGATTGAGATACCAAAGAGTGACGCTCGATTGCTATGATAGTTGTGCAAACAGAAAGTAAATATAATTGGTTGAGAGGTTTTTGTGATTATGCTAATAGTAGAAATAAATAGAATGAATTAAACTTGAGAAGATATCAGTAAGAAGTTAGGCTGGACTCAGAATCACCCTTAAGCGCATCAATCCCCCAGTTGCTCTACCCATTGCTATAGCATCTATACTGCACAGCTTCCGCAATGCTACAACATAGCTACTACCACAAAGCTATTTGGTTAACCCACCACGATAGTCTACCGAAGCTTCTGCGTTCGATACACATGACGCTAATCCTATTACAACTTTCTAGTTAGATCTGCGTTACGCTTAGGGTGTTATGGTTATGAGAGGTAGACCCATTCATGAAGCCTACAATAATAGGTCAAGTCGTGCACGGGATGTCTAGCAAACATTGTTTCTCAGAGGTCTAACCTCGACTCCTTGCCAGTAAGCCGAGGCCACAAACCTAGCCCCTAGCTTCCGCTAATTGACTAGTAATTAATACACTGATAAGAAAACCAAATTTATTGAATTAAGAACTTGCAACTGGGTTCATTCAACACTTTAAGGAATCATCGCCGTCCAGCCATATGAAAATCAGTTCATGACCGACAAGGGAAACACAAAACAAACACTAACAGAATGATCCATGATCAGAATACTAAAATAAAAGAGAAAACAGAAGATTGACGAAGTTCCAATGGTGTGGATGAGGCCCTGCCACGTCACAAATCCACGTCTTCTTCTCTCGACTAGCATATGATTACTACTTATCGTTTCACCCGACCTTCCAAACTCAAATTGGATTACTCTGTTCTTGACATGATGACCTAGGATGTGAAGGAACATAGCCACTTGCTCATCAACTAGCATATGATTAATTGGTTTCAATCCACTAATTGTGTCTAACATGTGACACAATTTATCAAACGTTGCCTGATACATCCTAATTTGGTTGAAGCAGGTCGTATCACTACTGTATATTATTGCCCTCAAATTCATTCTCTTTGCATGAAAGTCTAATCTATATGACCTATCCGGTAAGTGCCTCGGTCTACTTGATCCCACTGCAACTACCATATTGACAATGAACGTCCTCACTGCTATAAGCAAAGCTAAGCATCCAGCCAACATTGCAACCATTTCCTCTGCCTCTTGCTCCATACCTACACAATTTTTTCCACACCCATTTTCTTTTCAATGTCATCTACTACTCCTCTTTACAAACTACGTCTACTTAGGTTGAAAGATATCTTATTTTCATCCTATCCACTTTAATTGACAACAACAATTATTAACCAAAACAACCCATGTCACTGTTAATTAACCATTCCACCAGCCAACATGTATAACACACAACTAATCATCACATTAATTGTTCACATCAACGAAGCACAATCAATATGGAAAGGAAACAAATAGCTTCACATCTTCATCACTGTTACCCAACACACAGACATACAGGACATACTGGAAAAACAAAAATTATTTCACCATACATGTTTCACAATAGCCATCAAACCACCCAAAACTAAAACTCAGACAAACATTATGTGCATTTAAACAGGTTTACATCCTACACAGCAGAAGAAGAAGAATTTTCCCCCACTGTACAGTAATGCCTTCGTCATGTCCTTCCTTACCAATACGCAAGACACACTCGACCTAACTAGTCATGAATGCTAAGAAAAAAGCACGCAAATTGGTTCCCCACTGATTGCGTCGAAGGCAGTCCACAACTAGGCCATCGCCATTGTTAACCAGCACAGCGCACAAAGTTAAAAAAAAAGGCATTCACTTACCTCGATTCAATCTTGCTTGCCTACTCCTTCGCATGATGTCGTCTCAACCTTCGTCTACTCCTTCTTCCAGCTCGAGGCGCGATTATGCTTTATGATATCACAGGGGCTTTTTAGTCCTCCAAATTCACTTTCCCGGGACAATTTTCAAGATCCCGCCATTTTGTGAAGGAGCCCGCTTTCCCTCGTTTGTGGGAGCTTCGGTGATGGCGGGAATGTTACTTCCCAGGAACAAGGCACACCAAACACGTTTTCACCCAGGGAACTGTGTTAAGTTCCCAGGAGCAAGGCCGAATTCTGTCAACCAAACGGGCCCTGAAAGTTCATCCTTACTTGATTTCAAATTTTCACAATCAATTCTTGAAATACCAAATTGGAAGTGGATGATTCAACCGAAATTTGGCTTCGCAATCTAGTAGCGTTGGAGCAGTGTCACTATCCTTCTGATTCTTATATCATAGACTATGTTACCATTATGGATTTCCTTATAAACACAAGCACTGATGTGGATCTATTAGTTCAAGAAGAAATCATCATTAACCGGCTAGGAGAAACCAATTCTGTGGCTAACTTGTTCAATAGTCTTGGGAAGAATGTCACAGATGTAGATTTCAACTCCCATTTCTAGATATTTGTAAGGGCTTGAATGCCTTTTATAAAAGTCATTGGAATGACTTGAAGGCCACACTGAGACGTGATTACGGCAACACTCCTTGGCAAACTGCTGCTTCTATGGCTGGAATTCTGCTCCTTCTTCTCTCTTTAATAACTGCATTTAGTTCTATCTTACAAGTACTGCAGCAATACAAGGCAAGCTCATCACATTGAACTTCTCTCTTACTTAAATGGTAAATTACAGCCTTTTTATGGATGCTGTTTGGAAATAATTGTTTATAGCTATTGTCCTTAATGCACGTGTATTCTTCTCATCGAACTCTCTGAACTACTACTCTGTGCTTCAATGTGAAAGTTACTCATTTATTTAGCTGATTACTTATTGATCAATTCTTTTCTTCTATTTGTGACTAGATTCAAGACTGTGAGAATATTGGGAGGGAAACCGATTTCCTCATGAAGGGTGACAGAAACCAAGAAGAAATAGAAGGTATGAATCGCAGACCAAGATCAATCACTTGTTAATCAGTTTTTGCAGCCACCATATGAGATTCCTACCATACCCAAGTCAAGGTCCTTACGGAGATAGCATAATCAGAATTTTCTACTCAACCTTTATCTCCTTAATCAGTCCTTGGGCTCTTTTATTTTTGGATTTGTGATTTGTAATTAAAAGCCAGCCTCAGTTGGCCAAAGGGGCACATCAGAAGTGTTGTAGTTGCACTCAGGCGCACAATTATAAAGTGGGAAAGTTGTAACAGCAGTGTTGTTTTTTTTCCTTGGCCAAAGGTGTAACACAGTGTTCACTACTCTTAACTCCTCTCTCTGTTCCTTTGCTTTTGTTCTCCATTCCAGATTGCTGCAAGCCTAGTGATTCGAAGTTTAATTATTCTCACAACTTATGCTGAAAATTTAGAGCAAGAGTAGGTTTTAAGGACAGGTTTGTCGATCGAGAGGCTAATTATGTCAACTTATAATAATATTCCCTCGTCTTTAATATAAGATATAATAATTTATCTAATTATATTAGATTTAAAAAGCCAGTTAAGTTAGTTAAAATGATATGTATTTTTTAAAATACCGTAGTCATTTTCTTTAATTCCTTCCTTACCTCTCTCCCGTAATTGTTACTTAAGGGAGCATCAATAGAATAAGTTGGGTTAGTTAGTTTGCAAAAGGAAAAAAAAAAGATTTTTGGAAAAATGATGATTAATTACTATTTGAAATTCCTAAACCCCAAAAAGTCTGTTAGAATTTTGAAAGGACATAAATGTGATCGGGATCAAATTGGGATCTTAAAACGTTCGTGAATTTACTTTTTTCCCCCTCGGTTTTTAAATAAATAAATATAAAAGAAACTTGAGTCTCGTCGAAGCACTATGAACAAAATTCGTAATGAGAATGACAAGTTCATTGGAATTCACAAGTTGATAATGAGTTTAACAAGTTTATTCGTCAAGGTGAAAACATGTCAATCTTGATTTACCAACATCGAGTATTATGAACAAAATCGTAATAACAAAAGTTCATTAATGGTATTCACAATGCTTGTAATGAAAGTCATATGAGCATTTCTTGATGGAAAAAATGTTAACAAGAATATATATATATATATATATATATATATCAAAGTAGTTAGGTGGCCATGGGCCGCCTAGCCCTTTCAATATGAAGGAGGGGTGGGTTCTTATCCCACACTTACACCTTCATTCAAATTCTTTCAAAAAAAGGAAAGAAAGAAACAATTCAACCCCATCCCCCCCAAAAAAAAAAACCTCATTGGAGCCCAGTTCAACGGTGGTTGTAGGCTGGCCGTGGTGATGCTTCGACTAGGCTCATTCTTCCTTTTTATTTATTTAAAAAGCGAGAGTAAAATGATAAATTCACCGGCATTTTAAAATTTCAATTTGATCCCGTCACCTTTATGTCTTTTCAAAATTTTAACTGACTTTTTGGAGTTTAGAAATTTCAAATAGTATTTAATCTTCATTTTCCCTAGATTTTTTACAAAAAAATAAAATAAAATAGATTGAGATCTTATAATTTAAATCAAATATAATATTCAACTAACTCTTAGATTGTATTAAACATTGTATTTATTTTTTTGCTAAGCATAGGTACCTTCTTATTGGAAGCAATTCTATTCAAGGTACCATTGAACACTAAATGTGGATCGGATACCTCTTACAACAAAAATGATTCAAACTTTAATTCTTTACATTGTGAGAACAAGCCCTTTTTGTTAGATCTAACCCCTCGATAACATTATATTTCTATCTATATCCACCGATCTAGCCTTTGCATGCCATTTAACTTGGCCCATGATTCTAATATTTTATATTACAATATTTTCATTTTATATCCTCCTAATCTTTTTTCCCTCTTGGAGAGATTTTATGAATCAATATTGCATAAGCAATAATAATTTATAATCTTGAAAAATGCAAACGTAGAATAATTATCAATATCCAGAACATTATACAAACAACAGATACAAATACAAAAGAGAAGCAACTATATAACCAGCAAGTATAGTCACTATGTGATAAAAAACGATATAATTAATCGCGAGACCTCAAGAAGTATAATCACTAAGTATTAAGTAACAAGTATTAAGTACAAAAGACCCAGTATGTAGTGGTAGACAAGGCCAATTAAGACTCAAAATGCTGTGCAACGCATGTGTGGGACAGTTGTTAAATAGTTAATCTTAATTGACTTAATTAGCGGTCGTACTATTTTTATATTATCTCTTTCATTATAAATTATATCTTATATTTAAAATCAGAAGTATTTCATTTTAGAAACTCAATGTATATTTTTGTAACATTTTTCACTGACATAATTTCTAAACAGTTAACATTAACCGACTTAACGAATACGTCATTTTCACACCATTTTAATAGTTTCATTAATATTTTTGCGTTAAAAAAAAGTTTATAATGTTTGTCATATAGGCTATAGGGGATAGAAGTTTAGTGGTAGATCTTCGCTTTACTCTATCTCCATATATTTTGAGCGAGACTTTTATCATATGAAGAGATGTAGGACAATAATTGAACCATATGGGACTATATTGCCCTTGTGGAGGGCCCTTTCATTGGGTGACTGCTTTAAGAGGTCAAAGTTAAAAAAATGAACACGCAGATTTGGGTTTTGGGAATTAAATGACTTACGAACGATGGAACAATTACTCCCTCCTTCAGCTCCCAACCAGACTTGTCCTCTCAGCTCGCAACCACAGTCGACGGGTCTTTGCATTCATTTGTCCGAGCATCGATCTGATCCAATTTTTTCTGAGAAGCAGAGGGTCGATCTGCGCATTAATTTGTCAACAGCCTCATTTATCCGTCTTTTTTGAGTCCATCTACTTCTGTACTATTATCTCCTCCTTTTTAAGCGAGCCTCAGACGCCCCAACCAGACTGGTCCTTTCAGCTCGCAGCCTCATGAATGAAGAAGTAATTGCTTGTCCGGCGTCGTATTTCTTGTTTTTTTTTTTTTTAATAAAAAACAACGACGGCTTTTATATTACTTTCTCATTTTATCCTTATTTAATTATTAATATTTCTCATTCTCTCTTGGTCTTTCTACCGCACATTCTCTTTCTCATATAATTATTTTTGATATCAAAAAGCTTTGGAGGGGTTCGACATCAGTCACCACCAAGAAGCTAGAGATGGCGACGGCATTTCTATGAAGACTTCTTCGAGACTTACGAGATCGCTTACCAAAGTCGAGTCCCAATGACGGCAGAGGGGATCGAACCCACGAAGTCCCGTGACGGGCAAAGGGATCGAACCCATGACCGTTTGCGCTAGATCCCTTAATACCATCTATGCCAACTCACATTGGCGTTCTCATATAATTATATATATATTTTGATACATCAAGTTTTTTTTTTGGGGGTGGGGGAGCGGGCTCAAGCCCGGGATAAGGGGAGGCACAAGTGCCAAGTGCGCTACAGGCTTATATAATTATATTTATTACTTTGCAATATGAATTTTTTATTCTCTTTTTTCACCACACAGTGTCTCTCTTATATAATTATCTTTATTACTTCTGCAATATGAATTTTTTATTGTCTCTTTCCACCACGCATTCTCAAAGGTGTTTTTGTCAGAAAATTACAATTTTTTATATTTATTATTATTAACCAAACATTTTGATATACATTATTTCGTTAAGTATTATTTCTTACAAAATAGCGCACCAATGCACATTGAACAATGTCTTTGAAAAGGATTGTCTCCATTGCGCAGTGGAAAATCTAGTGACGAAGGAGAGTTGATAGTTGATACCATGCGTGACCGTCGCGAGAGATGTTTATTAAAGGGTTTTTTTTTATTTTTTTTTTTTTTGGGGGGGGGGGGGGGGGGGGGGGGCTATAAATTTATTAAAAAAGTAAAATAAGTCAATCTTCTTTCTATTTATTCTAAATTTCAAAAACCCCCATTCTATTTTGAAAATCTACATAGATCTCTCATAAAAATCAAAATATATGTTACATAAACTACTCTTTTAATTTTGAGATTCAACTTCCATCTACTTCACTATTAGTTGACTGTTAAATTACAACATTAACTTGTCATTTTGACCAAAATACTCCACCTTAAAATAAATATTACTTAATTATCAAGTAATCTTTGGCTAAAAATAATCATTTTATCACATATCTTTATCCAAAATTAAAAAATAATTATAAATTTTTTGTCATGCTGTTAAATTGATTACTATATTACAAAATTAATTATTTTTTCATTGTAAATTTTTATTTTTCAATAAATTTAGATGTTTAATCTTGTTTATTTATATATATATAAAATACTTATGATGGAATATGTTAAATACATATGTTGACTAAAATGTTATGTAATCATACACACATGTATGTATGTGTGTTATATAAAATTTGAGAATGATATAATTTTGAGATTATTTTATTTATTAATTACAATTCAACATTTTTTAATATATTTTATTAAACATATTTTTTTTTGGGTAAAAATAACTCAAATTTTCATTCAATTTGTTAACATTTTTCTCATCAAAATTATTTAAGATTTTTCTAAGTTTAATAGAAATATTAAATAGATCATTAATAAATATTAATGTTACGAGATAGATTATGGATTCGGTATAATAAAGGGTAAATTAGTAAATAAAATTTATTTTAATATGGTTTTTAATAAAAATATATTTATATAATATTTGTAGAATGTTACTTAACAATACTAATGGTTTGGACTGAAGTGAATGTTTTCAAAATAGATAAGAGACTTGTATAATTAAGGCAAAAGAAAAAGGCGGTCAAAGTATTTTATTCTAATTAAATTTTTATATTAAAAATTCATTTTTAAATGGTTAAAAAATTTGAAAAATGGTTTGTGCCGTAGTGAATTTGCACAAAAATTAACCCAAGCAACATTTTGAGACTTTAATGAGTTTCTTGCTTCTCAAAATGATGCTAAACATAGTTGGAATTAGGGAAGCAGATACTTTGCCTATACTTCTCTACCATCCCTCCTCATCTTTAAATTGGCCGTTGAAATTTTGATCCAACGGTTCAAATCATATTTTAAATACGCATGCGGTATTTGAAAAATATGATCTCAGTCCGTTGGATCAAAATTTCAACAATCGGGATACGAAGATGAGGAGAGATGGGCGAGAAACCGGACTCTTATAACTTGTTTTTTTTTTTTTCCTAATCTCATACTTCATGTCTATTTTAGAGACAAATGAAAAGCCATTGGGGCTCATTTGTTAAATTCCTTCAATTCTTTAGTAATTAGGATTTTGCCCACATGTCTACTTTGTTTGGTTTGACCCCTTGTTTTCTTTTTGGGTACGAGTCCTTGTTGTCATGAAAATGCTAACTACCCCTCTATACCTACATGTAAATAAGTTGTGGGAGGAAGGCTTGGTTCTATATATAAAAGCGTTTGGGCAAATATATATATGGGGTTTACTTTTCTCATGTTACATGAGAAGAATAAATTTCCTACACACACATGAAATGGTGGGATCCACATATATATATAATGCTAATTGTATATATATGTGGGTCCCACCATTTCACGTGTGTGTGTTACGTGAGAAAACACTTCTACAACATGAGAAGTGTTTTTTTCCCTATATATATATATATATATATATATATATATATATATATATAAGCGCGAAGTCCTGAACATGCTGAGCCCGCTGGGTTTTGGCACGCCTATCACCATTATATTGGCTTTTATAAAGCATAGTACTTCGGGCCAATGAACAAAACTCCTATCTGGCTAATGTACGCAGGTTACATTACAAATGAAGAGTGTATTTCTATAATTTGAACCACAAATCAATATACACAGTTTTATCCCTCGGATGAAGAGTCCATTTTCGTGGTTTGAATCCATGACCTCCAAATTTTATGATAGCATTATTGTTTTGAGGGTAACTCTACTTTTATTAATACAAATATTCATATGAAATTCCCCATTCTCATTCGCTTGTTCTCTCTATTTTTTGTGAATTTATAAATAATGTATTTAGCTTCATTTACCTTCTTAAATTAAAAAAGTATGTCTTATATTAAAAACGAGTACCAAATACTTTCATGATAAGGTAAAAGTATACATATGGCACTCTAATTTTAGATGAAAAGTTTCAATTTGGTCCCTTGACTAAAAAAATTAGCAACAAAACAAGATTCAGAGAAAAGGATTGTCTCCTTTGGGCTGAGGAAAAGGGAAAAGTACCATTGTAGCAACTTTTACCAAAAATTCTACCTAATTAAAGCACATAGAAAAAGTTTTACCAAAATAAGGCAGTTAATGGGGCAATGGCGGGTGATGGGACTAGTTTTGACGCCATTAGTGGCGTCACATGATATGATGCCACCAATAATCCCCCCCCCCCAAAAAAAAAAATCATTCATGTCTTTTGGTGGTGTCACATAACTTTTTTCATGTGTTTTGATTGGGTATAACTTTTGATAAAAGTTGCTACAATGGTGCTTTTTCCCGAGAAAAAAATCCCTTTTTTTTAATAAATAAGATAAGAGTTACTTCTTGGGTTTTGTCATAATAACACTACAAATAGAAAAAATAGGAGCGATATCATATCACTCACTACTACAAAATATGGATACTACTACACTAAAAAAGACGTCCTTATTTTAAAAAAGGAAGTAAAAAATGAAGGCGGTGGCATTGTCGTAATTATTTACTTGAATTTGAGAATTTTGGCGACCTGAATTTTTATTTAGGTCGCCAATTTGAGAAATTTCGGGAATTTTGGCGCGATTTAGGAAATTTTTAACGCCATTTCGGGAATTTTGGCGACACGAATTTAATTTAGGTTGCCAATTGTGGAATTTATGTGACCTGAATTAAATTCGGGTCATCAATTGAGGAATTAATTATTTGGTGCGATTTAGAAAATTTTTGGCGCGATTTAGGAAATTTTTGGCGCCGACGAGAAATTTCAAGAATTTTAGGAATTTAGGCGACCTTAATTAAATTGGTCGCCAATTGAGGAATTTAGGCAACCCGAATTAAATTCGGGTCGCCAATTGTGGAATTTAGGCGACTTGAATTTAATTCGGGTCGCCAATTGTGGAATTTAGGTGACTGAATTAAATTCGGTCGCCCTAAAGTGGAATTAATTGAGGAATTAATTATTTGGTGCGATTTAGGAAATTTTTGGCGCCCAGTGAGAAATTTCAAGAATTTTAGGAATTTAGGCGACCTGAATTAAATTCAGGTCGCCAATTGTCAATTTAGGCGACTGAATTAAATTCGGTCGCCTAAATTCCTTAAATAATTGTGAATTTTTATTCTCTCACCCCGATCGGGTACTCTCAATTTTTTTTTCCTTCACCTTTTATGCTCCGAGTGCCTCTTTCTCTCTCTCTCGGTAGCTCCTTCACCTTCACCTTGCCGCTTCCTCGCATCGCTCTCCCACCGCGTTGCTCTCCCACTGCGTTGCTCATTTGCCGCCAAGATCCGAAACCCAAGCAATGCCGAAACCGTCTTCATTGTAGATCGAGTTTCCTCTCGCTCCTCTTTCATTGCGGATCGGTTTTCTAAGTTTGTTCTCTTTATTGTTTTTTATTTGTGATTTTTCGGGTTTGTTCTCTTGCTTTTTATATTTTTTCGGGTTTGCTTTTGTTACCTTCTTCTAGAGGCTCCAATCCTTTAGCATGTTCTTTTGTTTTTGTTTTTTTGGGTTGGTTCTTAGAGAACAACTACCGGTCTAGAGCAAGGTTTGCACCGTCGTGGAGAGCGTCGAGATCGATCTTCGTTTGCCCAAATCGTTGCTTCTTTGAGATGAGGCCGGCTTCGCTCATTAGCTCCTCGAACACGAGGTTTGGGGGTTTTTTTTTTTTAAAAAAAAAAAAAAGTAATATGGCGTCTGAATTGTATTCGGTCGCCTCTTAAGAGGCGACACTGAATTCTATTAAGGTCGCCTCATAAGAGGCGACGAATACAATTCAGTCGCCTCAAGAGGCATTTGAATTGTATTCACGTCGCCAAATATAAGAAAAACAACGACACCCTCCCGGACGTCCCGAAAAAGGACGTTAATTGGGTCTTATTTAAGTCATTTTTTAGGTATTTTGTAGTAGTGACTCAATCTTAGCGGCTAATATTTGAAGCAAACAAGAAGCCGATCGTGCCTCTTGTACCATTTTAACCACACACAAAAATCTGCACATTTCACGAGAGAGTTGATGCCTTGTGTGAACTGTAAAATAAAGACATAAATGGGAAACTGTATAGGCTGTAGGGGCTCCTTTGTTCAATTCCTTGGTAATAAGGATTGCATTCTCTTGAATAGGTAGGACAGTGACAGAACGAAGGGCATTAATTATAATGAAGGTAGGGCAGCCTCTGAACTGTTGCACACATGGTTATCAGAGCCGGACCGGACCGGCCGGTTCTGACCGGAAATCGGCGAACAGGCCGTGAAACCGGTCCGGTCTGCCATAGAAACCGGAGTTAAGCTTTTTTTTTTTGGGTCGATGCAAGAGAAAATCGCCGGCAGTGTCAACAATTACAAAGAGACAAAGGTAGAGAGATGAGAGAGAGAGATCGACGGAAGCTCCCTGTTCGACGTCCCTGTGCGATGAAGACGATGAATAGTTACCGGTCTGCCATGTTCGCGTTCTCTCTCCCTCTCTGGTTCAGATGTATCTGAAGGAAAAAGGTGACTCCACAGTGAAGCATCGCCTCCTTCCTTTTTCTTTTTCCGGTCGTTCCTGCACCGCCTCCTCCTTTTTTTCCATTGCTCTATTGCTTCTGCGCCTCTTGTTCGGTGCCTCTGTTTTTTCTTGGCTCGAAAATCTTGTGCTCCTGGTGATTATTTGATAGAGTCATAGAGATAGACTCATACATAGACGTGCTAGAAGCAAATGGAGGAGACTTGGCTGACTTGCACTCCACTTCATGTCATATCATCTCTCAAAAGTAGTGCCATTTTGTCTTGATTTTACTTTTTAAAAAAATTGGGGACCTAATTAATATTATATAATAAGTCTCAGACCGGTTTAACTCCGGTTTGACACCGGTCTGACTCCGGTCTCCCTTGACTTAGTACTCCGACCGGTTCAGTGACCGGTCCGGTTTTAATAACCTTGGTTGCACATGAGGTTCCAGAGCCGTGTGGAAAAGTCAGACCTAAAACAAATGAGCGAGGTGGCGTAGGGAAAAAGAAATAAAAACATTTTATGATGAGACGTTGGACAACAATTGAACCAGGTTTCACCTTTTTATATTTTTTTCAACGAAAACAAGGGGTCCGGTTTCTCTCCTTAGCGGTTTCTCCTCGTCCCTCCTTTTCGCTTATTTTTTTGGTGTCAATCAATATCTTAAAATATATTTTTTAGTACCGTCATCATCCTAAAATATTTTTTAAAAATCCTAAAATAATTTTTTAAGATCCTGAAGTATTTTTTAGTACTAGTCAGTATCTTGAAGTACTTTTTAGTATCAATCAGTATCTTGAAGTAGTTTTTTTAGTATCAGTCAGTGCAGTGAAACTTAGGATCTTGAAAAAATATTTCAGAATACTGACTGATATTAAAAAGTATTTTAGGATGGGACAGTCAAGATTAATTCAAATCAACGGTCTAGATTGGTTGAGGAGAAAAATCAAATGTTGAGATTAGATGATGAGAGATAACGAGAAAGTAAGATGAGGAGTGGATCCAATTCCGCATAAGAGAGATGTAGGACAATAGTAAATAATTGAACCGTGTGGGACGATATGACATTATGACATAAATCTATATAGTACTAATATCAATTCTTACTCAAAACAAATAAGTTTGCTCAGAAAATTTTTGTTTCTTTGATGAATCTCCACCGGTTGGTTAATAGGTGGAGGATGAAGAAGAAAGTTAGATGATGTAGATTTTTATAAATGTTAAGTTAGGGGATGTAGATTTTTATACATCTTGGTCAGAAATGGATTCAGTTTGTATTTAAAGAAAAAAAAAAGGAGGAGAGAGCGGATAAAGGAGCCCCTAAACCTCGTATACTTGAAATGTGAGATAGTCTTTGTTTTTTTCTTTGATTGAGTGTGGCATTCCCAAAACACACACACACACACAAAACCCCCCCCCCCCCCCCCAAAAAAAAAAAGAAAAAAAAACAGACATTATACTTTTAAGATTTAAAAAAAATGGCTGATAAGAACATAAATATTATTGAACACTGTATATATATCCGGATACACATGCAAATATTCGACCCACACCCACTTCACCTACTCTTCATTAATTCGGCCGACACTCGTCATATTGCTTTTCTTCTATCAAATTTCCTTCACATCCCACCATGTTCACATTTCCATAAAACACATACACACCCATACGCGTGCGCGCGCGCGCACATATATATATATATATATATATGTGTGTGTGTGTGAGATAATTTACTATTTTTAATATATTTGATACATATTGAGAAATATTTAGAAAATTATCAATATAAAATTAAAGAGATTTTTTGAGATTTAAAGAGATATTAATCTGTATGCATCATTTATGAGATTTCAACTTAGAATATAAATTTTTAATCAAGTTTTTTTTTTTTTTTTTTAAAAAAAAAAAAGCAGTTTTCATTATTATTATAATATAATATTATCTTACAGCTGCAAATTACATCTACAGGATTTCATTTGTGACCGTTTGTATTTAATGGAATTGGCCCCACAAATTGGAAAGGGTATGAAGACCTAAACCCAAGAAAAGAAAAGGACTACACCCCTCATCTTTGGATTCATTTGGTAAAAGAGTCGATTACTCTCTCACCAAAAGAGGGTTCGATCCTGAAGTTGGTCAAAGCGCTGGGGAAGGCATCCTAGCTCTTAGGTGCCTAGGTTAACGCTTGAGGGTAATAGACGGCTTGCCCTATCCAATATCGGTATCATCTAGGAGGAAGAGAGATTTCGCCCTGCCCTTGGATCGTGGGTAAACCCAACCCCTTTCCTAAAATTTTGTTTATTAAAAAAGAAAAGAAAAGGACTACGGGAGGCAATAAAATAGAAAAAGGAGGCAATAAATAAATAAATATGTATGTATGTATATATGTGTATAAAGTCATTCTTATGAAAATGTCGATGTGAATGTGGTGGGGATGTGAAGCAGCCATGGCTGCTGAGTGCTGTGCATTCATAGGATGCCCGGTTATATACGCAGACTCAATGAAGATAGCTTTTCCCCAAAGTGGTCTCCATTGGCCCCTTTCACCATGCGCATCCCAGATATATCTTTTTGTAGTTTGAGGGTTTATTTGTTTGTTAGAAGTCAAAGAAACAAATTGTGGTTTCCATATACTTTTGCTGAGGGCGAATATAGGGTATTAAGGATGGAGGTTGCCGAGCTTACATGGATTGTTGGATTGATAAAAGAGCTACATGTAAATGGAGTTGAATCAGTGGTAGTTTATTGTGATAACATATCAATTATTCACATCGCCACAAATTTGGTCTTTCACGAGTGTACAACACATATAGAAATGAATTGTCACTTCGTGTGATGAAAAAAAAAAAAAAAAAAAAAAGCTAATGGCTAATAGATGTCAGTTCAAGCATTTGTAAAATCATTAAGAGCATATTGTAGATGTTTTAACGAGATTATTTATTGATAAATTCTTTTCTTCTACTTGTGACTATATTCAAGATTGGAATGTTGGATTTCATCATACATCAATATACAATTTTAGCTGTGGATTCTACAAAGTTGCTTCTTATAGGAGGAAGAAGAGAAGCATTGGCAGAAATTGACATGAATGAAGCAAGAGGGAAGTAATGAGTTGATGGATGGAAAGTCCACACTTCACAGTGGAACCCTGATGCTTGTTTGTTTTAATTCTTCAGAAATGATTTTACATTATTATTATTATTATTGATATAATGATTTTACATTATTTAATCGTAAGGAGGTGAGATGAGTTTAGTCTCGACTTTTAAAAAAGTGACTAAAAATCTTTTTTTTTTTTTTTTTTTTTTTTTTTTTTTTTTGGTCCTTCCCAAACAAACACCTTCTGGACATTTTTAAACGTGGTTTTGGACTAAGAGCTTGTTTGGCACTCCCTAAAATCTAAGTTTTGGAACAAAACCTAAGTTTTGTCAAAGCTCGCCAAACGCCCGAATTTTCTCCAAAATCATTTTCGACTCAAAACCTAGGTTTGGGGGCCAAAACCTAGGTTTTCCAAAATCCAACTTTTTTTACTTTTCACTTTTTCAAACTCATTTTGCAGAATTGTGGGGCCAACCATAATTGAAGAAATCCCAAAATACACTCCAAACTTTGCCATTTCATCCTCAGTTCCTCACCACCAATCCTCATCCTCTTCTCTCCGCCACCAGATTTCACAACCTTCTTCCTTTCATACACATGCGAAGCAACTCCACTATTTCCCTCTCCATCGAATCTTTCTTTTTTGGGTAAAGGTGCGCTCAGCACCACGAAGTTTGCCTCCAGGAGCGCCCAGCACCACGAAGTTTTTTTTGGAGCGTCCAGCACCACGAAGTTGCCATGTCCGTTAGTTGACCGTTAACGTTGACGTGGACGCTGACGTGAACTGACACACTGACATGGTGCCGACGTGGCGCGACGTGGAATAAAAATCCAAAAAATTAGGGAAAAATAAAATAATTAGGAATTTTTAAAAAAAAAAATCAAAAAATGAAGAAAAAATTAAAATAATTAGAAAAAAAATTCAAAAAGTTAGGAAAAAAATTCAATTTTTTTTTAATTAGAAAAAAATTCAAAAAATTAGGAAAATGCCCTTATATAAATTTTGTACCTCAACTACCTTATTGATTTCATATAATCCCTCATTTATATCAATAGGCATCTTTTAGCAAAAAACTGACAAAAAATAGAATGTTGTATTATAATTAGGATTAAAACAAACTCTCAAATGTTAGAATGTTGTATTATAATTAGGATCAAAACAAAATCTCAAATGTTGTCTTATAATTAGGACCGGAGGGAGTATATAATAAATTGTCATTGTCATTTCCCCAAATGAGAGAGACAGTCCATGCTGCAAGAACATAATTTTTTGCCAGTTTTTTCCTAAAAGATGCCTATTGATATAAATGAGGGATTATGTGAAATCAATAAGGTAGTTGAGGTACAAAATTTATATAAGGGCATTTCCCTAATTTTTTGAATTTTTTTTTCTAATTTTTAAAATTTTTTCCTATTTTTTTTGAAATTTTTTCTAGTTATTTTATTTTTTTTCTAATTATTTTAATTTTTTCTAAGTTTTTGAATTTTTTTCCTAAGTTTTTGAATTTTTTTTTAAATTTTTTTCTAATTATTTTAATTTTTTCATCATTTTTTTGTTTTTTTCTAATTTTTTTAAATTTTTGTTCTAATTATTTTTAAAAAATTTCCTAAGTATTTTATTTTTTCCCTAATTTTTTGAATTTTTTTATTCCACGTCAAGCATGTCGGTCCACGTGTCGCACCACGTCGGCACCACGTCGTGTGTCGGTTTACGTACGCGCCACGTTAGCATGTCGGCGCCACGTCGCACCATGTCAATGTGTCGCGCCACGTCGGCGTTAACGGTCAACTAACGGCCATGGACCTTGGACGCTCCAAAAAAACTTCGTGGTCTTTGGGCGCTCCGGAGGCAAACTTCACTATTTAAAAAATATGATGTTACATGGCCATAACATGGGCGCATCTTTACCGTTCTTTTTTTTTAATTGAGCGAATCAAATGGCCATAACAACTCCACTTTGTTTTTATATGTTAAAAATATGATGCCAAAAAATAATTATTTTATATGTTAAAAATATTTTTTCTATACAATTTACTTTTTTTTTTTCATGTTACACAATTTAATGGTAGGAATTTATTTTTTCTAACAATTTTATGTAATTTTTGGTATTTATTATTGAATATAATGTTTATGAGATTTAAAATACAACTTTTCCTTTAAATGCAATTATACAAAAAGCTAATGTCTTTTTGGTAAATTTGACCTTCCAAAAGCTATTCTGATAAAAACATTTAAACACTATCATTTTTTTTTCTAAAATTATTCTCCAAAACCTAGGTTTTATCTCGTAAATGGTAAAAATCATTCTCCAAAAAGTAAACGGGCCCGAAGCATGAGATATGGGCTTTTGTGGTGATCCAACACTTTTTTGTTTTTTTTTTTGTTAATGGTGATCCAACACTTTGATTCAATTGGAAGCCGCTCGCTGGTTTGGTTTCCGTGAGGGCCAACAAGATAATAAATTTATGTAATATACTCGAGAGGAGGAGGAGGAACTTCCACAGAAATTAGCTTGCAGCTTCTTCATTCCATAATTCTTTAATGCCTAAATAAATGATTACTGTTTAATGTGAGTCCTTCGTTAAAAATAAAAAAAAAAAAAAAAAAGGAGGAAAAAAATTACTCTCTATCTTATCTGTTTTATAAGATCCTTTTAGTTGATGACGTAATTTAAGAAATATGTTAAAAGTAATAAATGAATAAGAAATAAACATTTTTCTCAATTATACCCTTATTAGTAAGAGAAAAAATAGTGATAAAAAAATTTAATATTCAATCAATCCAAACTAAATATTATTAAAAGACGGAAAGGAATTTAAGAATTTCTAATGTCTTATAAAGAGTAGAGGAGGGGCTGGCAAAAAAAAAAAAAAAAGGGTTGGTGAGGAGAGTACATGTATCTTAATTTATGAAAGCAAATCGATCAACAGAATCATCAATTTCAAGGCCGAGGGATCGGTGTCCCAGGCGTGAAATTCTGAGGGATCCATACCTCAGGCTTGAAATTCTTTTGGGTATGTATATGATTGGAGAGGACATCCTCACTTGTAGAGGTGAGTAATACTTTGCAGCCTCTGTGATCTGCACCGTATGGGATTCCCACCTTGCTTAGCTCAAATCCCTTGTCCACGTCAGAAAGTACAATAAGAATACTCTGCTCGTTCTTGATCCTATGAATTAATTCCATGGCTCTTTTATCTTTGGATTTGTCATTAAAAGTAAGCCCCAGCTGACTAGCAATATTCTCTTGAATCTTTCCCAGGTTAGTTATAGACGCTTTCACAACCATACCAAACATTTTGTCTCTTTGAACTCTTCTGTCAACTTTTTCAAGCAGATCTTCTTTGATCGCATCATCTGAGCCATAAACTCCTATTAAGTGGGTATTAGGCTCAGCTAATGCCTCCATAACTTCCTCCAAAATTGGCTTTCTCCATTCCGAAGCATGACAAGGACGGGAACTGGATGGAATTATCTTCTGTGTGGGAATGGAACTACTAGACATCTCGTACCGTTTCTGAATTGGTGCTCTGAGTTGAGGCTCTGAATCTTCTTTGTTCTGCTTCTCGTCTTTGAATTGAGTCACGTGTATATGGGATTTGCTTGAAAGAAGATAGTGACGAAGAAGACTATGCAAAATTGCAGCAAGGCCAATAGTTATTATTAAAGCTGTAATGAAACTGAGAGAATCAATTTATTCATAGCACAAAACATCAATATAGTGAGAGAGGAGTACCTTTCTCAAGGAGATCTATGAGGAGACTAAAAAGATTGATGTTTTGGTGTCGAAGATATTTGCTTCTTTTTTCTGGGAATTCGATTCCATAAGTAAGGAAGAAGTAACAGAGTTTATATAGGAGTGTGAAGGAGAGAAAGATCCCAGAAATTGGAACGCAGCTTCGTCATTATATTATAAAAAAGAGTAAGCGGAGCGGAGAGAAGCTGTGTCCGACTTAACAGAGATGTTTTGGCTTCGTTGCAGGAGAGATGTGTGACATGTGGGAGGAATGGAGATGAGGTAAAATTTCAAAGGCATCAGGTAAAAGTTAAAAGTGCCTTTTATGTCTCATGGTTCAGACTTTACAGATATGAGTGAGCTGGCGTGGGGCATTGTCCATCTGTATTTGTTTTGTACTCGCGCGTGGGAGGACTTTGAATTTTCTCCTCGTGAGAATTATTAAAGGGGTTAAAAAACACGAAGAAATCAACATACTACCTCCGGTCCTAATTATAGGGCATAGTTGACTTTATTTGGAGAGATTAAGGAAGTTTAAATAAGTTCTTAATCATTTTAGATGTTGAGTATCTTTAGATTTTATATTAGTTTATTAGTCAAACTAAGTACTTTGAAGAAAAAAATAAAAATAAAAATACTCTAAAAAGTAATTTAATTAGCTTCCTTAATTTTTTTCAAAAAAAGTCAACTATGTCTTATAATTAGGACCGGAGGGAGTATCTCTTAATACAAATCCGCTCAAGCCGATTGCCGTATACCGCCTCATTGCTGATTTGTATTACTGAATACAAATACGAAGAACTTATCACTAGAATCACTTTGAAGATAGTGTTTGTAGGGGTAACTTCCTATATTTTGAAACTAGTAGTTTGGAAATAAGACTGACATAAATAGGCTATTAAGCTTATAGGAATCAAAAGTCTTAAAATATATGTATGTATGTAATAGAAATGTGAACGTGGTGGGGTATGTGAAGGACAGAGGAGGGTTCAGAACCGGTTTGCGTGTAGGTAGACGCAGAGGCGGACGTAGGTATGGGATAAGGGGGGCACGTGCCCCCCTGAAATTTCCTCCTTTTTATTATTATTTTTTTTAATATAAATTTTAAATTTTAAATTTATTTTAAAAAAAAAAAAAAAAAACTAGATGGCATTATGCAGAGCGGAACCCACTGTGTGCTACTGCTGCTGGCTGGGGACACCATTTTGGGATTTTAGACCAAAGCCCTTTTGCAGTTTCTGATATATCAGAATCAAATTGACACTTTATTTTAGACTATGACGTCTTTTAAATAAATAAAAAATGTAGAATCTCATATAAATACTATATAAAATATGAAAACCCCCAAACGTTTACTAACATTTATAAAGTACGTAAAGGTTAGAAAGATCAAATTGAGATTTTAAAACGTAGAGGACCAGTTACTTATCTCGCATCACTTTAAAATTGACATATTTTATGCAGTGATAGATACTCAAAAATGACATTGTAATTGCTTTTATTGTAATATACTTTTGTTATTAAAATATATGATGTCCAACTTTGCTATTTTTAAAGCACTTAGTCTTGCTTTTCCCTTTATATTGTTTTATTTTTTAATTTATTTAAAGCTTTATTGTAAAAAAAAAATTTCGGGGCGTTTGCCCCGAACCCCCACATCTTCCGCCAATGGTGCCACCCCTCCCATAAATTCCTAAGTCTGCCCCTGGGTAGACGCCCATATGTGTGTAGTTATTATTACCACTCAAACACACACACATATGGAGAAGCTTCTAACGAGTTTGACTGTGGGTGGGTTTTTTTTTTTTTGCTCGCAAACTGTGGGTGGGTTGTCTACACAAATATATACATATGTAAACACAAGGCGTCAGGGTAGATATTTTAGAGGTTTACAAAACAATGGTAATCTAAGCTAAAGTAGAGACATGCATACTCTTAATCCCGAATTCCTTGGAGTGGGCTTCAAACGCCCTATCCTTAGGCTGCAGGTGAGCCTAACCCCTCTCCTAAAATTTATATATATATATATATATATATAGACTTTTCTTATTTTTAATAGATTTGAGATATATTTTAAAATATTTGAGAAGCCATCAATACAAAAATAAAGAGATTTTTTTTTTTTTTAATATTTAAAGAGATATCAATCTGGGTGCATCATTCATAAGCTTTTACTTAGAATAAAAATTTTTAAGGGAAAAAGACGAAAAATACCATCCGAATTTGCAAAACTCCCTTAAACCTACCCAATTTGTAAAAAGACTAAGATGTAAAGGACTTTTGAGGGATATGCAAATTCATGCAAAACGACCACAATGCTCTTAAGGTTTTCTGGATTCATTCGCCCTGCGTGCGTCTTGTTTGTCGTCGTCGTCGTGACCCATTGAGGTTTAGTGTATCATAAGAAAAAACTTAAGATAATTATTAAAGATTATTTGTAGACCTTAAAAATTTAGAGAAAAATTATGAAATATTATTTTAATGATCTAGAAATATATGAGGGGATTAATTACGAAAAGTTGGCCTAAATAATTTTAAAGCCATTTTTTGGGATTTAAGGCATATTTTCGAAAATTAAAGAAAAAGTAGTTAGACGATAATTTTATGGCCTAGAAAAACTAATTGAGAAAGAAAAATATTTATATGGTATTAAAGATTACTTTCCAACACTTATTTGCTCTTTACAATTAAATGAGCAATAGATTACCTTGTAAATAAAAGCCTAGCAGCAGAAAAAGAGGATCAAATGAGTTATTTTGTGAGTGGGACCCACAACATCCACCCACCATCTTTTTTTCCCTATTTACCACTTTTTAAATATCTATTTACCATTTTGTCACTGTTTTCAAACTATTTCCCAATGTGCCACTCTTTAGTCGACTAAACCCTTGGTTAGTCGACTAAAACGCAGGGGTTGCCTTTTTTGAATGCCCCGAAATTTAGTCGACTAAACCAAGTGATTTAGTCGACTAAATAGCGGCAGTTTTTTTTTTTTTGAAACCACGATATTTAGTCGACTAACCCACTTGGGTTAGTCGACTAAATTGCGGAAGAGGGGTTTTTTAAAAACCTAAAACGACGGCTATAGGAACCCTAATCGACTAAATCCCTCCCCAAACCTCTCCCCCTCTGTTTTTTCGACTAAATCGTTGCTGAATCCGTTAGTGGGTTGCGGAGGAAACTTCAATCTAGTGGCATTTGCGTCGTAATCGGTATGTTTTCATCTCCATTTTGGGATTTCCACCGTAGTTTTTGCGTTAATGCCAAATCCATTTGTGTGTTTCCGTTTTGTGCTTTCATTGGCTGGTTTGTTGGGTTGGTATGATTGATTTGTTGTTGCTATATGATAAGAGACAGTATGACGCAAATGGGGTTTGGAAAAAATCTCCCGTCTCCATTTAGTCGACTAAACCGGTTGGGTTAGTCGACTAAATCCCTAGGCGATCAAAAAAACAAGTCCCGCGTTTTAGTCGACTAACCCAACCGGTTTAGTCGACTAAACAGGCACAATGGGGTTAAATTTTGTGGTTTTTTTTGTTAAAATGGTGATTGTGTGTTGACTAATTGGGAAGATGCTAACAGAGTATTCTATTTGATTGTTTGTTGTTAAAATGATGATTGTTTGTTCACTGATTGGGAATAAATAACATTGTTGTTGACTTAAACTTTGTTGTTTAAACTGTCTCAAACCCATTGTCTTCTAAATATTATGTTGTGTTTTACTTGTAGGTGTTTATTGTCATCATGCGTCGTAGGAAGTTCCTTCAAACACCGACAATGAGAGTGGGAGACGGATTAAGCACCAAGCGACTCGCAGGGCATCCTCCTCTAGGACACACCAGGCACTGGAGGCTGACCCCAACCTCCTGTTTGGTTATTTGTTTGAGAACAATGAAGCAGAGCATACATGATTCATGGGTAATCTTGCTACCAGATCGGTTATCAAGCCGAAGTCATTAGACATGGCATTATTTATAGATGAAGGATTTGATATAGTGCCGATATTGGAGACTTCCCATTTGACAGGGCTGGCGGAGATGAGGTGTCCATATTCAGAGGTTATGGTGAGAGCTTTCTACCATAACCTGAGCTACATAAATGGCAATCTGCAGTCTCTCATCTGCGGGAGAGACATACTGATGACGGCTCCCATCTAGAAGACTCTACTGGGATATGATTTTGATGAGGAGGATAGATACCAGTTTGATGGGGATGGCAATGTACACATTGAGGGATTTAATCGAGATGAGGCTGTGCAGGAGGCCAGGAGTTCATAGACCGATAGTTAGTGTGGGGCAGCTAACTGTTAGTTCCCGTATCCTCTTCTACGTCATGACCCACATATTGTTCCCTCGGGCTTACAATCATTCGATGGTGTTGGAGGGTGACGTCCCTGTTATGTGGGCTTTTCGTCATGCCATTGCAGTGAATTGGAGGCACTACATTTGCTGTCAAATGTATAAGGCCAAACAAAAGAGTTCAACTACACTCCCATACGCGTATCTGGTTCAGAAGATATTGCAGCATTTTCATGCTTCTATGCACAATGAGCAGATGGTGAGCCGGAAGACATGGAATTCTAGGTTCGGACAGCGGCTATTGGAGCAGTGCAAGATTGTCAAGGTGGATGGTACGTGGCAATACACCGGGTGTGGATGAGGATATACGTCGATGGCCGGAGTTCCACCTATTGTTCCTCCTGAGGTCCATGATGATGCTGATGCCGATGTTCATATGGAGGACTTCGTTGAGCCGGACGGTGGATTCTCCCTTCGTGATGTCATGCAAGCCATCAATGCTAATAGGGAACAGATGTCCCGGATGGAAGCCAAGCAGAATAAGAGGTGGCAGACAGAGGATGAAAGGTTTACGTGGATGCAGGGCCGGATTAAGGGGTTAGAGGATACACTTGGTTAGTTGCGCCTTGGACGCCAGCCGGAGGAAGCCGATGACCAGGGAGCTGGTGTTGCAGATGAGGACGAGGAGGATCCCGAGACATCCGAAGATGAAGATTAGATCTAGGGATTTTATGTTTTATGTTTGCTCTTTGTGAACTTGATGTTTTATTTATTGGATAAAACTTTGTGAATTTGATCCGAATTGGTGCTTCTTTTGTAATTAATGTTGATGCTTTCAGTTTAGTTTGTTTAACTTTTCCATTTCGGTTTAGACGGTTTATTGTCCTATGAAACTCATTTCGGGACGTTAGTGGACCAAACCTACCTATCGCCCTTAATTGTTGCCAAAAATACATTCCCCACGTCACATTGACATGTATAAATGAATTGGTGATGGGTTAGTGCAAGCAGCAAACCTGAATCAGCAAGTGAGGGTGCCTCTGGATATGGTTTAGTCGACTAACCCAAGTGGGTTAGTCGACTAAATATCGGGGTTTCAAAAAAAAAAAAAAAACCCTGGCCGCTATTTAGTCGACTAAATCACTTGGTTTAGTCGACTAAATTTCGGGGGCATTCAAAAAAAAGGCAACCCCGCGTTTTAGTCGACTAACCAAGGGTTTAATCGGTAAAAGTAAGACATCGAAATAGTTTGAAAACAAAAAAGAAAATGATAAATAGATATTTAAAAAGTGACAAATAAGAAAAAAAAAAACCTCCACCCACCACTCATTTCTTTATTTCCATTCGGCCAGCACGCCCCTACTCCACTTACATAATTGGACAGCTCACCTCTCTCATCTTCATTTTCGGACACACATGCACATGCTTCACTACATCACTTTTAATATTCGGGCAGCACCCACTTCACCCACCCTTCACTCCTTCGGGAATCCTCGTTGCTTTTCTTTATGGGCATTTTAAGTGCTCATATAAAAGAAATATTAATGGCATTTTGTTTTTTATATTAAAGCAAGTCGACACAGATCAGTCAATAATTTCAACTCAGAGGGACCCATCTTTTGAAATCGGCACCACTCCGTACACAGTTCCATAACAATGAGAAATCTCCATGAAGCCGCTGAATGGTTTCCAGCTTACTTTCCAAGAAGCCAATAAAACAAGAGACATTTCATATCAAAGGAAAGACCATCTTTTTTTCCTCTTTCCGTCGTGGTCACCTTTCTCGCTCCCTTCTTCTTTTCATTTCTTTGACAGGGAACTATACTACTCTAATCCTCTTCTTTCATTGCGTTTCGTGGATTTCTCTTACTTTTACTTTTCCGTTTAGATGGCAATCAGCAATCACAATTGTTTTGTGTTGGAAATGAACTCGTTGATTAAAGAAGCTAAAGCAGCCATGACTGCTGAGTGCTGCTGCATTTATAGGGTGCCCGATCATACACGCAGACTCAATGAAGATAGCTTTACCCCAAAGGTGGTTTCCATTGGCCCCTTTCACTATGCGAATCCCAGATTACAAAATATGGAAAAGTACAAGCTTCTCTTTTTCGATCAATTTTGTCAAAGAATTTCCAGTAATCTAAGTTTGAATACATTAATCAGCTTTGTGCAAGATATTGAGCCTAACATTCATCTTTATTACTCACAGCCTATTAAGCTTAATACTAAGGAACTTGCGAAGATGATTTTATTGGATTCTTGTTTCTTATTTGAGCTATTTTGGAGGTCCTTTTATGAGGATTGGGATGGTGTCACTGAGTTAATACCATGGCTAGACACTGCAATAAGGTTGGATTTGCTTTTACTTGAAAATCAGCTACCTTTTCCTGTACTTGAAAACTTATTCAGACGAGTTTTTCCCAATAGTACGACTAATAATGGTGGTAATCCTTCATTTCTTCATCTTACTTTTGACTATTTCAAACATTATAACACCATGAAATTACACCCTCAAGGTGTTAGTGTGAGCCACTTCACAGATCTGCTTAGAACATTTTATTTACCACCATCAGATAGTCAACTAGTGAGATTATTCCAATCAACAACACATCTTCAAAGTGCAACTGAGTTAGCTCAAGCAGGGGTAACATTTAGAAAAAGTGAAAGCTCATCCTTTTTTGATTTCAAATTTTCACGAAAAATTCTTGAATTCAAATTTTCACGAAAAATTCTTGGATTCAAATTTTCACGACAAATTCTTGAAATACCAAAATTGGAAGTTGATGATTGGACCGAAATTTGGCTTCGCAATCTAGTGGTGTTGGAGCAGTGTCACTATCCTTTTAATTCTTATATCACAGACTATGTTACCATCATGGATTTCCTTATAAACACAAGCAGTGATGTGGATCTCTTAGTTCAAAAAGAAATCATCGTTAACTGGCTAGGAGATACCAATTCTGTGGCTAACTTGTTCAATAGTCTTGGGAAGAATGTCACAAATGTAAATTTCAACTCCCATTTCTCAAAGATTTGTGAGGACGTGAATGCCTTTTGTAAAAGTCCTTGGAATAAGAGGAAGGCCACACTGAGACATGATTACTGCAACACTCCTTGGAAAACTGCTGCTTCTTTGGCTGGAATTCTGCTCCTTCTTCTCTCTTTAGTACAAACAGCTGCTTCTATCTTACAAGTGGTGCAGCAATATAAGCCAAGCTCATCACATTGAGCTTCTCTCTTACTTAAATGGTAAGTTACAGCCATTTTATGGATACTGTTAGGAAATACGAGTAATTGTTTATAGCTATCATCCTTAATGTACGTGTATTCTTCTCATCGAACTCTCTCAACTACTACTCTGTGCTTCAGTGTGAAAGTTACTCGTTTATTTAGCTGATTACTTATTGATCAATTGTTTTCTTCTATTTGTGACCAAATTCAAGACTGTGAGAATGTTGGGAGGGAAACCGATTTCCTCGTGCAAGGGTGACAGAAACCGAGCAGAAATAGAAGGTATGAATCGCAAACCAAGATCAATCACTTGTTAATCAGTGCTTGCAGCCCATATGACCTGTACCGTATGAGATTCCTACCATGCCCAAGTCAAGGTCCTTATGGAGATAACACAGCATAATTAGAATTTTCTACTTAATATTGATCCCCCTAATCAGTTCTTGGGCTCTTTTATTTTTGGATTTCTGATTTGTGATTAAAAGCGAGCCCTAGTTGGCCAAAGGTGTAACACATCAGAACCTCTGTAGTTGCACTCACGCGCACAATTATAAAGTGGGAAAGTTGTAACAACAGTGTTGTTTTGTTTCCTTGGCCAAAGTTGTAACCCAGTGTTCTATACTCTTAACTCCTCTTTGTTCCTTTGCTTTTGTTCTCCATTTTCAGATTGCTGCAAGCCTAGTGATTCGAAGTTTAATCATTCTTACAACTTATGCTGAAAATTTAGAGCAAAAATAGGTTTTAGGAACAGGTTTGTCCATCCAAAGGATAATTATGTCAACTTATAATAATATTTTCCTTTATCTAATTAATTTAATTAGATTAAGAAAATTAGTTTAAATGACATGTATAATGCCATAGTCATAATAATTTTTTCTGGGCACTGATACCGTAAGTGAGGAAGAAGTAACACAGTTTATATAGGAGTGTGGAGGAGAGAAAGATGCCAGAAATTGGAAAGCAGCTTCGTCATTATATTTTAACATGCCATGTAAAGGTGAAGACGTGTTGCAAAAAAATACTTAATATTGACTTGTAACACAGTTTTCTTTGCAAAAAAATACTTAATTTAGAAGCTCTGCTTATATGCTACAAAAGAAGCACTAATACTGTTTAGTTTGGACAAATTTAAAATTTCTTTTTCCTTCCAAAGAAAGATGGAGATGAAAAAATGACCAAAACATTTCATGGCAGAGACAATTAAATACAGAACATAGCCAAAAATAAAAGGAATGAAAAGCAACTCATCAGCAAATGCAACAATAAGAAGAAAGACGTTCATTACTCATTATTGAGAGATACATTGCTCAGCCATGCTAGATATAACATCACTGAATAATTTTCTGTATATGAGATCATAAATATTATAAGTCCATACTGAATTATTTCAACACAGTACATTATCCACGCATGCTAAGTGTTGGATCAAGGGAAAGGTACTGTGCGTTTCATTTCAGTCTCTTCAAAGTCAATGGCAAAACCCTTGCCATGTTGCTTCCAGTAATCAGCAATGGGACTTATCATTTCAGGCTCTTCAATCTCCATTCTTGAGCTCTGCAAGCTCTCATGAGAAATTCCGTACTTGGCATCACTCTCACGCAGCAGGTCCGCCCTCACAATTCCCGGAATCACCGTTTGCTGCGACATCATCAACGCCAGGGCCCCCATTGGTAACTTGTCCCTTATATTCTCATTTCCCACCATCAAAACTCAATCATATTGAAGGCATATAATCTTAAGGAAAGTCTTATCAAATTAATTTCAACTATTTTTTTTAGGAAGTGGCCAGCGTCTACTACCCTTATGGTTCACTGCCGTCTTCTTCGACTTATACGTCGACGTATAAGCGCTACACATACAATGGTCCTTTTCTCTCAAAAAAAAAAAAAAAAAAAAAAAAAAAAAAAAAAAATCAGGCGAAAAAAGGACTATTGTGTGTATGGCGCTTATATGTTGATGTATAAGTTAGAAAGAGGATGGTGATGAACCATAAGTGTAGTGGAAGCTAGCCGGACCCTTTTTTTAGGTAGACAAACCTAACACATACCTGTATCTAAGAAATCTAATATGCAAAGCCTGGTCCTAACATATGCCTATCTGCCCTATAGGCTCTCTTTATAGATTGGGTTTGATAAGAGCCAGATTCAAGAGTCCATTATCTAAACTTTTGTAATGTTCTTACTGGATCCGTCTGTTACTGAATCCAAATAAGAAAACTTATCACTGGAACCACTTTGAAGATAGTTTTAGTAGGCATATATACAGGGGCGGACCTAAAAAAATATATAATGGGGCATAATTGGTGGGGGACGGGGGTTGCCCCAAATTTTTTTTTTAAGGAAAGATTTAAATGCATTAAAAAATAAAAGAATATAAACAAGAAAAAAAATGATGAAATCAAGTGAATACTGATGGTATAATAAGAGAGACAATTATATTACAAACCTGTCATTTAGAAAAGCAAGGCTAAGTGCTGTTAGAAATGTAGCTACATGAATTATAATGAAGGGTGGACACTCAATAAGTTCAAGTACATATATTTTAATTAAAAAAAAGTATGTTACAATAAAAATAATTATAATGTCATTCTTCCAAGCCTTATTTTTTGGAATTCTATCATAATTGTCTTATTATCAATGCCATCAAATACGTCTTTTTTTTCAATATAAGGCACTAAACAATCATTCAACCATTCTCCCATCTCATTACGAAGTGCAGTCTTGATGTATTAAGATTTAAGGGTGAGCACTTCAATTAAGGATGGGAAATTATTTTAAAATGTATTAATAATAATAATAATTAAAAATAATAAATATTTAAATATTTAAAAAAAAAAAAAAAAAAAACCAAATCTTCAATTCAAGGGGGCACGTGCCCCCTTCTATACTATGTAGGTCCGCCATTGCATATATACCTCAATTAATGTGCTTTGAAGACAGATGGTATTTTTTCTTTGATTTTGAAAGTTTAAGGGTATTTTTTACCTAAAAAAAGCACTTGGTATTGGGCGCTTCTCGAGTAAAATACATGTACATTTTTTAACCTTAACTCTTTTTAAAATACCATATTTTATTAAGATTAATACGGATAAAAACTTCTTAATGTATGAAATTAATAGGGATATTTTTGAAAAAAATTATATATTTGAAAGACAAAATGGATTGGGGTCTTATTTAGGACCAAATCTAATCTTCAACTAACTCTTATATTAAATTTTATATTAAATAGTGGAGGTAGTATATATGAATGGAATAGGAATAGTTTCATAAGTGAACTTCTTACTCTTACACGTTCACACACAGCTTCTTATAAATAGAACTTTGGTTAGTTGAGTGGGCATGCAGAGTGGAGGGGAGAGCATCTGTCTCTCTATTTAGAAACCCTAGCCACCGCAGGCGGAGTCAATACCATTATTTAACAATATTATTACACCTTTAGTCAATCTTATTACTTGTTTAGTCAATATTATTATTAGAATAAAACAATTATGCTCAAATCAATCCTTCCATCGTGGGTTCTTCTCTCTAAACTTCCTCACTGCCACTTTACCCCGCATCAGATTAACTAGCACTGTCAATTTCCCAAACCTAAAGGTTCATTTTCCTTAGGCAATTATGTTATACTTCGTCATACAGACATTCATACTACTGCTACAAAATTATGCTTCATCATGCAATTTGAATTTTTTTTCAGCTAGTGCAATCGCTAAAGTCAGGGTAAACAGGATGGCACACACACAGCAGTATCGATCAGAGATTAAATCACTAATCCCTCCCCCACACCTGAACTAGAGCCGGTAAAATGGGCCGGCCCGTTTAAGCCCTGGCCCTTTAAGGGCCGGGCTTGAAAAAAAAAAAGGACGAGATATTTGAAATTAGCCTCGGAGGGCGGCCCGACGGGCCTCGGGCTTAAACGGGGCCGGCCCTGGAGGGCCTTGGGTCAGCCCGCAGCCCTTCTTACTCGTAGCTTTTCTTTTTTTTCCTTTTTAAATTTATTAATTTATATATATATATTGTATTTGTTATAGAGTTATTTATCCATTTAACTACAAATACATAATAACTATACTTGTAATTTTATGATTTGATTTATTATTTGTTGCAAATAAAGATTATGGATGTGTTCATGATGCGGGAGAAGAATTTCATGATATGCTTACTCATGAGCCGAGGCTAGTACTCAAAGTGAAGAACAATCAAAAGTCGTTAAAATTGATGATAGTGACGAAGATGACGACAATAATAGTCATCGTACTAATGTCGCTTAGTGATATGCTTTTTATGCTTTATGTGAGTTATTTGTGAATATAGTTTGCTTTTAATTATGAATTAGTGACTGCTTATTTATTAGATGATTCGTATTGTAATTTACTAATTATATTTTTTAAAAAAAGTGGAGGAAAAATAGTTAAAATTTGGAATAGTAATTTAGGCTCTGCAGCCGGTAGGCCCGGCCCTGGTGCTCTCAGGCCGGGCTTTAAAAAACAGGTGTTTTTTTTACTCCGGGCCCTGAAGGGCCGGCCCTGTTAGGCCCTGGCCCTTCACGAGCCGGCCCGTCAGCTCTAACCTGAACGATGTAATGCCCCCATTTCAACGGATAAGTGAAAAGGGAGAGATGAGAGACAATTCGCAGTTGATAGGAACTACCCAACACATTCCCCGAGTTTTTTTTTTACAAAGAGTTGGAACCATATTAAAAATTAAAATTTAAAATATCTAAACAGAGAAATAGTCTCGTACCAGAAATGAGCACCTCATCTCCACTTAACCTTTTCCTGCTGAAGGCCCATGAGAATTTGACACTTCGTCGTCCTCAGTGTCGATGGAGTGTGTACTGGTGGGCTCGCCTTCTTAAGGAATTTTGCTTCGATGATGCTTCCTTGAGCTTTTTGGTTCCTGCTGGGGTTGATCTGCGACCGAATTTGTGTAATTCTTTGCAACTTTACCCTTATCAACTTTCAACCATTGGATTTAGGCTTTTTGTAAACTTGAATCCTAGCACTCCAACCATCCCCTCTCTCTTTAGTTTCATTAACTAAATGATCCAAGTACTAGTTACCTTAGATGCTTAAGTTTTCTTTAATGAAATCTATTTTTGGTTGTTTGATCAATCACCAATACTTTTGAATTCTAAGTATGTATCTTGATTAGTAGTTGGATATCAAGATTTATGGTCCAATTAGATTTTTCTAATTGTCCTTAATAATCTCTAATCTTCTTCATCAAAGTTTGCCAAAATAACTTTTATTAGGCTTAATCTCGAGATTAAATTATGTGGGTTCAAGATAAGTCCTTATATTTGATCTATGATTAACGTATTTCAAGATACAATTTATGTTCTATAGATTCTTATTTACTTGTGTCTTAAATTAATCCCAATGGTTTTTAACTCTTCAATCAAAGAAATACACTCTTTTCTCTCTCCTTCATCAATTTTCTATTAATGAACCCATGTGCATCCATTAAAGCTTGAATTTGCATGTGTGCTAATTTATATATTAAACAAATCATCTTATTTCCCTACACACACACATACACCGATACACGTATACACACACATTCACCACTCCCCTTCATCTTTTTTTTTTTGTTAGCTTAAATTTTGTGTTTCAATTATCTCAAAATATCCCATGTGCAAAGCCTCCCATTGGTTGATTCTTGTTTCACATGGATTATACTTTATGAGGGTTAATTAAGGCCTTAGGATTTAGCTTTATTAGATTTAATCTTGACCTTCAATTTATGCTAATCTCTTATTGGTCCAATTAATTTCATGAGAATTAAGAATATTTTCTTGATTTATCATTGGCCCATTCAATTTCACAAGGATTAATATTAATTATTGGTTTAATCACAACCATTGGATTTCATTGTGTTTGTTTAGATTAAATCTTCTCCCTTGATTAATTGATTTAACTAATCATGAAAATTAGTGCTTAATTAGGAAAGTATTATTTCACCCTCATTTTATACTTTTATTTTGCCTCTTAATTATTTTGCAACTAATCCCAATTAGTGCAAGCTTACTTGTTCAATTATTGTTGCTAATTCCCATTAATTAGCTTAAGTGTTTTTCATAATAATTTCTTGCTCATTTGTTCATATGAGAACTATAGTTTAATATGGTATTTATATCATATTTTATGATCCTTAAATATAATTTCAAAATTGGCCCTTGATTCTTCATTAAGTTAAAATATCCCTAATTGATGACTTTTAATTGCCACTAAATTCATTATGGACATTTATAAAATTATTTTAATTAAAATATCCCTAATTGAATTAAGAACTAGCAACCGGGTTACCCTTGCTCGTCATAGGAAATTTAGTTCATGATCGAAGAGGAAAACATAAAACATATAACAACAAAATGACCCGTGATCAAAATATTAAAATAAAAGAAAACAAAGCTCGACGAAGTTCGACGGCGTGGAAGAAGCCTGTCACGTCACCACTCCAAGCCTTCTTCTCTCCGTCTTACTGCAAGGAAGGATCTTTGGGTTCTCTTGGAGTTCTCGTGCCTTGTGAATTCTCTCTCTCTTCTTTCGAGTCTGGCCGAATGTGAATTGGAATTAGACTCTCAACGACTCGACCCCTCTAGGGTTGGCTTGTTGTTTCCTTATATAATCAGACTTTCTTGCGGCGTAAGTTTCAATAGAACGGCCGAGCCTTTCCTAATATGTCGAGATCCATCGTATATCGTAGTATATTGATTCTGCTGATCCTGCAGGATTCTTCAAATCTTTTAGTTTCGATCTTCCGCATCTTTTATTCCATTACGTCAGCAATCTACTTGTATTTTCTCGACCTTCACAATATTTCCTGAAATAATCTTGGCAAAAGATTAGAACATATGTCGTATAGCATCGCGTCCTTTACTTTGCTATAGCTTCAAAGATGCCTTGTATTGCATTCGATAAGTCGTCCGATGCTATAGCATAGTATCGCTTTGCCACACGATCTTCTAATAATTCCAATTATCATAGTTCTATAAAACATCAAATCTTCTCTCTTTTCTTTTTAAAAAGCTATAGAAAATTTGCATATTTTCATATTAAAAGGATTTATATTCTTCCATTAAAAAATGCCAAAGGTTAGGGAAAAAAAATAACACATACGCTCTAATAATGAGTGTTTGAATTAATTTATTTTAAATGATTTTAAATTGTATAAGTAAATGCATGAAAGGAATTTTGTTTAATAAATTTGGGTGCATGAATTGCGTAAGAAAAAACATCGAACTCCAACTATATTTAGTTAAGAACAATTTGGATTAGTGTTGTGAAGTTCCAACCCATGATAATTTTACGGTTTATGATATAAATATGTGAGATGAGTTTCATCTCGACATATATGAACAAACTTATTACTCCTTCCGGGTCCTAATTATAAGACAACATTTGGGAGTTAAGCTTAGTTCTAATTATAAGACAACTTTTTAATTTTTGTCAATTTCTTCTTAAAGTACCCCTCATTTGGTGCAAAAAGAGTTTTAAGACCGCCTCATTTAGACCGGATTACGAGAAAATCAGATCTTGAAAGTATGACCGGTGGCAGTTTTGTAAATATAAAGAACTTTTTGGACCGGATTATAAAGGATCTGGTCTTAAAAATATGACCGGTGGCATTTTCGTAAATATATAAAACACTTTTAAGACTGGATTATAAAAGATTCGATCTTAAAAGTATAACCGGTGGCAATTTCGTAAATATATAGAACACTTTTAAGACCGGACTATAAAATATCCGGTCTTAAAAGTATGACCAATGGCAATTTCGTAAATATTGTGAGAAGAGACCGATTAGAGATGAGTTCGAGAATGCGATGATTTATTCCTTCGCTTAATTGGAATTATATACGAGATGCTAATAAGTAAATAATCTTGATTTAGGCGTTCCTATAATCTAGGGATTACAATCAAGAACATAATTACGAAATTCAAAAAATCATGATCTGCTAACTTAATTCCTAAAATCTCTCTAATAACTTAATTAAGATGATTACAATCTGGAATATAATTACGAAATTCAAAAAATCATGATCTGCTAACTTAATTCCTAAAATCTCTCTAACTACTTAATTAAGATGATTACAACTGGAATATAATTACGAAATTCAAAAACCATGATCTACTAACTTAATTCCTAAAATCTCTCTAACAACTTAATTAAGATGATTACAATCAGGAATATAATTATGAAATTCAAAAAACCATGATCTGCTAACTTAATTCCTAAAATCTCTCTAACAACTTAATTAAGATAATTGCACAATATAATCGTATATGCTAACTAATTAAATCTGAACTTCCAACAAATACATAGAACACTTTTAAGACCAGATTATAAAAGATCCGGTCTTAAAAATATGACCTATGGCAATTTCGTAAATATATAGAAGACTTTTAAGACCGGATTATAAAAGATTTGGTCTTAAAAGTATGACCGATGGCAATTTCATAAATATATAGAACACTTTTAAGACCGGATTATAAAAGATTCGGCCTTAAAAGTATGACCGGTGGCAATTTCGTAAATATATAGAACACTTTTAAGACCGTATTATAAAAGATCGGGTCTTAAAAGTATGACCGGTGGCAATTTGTAAATATATAGAACACTTTTAAGACCGTATTATAAAGGATCATGTCTTAAAAATATACTTTTAAGACCGACTTTTACAAACAACCGGTCTTAAAAGTGTTAAAAAAGAAGAAGCTAAATTTGCTAAACTCGTTAAGTCCGTGAGCGTGCTTGTCTTCTTGGTGATATAACATTTGCTTAGTTATAGATTCAATAAGTGTCCCAAGAGCCTTACGGGGCAAATCCTCAGCAAGAATGACATCCTCTTCCTCTAACCTACTCACAATCTTCGTAAGTCATCTTAAGAGCCACACAATCAAATCCTTGGCAACGTTGGCGGTGAGATGCTTTGAGGGTTTTGCGATGGCATCAACTCCAATCCTCGAACGGAGCAAGCGTCGCTTCGAGGATTTTGGATGACGGCGGCTCCTTCCTCTTCAATCTATGGCTCCTCCCACGCCGCCTTCTCACAGATCTGGCTTAAAATCAAACCCAGATCTCTTCTTGCTTAAGTTTGTTTGCTCCTACTTTGACCGCTCCTGCTTAGATCTGAACTTTGATTTTGGTTGCTTGAAGCTTTGCCAAAGATCGACAAGAGGATCCCGCTTTCGATTTGGTTATGTTTTCTATTTCTTGTTATGTTTTCTTATTTCTGGACTTTGTATTCATCTTTTTTTTGTTTTTCTTGTTGGTGTTGCTTCCAATCTTCTTCTTTTTTTTTTTTTCTTGTTGGTGTTGCTTCCAATCTTCTCTTGGTTCTCCGTCGCTTATGACGGAGGGACATTTAAAATGTTGCCTGGTGATTTGGGACCGGTTGTTTCATTTGGGTTTTTTCTTTTTTCTTTTTTAATTATTATTTTGAAACACTTTTAAGACCCGATATTTCAAAAGTTCGGTCTAAATTTTTAAGATCGGTTGTTCATCCGGTCTTAAAAGTTACATTCTTTTAAGACCTTTGGAACAAGACCGGTCACAGATCCGGTCTTACGATACATTTTTCATCCGGTCTTAAAAGCCTTTTTTTGTACTAGTGCCTATTGATACTTTCTCAATAATAGTTAAACACAATGATAATTTAACAATGTACTTATATATTCTATAAAGTAAGTCATGCTTGCAACTAATTAATGTCATATACACCTCAATTCTACTATTTTTTATCAATTTCTTCATAAAATACCCCTATTGATACTTTCTCAATAATTATTAAACACAATAATAATTTAATAATGCAAATATATATTCTATAATGTAAGTAATGCTTACAACTCATTAATACCACATACACTTCAATTCTAATATTTCATCAATTCTAATTTAATTTATTCATGAGACTTAATAATTAAGAAAATAATTCAAATATATGCCAAGTAAACAGTTATTTGCCTATTTAAATGCTAGCTACAGCGGTAACTAGAGGAGGCCCAGTAGTTTCTTTTCTTTTATGATTCAGCGAATGCTTCCAAATTCAAACGCTAGTTTTCTCAGCAACCACTTCAGTCTTTTAACAAGAAGATTTCTCTCTAAATTGCGGAGAGTACCAATGCGCGGGGCAGCATACTTTTTTTTTCCCTTATGTCATTTTAAATTTTGAGCAAGGGCATTTTAGGAAAATACAGTAATTAACTAATTTAACTTCCCTCCTTAATCTTTCTAAATTCTGGTAATTATGTCTTATAATTAGGACCGGAGGGAGTATAAGCAAATTCAAGCAAAGCCCTAAAAGATGAAAGCCGTCTATTATAGCTAAATTTTCAAGCTAAAATCTTACTTCGGTTTTGATTTATATCATTTTATATCTTGTTTTAATTTATAATTGTCAGTTATTATTTACTTGTATTTCAATGTTATATCATACCATTTAGTAAATAGTTCAATATGTTTATTTTTTATTTTTTTTGCCTGGGCTAAAAATATTACCTGGTTCAGCCACTGCCTCACACAGTATGACGTCGTCGATCTCCCTCAACAACTTCCAATCTACATTTGGAGTTTGGAAGTGTAATTTAATTGTGATACCATTATTTAATATGACAAAAATTGTTTAAAATTATTTTATTAAAAAAATTAAAACAGTAAAACTTAATTTAAAAGATAGAGATTAATTTATAGGATTATTTTAGATTGGGATCACTTTTTAAAAAATGCATGTAAATACTATTTTTATAAAATGAAGATAAACAAATATCAAATGAAATATCTCACTAAATTAATAATTTTTGTGTTTATTATTACTGTCGGTAGGGTTATCTCTTAGATATTATGGATTTGATTGATGGCATATTGAGTAATATTATCATCTTTAAACAATTAAGTTAAATGTTTGAAATTAATTCATAGAGTTATATTGTAAGTCATGAATAAATAAAAATAGATAATATGATTGAGATATTATTCATATTTTAGAGGATTCTAATGCTTGAATAACACTCAAAATATTTATTTAGATTTCAATTCTAATGAAAAAATAAAGAGTAATAACAAATAGAAATATCTTGAAAACCTAAATCTAGATTCATCGTTCACTCACTCCCCCTCTCCTCTCCCAACCTTTTTTTTTTGGGTACCATCTTTGACATTCGGTTTCTCTGCCCAGCACTTTCTCTACCCATCTTTCATTATTATCAGATCATGACCGTCGAATTTGATCCAAACAACTAAAAGGGGACACGTCTCAAATTTAATATTCCATCAATCCAAACTAAATCTTATTAAAAGCATGAAAAGAATTTAAGAATTTCCATTAACTTATAAAGAGTAGCGGAGGGGCTGACAAAAAGAAAAACAAAGTAGGGTAGGAGTGCATGTATTTTAAATTTATGAAAGCAGATCGATCAACATAATCATCAATTTCAAGGCCCAGGAATCCATAGCACCCACTCCATTGACATTCCGTGAACAGATTATTATACACAAACTTCGAAGTCTAACACCGAACACCGAAATGGGGAGCACATAAGGTGCTTCTCACCTTATGTGCTTCTTACATGCTCATCCCTCTATTAGAGGGATGAGCACATTTTTTTAAATTTTTTTTAAATTTTTTATATATTATATTTATTTAGATTTAAATTATATGATATTTTCTGGAATTTTTTTTGGACCCAGTATCTCAAATTAATTAATTTTCATGATACTGGTATTACAGGAGAAAATTTCTGAATGCAGGATTGGAAATTAATTAATTTGAGATATTGGGTCCAAAAAAAATTCCAAAAAATATCATATAATTTAAATCTAAATAAATATAATCTATAAAAAAATTTAAAAAAATTAAAAAAATGTGCTCATCCCTCTAATAGAGGGACAAGCACATAAGGTGCACATAAGGATGTGCACCTAATGTGAACCCCACCGAAATGTAAGCAACATAGAAGGCAAGCGACACATACCATTGCCTATCAAGCCAAAAAAAACAAAAACAAAAACAAAAAAAACAAACCCCTTACAACATGTATGAGCTGGAAAGAATCATCAGACCTTGAAATTCTTTTCGGTATGATTGGAGAGGACATCTTCACTTGTAGAAGTGAGTAATAGTTTGCAGCCTTCGTGATCTGCACCGTATGGGATTCCTACCTTGCTGAGCTCAAATCCCTGGTACAGGTCACCAAGCACAATAAGAATCCTCTGCTTGTTCTTGATCCTATCAATTAATTCCATGGCTCTTTTATCTATGGATGTGTCATTAAAAGTAAGCCCCAGTTGACGAGCAATATTCTCTTGAATCTTTCCCAGGTCAGTTACAGACGCTCTCACAACCATACCAAACATTTCGTCTCTTTCAAGTCTTCTGTCAACCATTTCAAGGAGACCTTTTTTGGCCTTATCATCTGAGCCATAAACTCCGATTAAGTGAGTATTAGGATCAGCTAATGCCTGCATAACTTCGTCCAAAGTTGACTTGCTCCCTCCTCGCTTTCCGAATCCCGAAGCATAACCAGCCCCGGAAGTGCCTGCATGACGTGGGGCTTTGCGACGGGGATCCATGAGGAGACTAAAAGGATTGATGTTTGGGTGTCGAAGATATTTGCTTCTATTTTCTGGGAATTCGATACCATAAGTGGGGAAGAAGCAAGAGAGTTTATATAGGCGTGTGAAGGAGGGAACGATCCGAGAAATTGGAATGCAGCTTCGTCATTTTATTTTGGCTTCGTTGCAGGAGAGATGTGTGACATGTGGGAGGAGTGGAGATGAGGTAAAATTTCAAAGGCATCAGGTAAAAGTTAAAAGTTAAAGTGCCTTTTACGTCTCATGGTTCAGACTTTACAGATATGAGTGAGCTGGCGTGGGGCATTGTCCATCCGTATTTGTACTCACTCGTACTGCTCTCCTTAAAGTCACTCCTTGCGCGTGGGAGGAGAGGACTTTGAATTTTCTCCTCGTGAGAATTATTAAAGGGGTTAAAAAACACAAAGAAATCAACATATCTCTTAATACAAATCCGCCCAAGCCGATTGCCGTATACCGCCTCATTGCGGATTTGTATTACTGAATACAAATACGAAGAACTTATCACTAGAATCACTTTGAAGATAGTGTTTGTAGGCAGGCGGATCCAGGAAATTTATGGAAGGGGCATCATCTGGTGGGGGATGCAGGGGTTGGGGCAGCGCCCCCCCAAATTTTTTTTTTAAAAAAGTAAAGTTTTAAATGATTAAAAATAAAAAGAATATAAAGGAAAAAGTAAAGACTAAGTGTTGTTAGAAATAACAAGGCCGACACTATCTATTTTAATAATAAAAGTATATTACAATATCATCATTCTAAGCATTATTTTTTGGAATTATATCATAATTGCCTTATTATCAATGCTATCAAATACATCTTTTTTAATATAAGATACTAAGCAATCATTCAACCAAGGAAAAAATTGAAGGAGCATGGAGCAGGACGCAGGCTTGTTAAGGAAGGAATAGAAGGGAAAATTTTATTTATTTATTTTTTTTAATTTTTTTTTTTTAAAAAAAAAAAAAAAAAAAAAAAAAAAAAGGAGGAAACCAAGGGGGGCACGTGCCCCCCCTTATCCTCTACCTGCATCCGCCCATGTTTGTAGGTGTAACTTCCTAAATTTTGAAACTAGTAGTTTGGAAATAAGACTGACATAAATAGGCTATTAAGCCTATAGGAATCAAAAGTCTTAAAATATATGTATGTATGTAATAGAAATGTGAACGTGGTGGGGTAAGTGAAGGACAGAGGAGGGTTCAGAACCAGTTTTGCGTGTAGGTAGACGCCCATATGTGTGTAGTTATTATTACCACTCAAACACACACATATATTACGGTACAAAAAAAGGTTTTTAAGATCGGACGAAAGAGGTATAGTAAGATCTGATCCGCGACTGGTTTTGTTCCAGGCGGTCTTAAAAGTCTGTAAGACCATACTCGAACCGGTCTTAAAGAAACTCTTTCATACCAAACATTAAAAACATTAAGTCTTAAAGGTCATACTATATAGACCTAATACTTTTTTTGTTCGGTCATAAAACTCAACTTTTAAAACCGAACAAATAAATAGGCCGGTCTAAACAAATCGACATTTTAAGACCGGACAAAAATAATCCGGTCTAAAAAATACCGACTTCTAAGATCAGACGACTATTTATACTGGTCTTAAAAGATCGACTTTTAAGATTGGATAATAAATACATCCAGCCTAATATGTAACCTGTCTTAAAGTATGACTTTTAAGACCGAACAAATAAATACATCTGGTCTTAAAATTTGAACTTTTGGGACCGGCGTATTTATTTCCGGTCTAAATTTTCCTGAATTTTTTCATTGTTTTGTTCTTCCTGATCATATATATACACACATTCAGCATCCAATCCAGCATCTAAAAGTCTATATTTTAAGCTACAAGCTATGAACAATCATTTATGAATAAATTGAATTATGAAAAAGAATATAAATATTATTCACCATGAGTTATATGGCCTATTAAAGATTATAATATGACAGTACAACACCTAAATGAATATATATAATAAGATAACTTACAGATACAATGAGTTACAAATACAACACGTAAATCAACATATATGCCCAATATAATATTCACCATGCATTCATCTGATTCCCACCCAACAACATAACATCCTCTTGTATAACATGCCCCTTTCGATCGGATCCTGCCACAAAAATAAAATAAGAACAAAAGATTCACAATCAGTGACATTGTTTAAGAATATAGAAGAAATATAGTTAAAATCTTAAAGTTTTCAAAGAATTCTGCATATGAATATTACTTTATGAATTATAGTCTTTTTTATAAAGGGATATCTTCCCATATCCCTTCTTGATGATCATTTCTTACGGGTTCATTATCTACTTCATCTTCTTCATTCACGTCCAGTAGACCCCTTGAAAAAGGAGTACTCTCAAAAATACCATAATTTAAATGAATTTCTTCATCAATATCAATGACCTTTTTTTCTAGTAGAGCTACAGACTACCTTTTATTTTTTTGATCGGTGATATAGAACACTTGTTTCGCCTGGTCTGCCATAATAAAAGGCTCATCTCCAAAACTTCTACTATTGATATAAACTAATGTAAATCTTAGCCGATCGATCTGAACACCATTATTGACATTAACTCACTTGTATTTGAAAATAGGAAATTTAATTTTAACATAGTTCACCTCCCAAATCTCTTCAATAACCCCATAATAAAGCATGACAGCCAATTTAGGTCTCTTATCTTTCGAACTGGAGAAGTGCATAGATTTAGCCTATAACATAACACCATTGTTTTGGATGGTGCTCCTATCACCTAGGGACTTCGTGTAAAATGCATAATCATTGATCACATAAGAATTCCAACTTATGATGACATCAACTTCAGGACCACGTGCTAACCATTTTACTGTATCAAAAACATATGTGTGTATTTATTATCATTACCCAAATACACACACATATATATATATGTGATAATTTTTTATTTTAAATATATTTGACATATATTTTGAAATTGAAATTAAAGAAATTTGTCTGAGATTTAAAAATATATCAATCCGAATACATTATTTATAAGATTTCAACTTTTGAATATAAATTTTTAATTAAGTTTACCAAAAAAAAGACAGTTGTCATTATTTTCAATATTATTATTATTATTATTATATAATATTAGCTTACAGCTGCAAATTACATCTACAGTATTTGATTTGTGATCGTTTGGATTTAATGGAATTGGGTCCCACAAATTGAGAAGGGTATGAAGACCTAAATGCAAGAAAAGAAAAGGACCAGGGGAGTAATTATAATAGAAAAAGGCGCCAATATATATATGGTCATTATTATGAAAATGTGAATGTGGTGGGTGCTAATTATGGCCTGTTTGGAAACATAGGTAATGGACTTATTATCTCATTAGATGGGATAATAAGTCCATCAATAAAAATTAGAGTGTTTGGGAACACTAAAAAATTAATGGACTTCAATGCTTAATGGGATTTTTTTTTTGAAGCTCCCATTGAGTTGCTTATTATCCCATTGAAGTCCATTGAGCCAGCATTTTTTTCAGACCATTTTGCTCCGAAAGAAAAGTGCATTCTCTCTCCCTCCTCTCATCTGCAGATTCCTCTCTCTCCCATCCTCATCTGCAATTCCTTAGTCTCAGCAATTTGATTCATTTTATTTGATAAATTTATATTTATATTTGATTTTTTATCCCAAATTATTACATTTTATACGGCACATGTGTGTGTGTGTGAATTTGATTTATACCCTTTTTAGTCATTTTTCATCTCATCTATCTTTTTTTAAGCTACGCCAAACAAGTTCCCATTACAAACAAAAGCCACTTGCATCGCTATCCCAAACACAAATCACATCGAAATAAGTCATCAAAAAACAAAAAGCCACTTTTCCCACAAGCGTTCCCAAACGGGCCCTATATTTCACAATATGGGTCCCTCCGAGCGGAAACTCATGATACACTCTTTCATATAAAGTCGTTGTCATGGAAATGTGAACTTGTGTGGATCTGATTCCTTGCTCGTCCACACGACGAGCAGGGGAGCTCATTCGTATGGACGAGCTCCTGGCCGTCCAGATCCAAATCTTTTTTTTTTAAATTTTTCTTTTAATTTTTTTATATGAAAAAATCATTTTTTAAAAATGTTAGTTAAGAGATTATCTTTATTTTAGATCCTCTACCCATTAAAATTATTTTTAATAAAAAATATAAAAGTAAAAAATCAGATCTAGATGGGATTAAATCTGAACGGTTCATAGCTCACCCGTACGGACGAGCAAGGAGAACTCGTCCGTACGACGAGCATCAAAACCGGTTCCAATTTGTGTTGGGTGCTAATCATATTCTACAAGACGGTCCACCGAGAGGAAATTCGTAACACTTTCTTTAATAATATATATATATATATATATACACACTTAAAAGATGATAATTGTACAACACAAACTTCTAAAGTATTAAACCGAAGACCAAGAAAAGGTTATATAGCGCATGCTCACCCACTTGACCTACTCTTCACTCATTCGGCCGACACTCGTCGTAACTGCTTTTCTTCTATCAAATTGTTGAAGCCTTTTTTACTATTGCAATTATAATTACCAGAAAAAAATGACTTCTAAGAAATTTGAGTGCCCACTACTTATTAAACGTGACATAACTGTTCTCTATAAAAAAACAAAGGTTAAATAGCGCATGCTCACTTTTAAATTGGAATGCACCTTCGTCGTTATATTTTAATGTGGCAAGTTGAAAAAGAGGAAGCAGAGCGGAGCGAAGCTGTGTCCGACTCAACAGAGACGCTTGACTTTGTTGCAGGAGAGAAATGAGACATGGGGAGCAGTGGAGATGAGTGCCTTCTATAGTTCTATGTCTGATAAAGTTAAAAGTGAAAGTGCCTTTTATGTCGAGTCCACATTTGGTGCTTATAGTTAGGTGCTTATTTATGTATTTATACCTCTAATTAGAGGTGTAAGCAATTTTTTTATTTTTTTTTTTATATATTGTATTTATTTAGATTTAAATCATATCTGCTTTTTTGAGATGTTTTTTTTCAAGATCTCAAATTAATTAATTTTCATAATACGTGTGTTATGCATACAAATACAGAATTGGAAATTAATTAATTTAAGATCTTGGGTTCAAAAAACATCTCGAAAGCAACATATGATTTAAATCAAAATAAATACAATATATATAAAAATTAAAAAAAAAATTAAAAAATTGCTTATACCTCTAATTAGAGGTATAAGCACATAAATAAGCACCTAACTATAAGCACTAAATGTGGGCTCCTTTTATGTCTCATGTCCGGACTTTACAGACATGAGTGAGCTGACGTGGGGCATTGTCAATTTGTATCAGGAAAAATAGTTAGAGAATAATTTTATGGCATAAACAAGCTAATTGAAGAGGGAAAAAAAAATATCTTTATATGGTACTACCTCCGATTAATTATAAGAGTTAGTTGACTTTTTTTGGAGAAATTAAAGAAGTTAAATAAGTTACTTAATCATTTCATATGTTGGGTATCTTTAAATTTTATGTTAGTTTATTAGTCAAACTAATTAGTTTGAAGAAAAAAATGAAAATAAAAATACGCTAAAGTAATTTAATTAGCCTCCTTAATTTCTCTAAAAAAGTCAACTTTCTTATAATTAGGACCGGAGGGAGTATTAAGTATTAATTTCCAATGCTTATCTACTGTTTAAATGAGCAACTAAGTTGTAAATAAAAGCAGGGCGAAGAGGATCAAATGTGTTATTTTGTGAGTGGGACCCACAACATCCATCCACCCCTCATTTCTTCGTTTCCATTCGGCCAGCACGCACTTACTGTTCGGTGCACACATGCGCATGCTCCCTTTTAATATTCGGTCAACGCCCACTCCTGACTTCACCTACTCTTCGCTCATTCGGCCGACACTCGTCATAACTGCTTTTCTTCTATCAAATTGAAGCCTGTTTTACTATGGCAATTATAATTACCAGAAAAAAATGACTTGGGAGAAATTTGAGTGTCCACTACTTATTAAACGTGACATAACTGTGCTCAGTCAAAAACATAAAATGGTTATTTTTTCAGTTATACTTATGCGTAAGCCTAAGCCTTTGTTTGAAAGAATCTAAAACCTAGGTTTTAATAAAAGTTGGACAAACATGCTCCTTTTTTAGAAAATACTTTGTATCAAAACTTAGGTTTTGCCTAAAGTCGTCTAAACACCCCATTTTTGTCCGGAAGCGTTTTTTGCATCAAAATCTAGATTTTGGATCCAAAACTAGTTTTTTGAAAAAACTATTTTTATTTTTATTTTTTCTCTCTTCTACCATTATCAGTATTTTTTTAGTAGCAGTATAATATCCTTAAGTATTTTTTGAGTACCTTAAAATATTTTTTCAAGATTAGTAATTACCTTGAAATATTTTTTGAAGATCATGAAGTATTATTTCAGTATCTTTAAATATTTTTTTAGTATTCGCTAATATCCTGAATTTTTTTTTTCAAGATTAGTCAGTACCTTGAATTTTTTTTTTTAAGATCCTAAAATAAATTGTTAAGATCATGACAAGTATTTTTCAGTTCCAATCAAGATCAAGTATCTTTTTAGTACTCGTTATGCTATCTGAAATATTTTTTCAAGATTAGTCATTGCCCTGAAATATTTTTTCAATGTCTTAAAATTTTCAACATCATGAAGTATTTTTTAATGTCAGTTAGTACTCTTAAATATTTTAAATTTTCAATTGGAATAACTTGAAGGCCACCCGAGACGTGATTACTTCAACACTCCTTTGCAAGCTGCTGTTTCTATGGCTGGAATTCTGCTCCTCCTTCTCTATTTAATACAAACAATTACTTCTATCTTACAAATGGTGCCGCAACAATATAAGCCAAGCTCATCACATTGAGCTTCTCTCTTACTTAAATGGTAAATTACAGCCTTTTTATGGATGCTGTTAGGAAATAATTGTTTATAGCTATCGTCCTTAATGTACATGTATTCTTCTCATCGAACTCTCTCAACGACTACTCTGTGCTTCAATGTGAAGGTTACTCATTCATTTAGCTGATTACCTATTGATCAATTCTTTTCTTCTATTTGTGACTAGATTCAAGACTGTGAGAATATTGGGAGGGAAACCGATTTCCTCGTGCAAGGGTGACAGAAACCAAGAAGAAATAGAGGGTATGAATCGCAAACCGATTTCCTCGAGCAAGATCAATCACTTGTTAATCAGTTCTTGCAGCCCATATGACCTGTGTACCATATGAGATTCCACTTGACTTGGGCTCTTTCATTTTTTGATTTGTGATTGGTGATTAAAAGCGAGCCTTAGTTGGCCAAAGGTGTAACACATCAGAAGCGTTGTAGTTGCACTCACACACACAATTATAATGTGGGAATGTTGTAACAACAGTGTTGTTTAGTTTCCTTGGCGGAAGGTGTAACACAGTGTTCAATACTCTTAACTCAATTCTCCCTATTCCTTTGCTTTTGTTCTCCATTCCAGATTGCTGCAAGCCTAGTGATTCGAAGTTTAATTATTCTTACAACTTATGCTGAAAATTTAGAGCAAGAGTAGGTTTTAAGAACAGGCTTGTCCATTCAAAGGCTAATTATGTCAACTTATAATAATATTTCCTCTGGTCCTTGATATATGACATAATAATTTATCTAATTTGATTAGATTAAAAAAGTTAATTAAGTTAATTAAAATGACGTGTATTTCCTAAAATATCATAGTCATCTTCTGTAATTTCACAATTCAAACCCAATAATTGTTAAGGAAGTATCAATCACTATCCCCCCCCCCCCCCCCAAAAAAAGGTTAATTCATAGCAAGTTAAAATAAACCACTACAAATATCGAATTTGGAGCGGTTCATAGGCAAATCATTACAAATTTGCAATTGTATGACTCATATCAAGTAGCACGTTGGTTAGTGAACGATATTTGTAGTGGTTATCACAAAAAATCGCTACAAATATGGCGACAAGTTGGTGCCAAGTTTTTAGCGGTTAATATACACAAACCGCTATAAATGTGGGGCGTGACATTTATAATAGTTTATTTATAGTGGTTTATATGGAAAAAAAAATCAATACCAAATACAAAGAGTTTGTACATTTGTGATGCTTATACATAAAAACCACTACAAAATATAAAAAGTCAAGAAATCTGGGAAATTCTGGATATTGTTTGTGTTTTTTGAAAGTTGGGAATTTTCTCGGTCATAAATGAACTTGGTGACTTTAATTTATAAAAATAGACTTATCAAGGTTTAAGTAGAAATTGGAATCACTCCATTTGAAGTTGTATCGGTCCAGTTATAAATTTTCTAAATTTTTAGAAAAGTTAAAGACCGAATTTTTGATAAGTTTTAAAATAGTCACGTAAGTTATTAACTTGCACTACTAGAAAAATCGAAAATAGCGACGGAAAATTTTCCGTCGCAAAAACTTGAGAATTTGTGACGGAAATGAAAATCCGTCGCAAATTACAGAGAAAAAAATAAATTTTTTTTGGAAAATAGCGACGGATTAAATGTCCGTCGCTACCCCCACTGGGGTTGCGGACATTAAATTGTCCGTCGCAACCCCTAGCCGGGGTAGCGACGGACATTTAATCCGTCGCAACCCCCACTGGGATTGCGACGGATTTCAATTGTCGCCGCAGACGGCGGCATTTTTGCCGCCAATGAGGCCCTCCATTTTCAATTTACTCGTCGAAACAAGCCCCCTCCCCCGTCCCCCCCCCCCCTTCCCCCCACCCACCCCCATTGCCCGGCCCCCTCCCCCTCCCCATCGTCGTCCCCACCCCCCCCCTTCCACCGCCCCCCCCTCCCCTCCCCTTCCATCGTCCCCCACCCCCTCCCCTCCCCATCCGTCGTCCCCACCCCCCTCCTCCTTCCATCGTCCCCCCCATCCCCCTCCCCTCCCCCATCCGTCGTCCCCCCCCCCCTTCCTCTCGACCCCCTCTTCTTCTTCCGGTTGCTCGCGCAGTCCTCCCCTTGTTGCGGCCTACAAAGGTCCAAGAAGCTTAGGAAGATCAAGATTAAGGTGAGAACTATGACTATTTATTTTACTCTCTTCTACCTTTCCTAAAGTAGTATAATCACTAAAGGTCAAAATTTTCTTGGTGTATTGGAGGCGAAGATCAAGTGAGTTGGGTGGCCTCTAGTTCGTGATTGGGTTCTCCTCTGCTCCTCATTGCCCTCACAATCTTCGGCACTCCTTACTTGTGGTGAACCTCCAGTGTAAGTCTAACAACTTCCTATAATATTCGATATTCGTTCTTTCATGATAAGTTTGGGTAGAAAAATTTGAAAACCTAAGAAAACTACAATTGCATGTATGGACTTTGATGTGGTAAATTTTCTTGTTAAAATAGTTATAATGTTGTTGTCTTTATTAGTCATATGCCTCTTATTTCTCCAAAAATTTTATGTATATGGTTATGTTGTGGTAAAAAAAATAAGGTGTACATGTTCTGTTTATTTTGTGTACATGCATGAAATAATTTCTTTTTCTTATGGGTGAACATGGATTCTATTTTACCTTTTAAGTTACTACTATTATATTGCTTTTATATATGTATCTTAATTAAACTAGTTTTATGTACTAAGTTTGAGGAAGATGTCAATTTAGGAAATATCTTTTAATAATCTATAATATGTTAATAAATATTTCTATTCCATTTTTCAATTTATTAGAATATTTAATTAGTATATTTTTTTTTTTAAAAAAATAAGAATAAGAATATAATATTATTTATTTAATATATTTCTATTTCTATTTATATATATATATATATATATATTAATTTATATAATTATTTTATTAGGATTAGAGTATTCTAATTTATAACTTTTTATTTTATTATAGAATTTCGTATATATAATATATAGAATTTGAAATATGTAATTATAATATGAATTACATATTTTATTTATCTTTCTTTTTTTGTTTGTGAAAAATTCGTCAACAAGTTATACATATGGATGGATAATTTGAACAATTAAAAGATTATAATTCATTAACCTTGAATTTTATTACAACTATAAAATTACATTATTAGTTCAATGCATGTGTTGGTTTCTCAATTTCTTGAGTAAGTGTCAATTGGTTGGCGGCACTTATATATGTGTGTGTGTGTGTGTGGCATAATGAGATGTTAATTAGATTAGTAATTGTCATAGCTAGGAAGTATGGAGGGTGATTGTGATAGGAGTTGGATGTACAATCGTCTAACTGAGAGAAGACAACTAACTCAACCATTCTTGGCGGGTTTGAAAGAGTTCATCGAATTTGCTTTGGCACATTCACCTAATTCAAGTAGGGCGATCAGTTGTCCATGTGTCAAATGTAGATGTTTAAGATTTCAAGATTCGGAGATGGTGAAAATCCATTTGTGTAAAAAGGGATTCATGAAGGATTATGAGTGTTGGGAATGTCATGGCGAAGTCCGACAGACACCGAGTGGTTATTACGGGGATAGTAGTCATCGAGACAACCTTAATCAATATCAGCAGTTGGTTATGGATGTTGCAGGACCGTCGATCGGCCAATATTTTGATCCCGTTACTCATGCTGAACCGTCATACATGGGAGAGGAGACTGATACACATACTCAACTATCATACATGGGAGAGGATCCTCATCCAGAAGCCGATAGGTTCTATAAAATGCTTCAAGAAGCGCAACATCCGTTGTGGGAAGGTTGTGAACACTTCAAAAATAGTGAATATTCATCGCGGCTACCCTAACAACACTAAGCTTGAAGACTGATCACCACATGAGTGAGAGGAATTACAACAAAATGATGTAGATCATGAGTAAGGTTGTTCCCAAAGACAATAATTTGCCGAAGGATTTTTATCAAGCAAAAAAAAAAGTGAAAGAGCTAGGGCTTGGATGTGAAAAAATCCATCCGCCCCATAGGATGTATGTTGTATTACAAAGATGATGCTGAGTTGACCAATTGTAAATTCTGTGGACATGACAGATATAAAGTTGTGAGGAATGGAAGGAAAACGACCCGTCAAGCATTATGCAAGATGTGGTACTTTCCTCTCGTGCCCAGACTTCAGAGATTGTATGCATCAGAACAAAACCAAAGCACGAAATATTATACCCAAGTCCAAAGAGTCGGAAACAAATGACGGTATGAAGGAACTTTCCAACCCGATCCATCTTTGATAGAAAATGCTTGGCGTATGATATATTTGACGAGCGAATCATTTCGATTCTACTTCGGAGTTAGAGTTGATTCCTATTCAAATTGACGATGAAGAATCGACGATGAGGTAGAGGAGATTTTTTTCGATAGTGAATCGAGTTCGACGATTATGAGACTCGAGGAAGGCATGGAAGCAGAGGTCGAAGAATAGGAATCGTACGATTGATTTGTGTTAGTTTTTGTTTATGACGATATATTATACAAGATACATCCTACTTTCGTGTGTCATTAATTAAATTTCTTAACTTTAATTATATACATTTTGACATAATGTTTATGAGTGTTCAGAGATGGAGCATACATGAGGGCGTTCAGGTAGTGGACGTGGTGGTGGTCGATCTCGGCCCCGTCCTATCAAAAGGGGTAGGGCGACGCCATCTGCCCCCTCTGTAGGCGAGGGCTCGCCGGTTCTCGAGTTGCCGCCACTTGATCATATCTCATCTTCACCGTCGGGTTCATATGTCATCTTCACCGTCACTTCATATGTCATCTTTCTCCGTCTACCACCGACTTTTTATGGGCGATGCACGTGTGCCAGAACTTCCAGGTGATCCACAAAGAAGGGGAGAGCAGGTTTACTTTACAATTTCGATTGATTTACATATGTTAAGTTCTCTTTAACCATCTATGTACAAACATCTTCAATATAGTTGACATTCCTTCCTTCAAAGACACTATGTCGCCTCGAGCCAGTGTCGGGGAAGAAGGTAGTTCCTCCAAAGATACACCCATCGGGGAACGGTAGATCCGCGATGACAGGAAGCTTTGGATCTATTCTCGTAGGCGACAACGAGTAAGTCATGTAAAGTTACCAAGAATGTTACGATTTTCTACCTTTAGTTGGTATGCTAATATTTGCATCCCATCCTCTATCTTCAGATTTTACCCTTATAATCGGGTTGCGGATTGGATCTCGAACCAAATATTCCGTAATTTCAATCGGCCTTGGGCGGTTGGACACAGATCCCTAAGGCGAATCAGGATCGTTGGTTTGAAGAGTTCTTGGTAAGTTGTGTGTTTTATCATCAAGCAATTTTAAAATTTAAAGCACTAATTGTTCATTATTGATTTGCAGTGTGAGTATAAGACGTTGCTGTTCGAAGATCGTGAAAATTGAAAAAATCTTATAACTATAAGGGAGGCCTAGGTGGTTGTTTGAGAGGTGTTATAAATTGAGAAGGCAGAGGTAAGCAAGATTGGATTCAACCCGACACGCAGATGAATTAATTCAAAAATGGGCCCAGGATCCCAAGTTTCATAACAAAAGTGACAAAAATAAGCAAAATAGGGCGAATGGAAGGACCGTCATATGTTGGTGGCTCCATTCCAATTAGTGAGCATCGACGAAAAATTGTGAGTACAGGTTATTTTCTATTTAAGTATTCAATATTTTGTACTGTGAAGTAATTAATTAAGGTCATCATTTGTGTTTGCAGGCAGAGTCTTGGGAAGTTCCTGCAGAGTGGGTTACCTTTGAGCGGACCCATTTCAAGCAGTCTGAAGGGAGTGAGAGGCAATGGATTAACCCCAAGGCAAAGCAAATAGCGGTGAGACATTTATTGCATTTATTATTTGTTTCGTGCACCACCATATTTATATTATTTCACACGTCTTATTTATGTATTTTTGTGCTTGTAGGAAACCTTTCATAAGCTGTCGCAGGATAGAGCCTCGCAGAGTGGGATCGACCCCTTATCGTCTCAGTCCGATAACGAGAGTCTGTTCTTTGAGGCTGCAGGCGGATTTAACAAGAAAGGGAGAGTCTTTGGGTTCGGTGGCTCTGCGGGCCGATCGAAGCAAATGAAGCGCTCCTCATCCGTAAGATCGAAGGTGTTTCGGAGGTAAACGTTATACATTTGCTATTGATTGTGACATTTTCATTCCCTGGTCTATTTAAATGATGTACAAAAAATAAACATACTCCCTAATACATTTGTAGATGAGATAAAAAAGATGAAGGCATTGGTGGAGGAGCAAGCATGAGATGAGTCAAAGCAAGCGGTGACCGAGCTGAGCCAGACAAGATAGTAGATGACTCAGGAACAGGAGATAATGAGGCGGATGATTGAGGAACAGGAGATGATGAAGCGCCGAGATGCTTCAAGAACAGGAGATGATAAAGGAGTAGATGATGCAAACAGATGACTCAAGAACGGGAGATGATGAGGGAGATGCAGCCTTCAACTCCTATCCCTAATGAAAGACAAGGGTAAGGAGCCGGCTCCTAGTGGTGTGGATGATGATGGTGGTGTTGATGATGATGATGATGATGTCTTTGTTTAGACTATCTTTTAGTAGATTTTCTTTTAAACAATATTATTTATATTTTGTTTTCGATGTGTAAAACTCTTTCGGATTGTTATTTAATGTTTTTATGATATACGGGTTTATTATCATATTTTTAAATGTTTTTTATTAATTTCTCAAAAAAAAATTAAAATCAATATTTGTGATAGGAATAAACAATTTTTTTTAAAAAAAAAATTTTTTTTTTTAAAAAAAAAAAAAATTAAAAAAAAAAATTAAATTTTAAAAAAATTAAATTTAACTTAGCTACGGATTTATTTCCGTCGCTAAATTCGAAATTTGACGGATAGTTGAAAATCCGTCGCAATTGTGACGAGGATTTTTTGCGATGGACTAAATCCGTCGCAAATTGCTTAGCGACGGAAAAACCCCTTTTAGCGACGGATTTTTTCCGTCGCTAAAACTGATTTTTTTGTAGTGTTGTCTATTAAGGGTTATAAAGACTCTAAAGTGACAAGGACGACCCTTCTTAACATTTTTAAAGGACATGACACTTAATAAAATAGATAAATAAATAATAATAAATAATATTATTATTTATTAAGAAGAGAAATTAATAATTACGATGATCTTACTTTAGAACATTGAAGAAGTTCGAATTTCTAACACTGGAGATTGTAGTTATACTCGCGAAGTTGAGATTGATTTTTGGTGTGTGTTTGAGCTCTTGGATTAAGATCAGTGTGATAATAGTTAGCTTCGGTGAGAGATAACCACTCTCCACTTGTTATCTGTATTAGTATGTTGTTTGTGAGTATGTTGTGAAATGATTATGAATATCTTAATAGAAATTGCCTTGCGAAACTTTATGATTTGAATTGTGAAGATATACATATATTTACATATGTATAAGAATTGAGAATTGAGATATTATGACATATATATGAGAATGATTTAAATAACATGATATGAATGTGAAAATCTTGGAAAAATCCCTGTTGAGCTATTTATTTATTGTGATAATTATGGAAATGGTTGAATTGGGAAGAAATTGAGTAGTTTATTTCACCACGTGGTGTAGCTTCCATTGGTACACGATGGTTGGCTTTCTATTGTCCTACTTGTTCAATGAGGGATTGCCCACTAGTTCAATGAGGGCTTGCGACACCCCACCTATTCAATGAGGGGAAAAGACCCACGGTCTGAGACATGTGCTTTGGAGATTTTGGCCGGTCCTCATCACGTGACCAATGAGCTTTTGAGTAGCAAGTAAGATGGTTGGTAACTTAGCCCATGGGTCTAGTTAGCGGAAATAAAGGCGGTTCGGTTGGATTGATAGGAGACATATTAGGAACTGTGTTAATGAAAACTGTAATACATAACTTATGATGCAGAATTCATGATATGAAGTTTTGTACTATGTATATTAGTGAATTATACTTTTGATACCATGGTTATATATATTGTTCCACTTGGCACTTCACGAGCATATATTAGTATGTGTAATGAGTTGGATTGATAGTTACCAATATTTTTCAGGTGATAGTTCCCGTGCGGATCCATCAGGGAAAACCTTGGAAGCTTAGGCTACTTCTGCCGAAAGTAGTGCTTCCGTCTTGTTTAGTATATGTTGGATGATTATATATTGCCACGTTAGGGCTCATTTTGCATACTATTTATTTTATATATTTTGGTAATTGATGAAGTATTACTTAGTGGTTGATCAACCCTTAATTAGTTATTATGTTAAGTAAAATGGAGGATGTTACGTAGATGACTTAGATTCATGAGCTTCTTATTAGAGATGACTTGGATTCATGAGCTTGAGGGACTTATCAGAGATGACTTAGATTCATGAGCTTCTTATCAGAGATGACTTGGATTCATGAACTTGAGGGATAAAGATGGGTTCCCCCGAGTAGAAATTCATGATGCTTTCTTACACGCACACACACAAATATGTGTGTGTGCTTTCATATTTATTTATTTATTTGTGTGTGTAGGTGGCGGGATTTCATTTAAACACCAAATGAAATTCTAAAACCCTAAATGTCTGTTAAAATTTCTAAAGGACTTAAAGGTGATAAGGACCAAATTAAGATTTTAAAATATTAGTGGATTTATCATTTTATCCTCGCAGTTTTTAAATACATTTTAAAAAAAAATGACCCTTGCCCATTGGGCAACTTGTTTCCTTTGGGGTGTGCGTAACTTGTTTCCTTTTGGGGCCCAACCATTGGGCAACTTGTTTCCTTTGGGTGTGTGTGTGAGCCAATGGCCCAACCATTGGGCAACTTGTTTCCTTTGGGGTGTGTGTGCGTGTCCTATTAATAAACTTGTTATTAATACAAATTTTGTTTAATCTTGTAAATTTTATATTTTATATTTTATATATATATATATATATATATAATATAAAATTTACAAGATTAAACAAAATTTGTATTGGGAATAACAAGTTTATTAATAGGACACGCACACACACCCCAAAATTTATATATGGCACTACCTTACTTCAAGTTTCAATTTGATCCATTGACTAAAAAAATAGCAAAAGAACAATATTCAGAGAAAAGAATGGTCTCCTTTGGACTGAGGATTTTTTTTTTTTGGATAAGCAAGAGTTACCCCTTAGCTTGTGTCATAATAACACTACAAACACACACAAAGGGAAGTGATATAATAATAACCAATCTGAATCTAAGTTAAGTTGACTAATATTTGATCTGAACAAGAAGTTAGTAGAAACTGACCCAGTTCAATATTTGCCTCTTGTGCTTGACGAAAAATCTGTACATCTCATCAAGGAGGGTTGATGCCACGTGTAAACTGTAAAATAAAGGCATAAATGGGAAACTTTAGGCTTTATGGGCTCCTTAGTTCAATTCCTTGGCAATTAGGATTGCATTCTCTTTAGGTAGGATAGTGTGACAGAACGAAGAGCGTCATCATGAAGGTAGGGCGGCCTTTGAAGTGTTGAACATGAAGTTGAAAGAGCCGTGTGGAAAAGGTGGCGCAGCAGGAAAAGAAATAAAAACAAGAGACATTAACTTTATATATTTTTATGGAGACTTTTATTTTATGAAGGGATGTTGGACAATAATTGAACCGTTTTTCACCTTTTTATATATTTTTTTTTTTAAATCTTAAGGAAATAGCACTTCAAAATTTCAAGTAAGTGTTTTTTCAATTAGAAAAAGTTGTCAATTGCTTTACTATTCTTGTTAATCTCATTACTATTATTGTCAATAGGATTTTAAAGTTCAAGTGGTATTTTTCTGTCATTTTTTCAATATTTTCACTAGAAAAAAGGAGAGATGTAGGACAGTAATAAATAATTGATAGAATTGAAAATCATGGCCGGCCCTTGAAGGTCCAAGGCCTAAAAGGTCTGGCTTTTTAAAGTTTTTCAGGCCCTAGATAAGAAAAATATACGTTTTTCAAGGTCTAGCCCTATAGGGCTAGAAGAAAGTTGGTCAATAGGTGGAGGATGAAGAAGAAAGTTGAGTAATGTAGTTTTTATATACGTTGATCTGGAATTGATTCAGTTTCTATGAAGAAAAAAGGAGTTAGAGCAGAAAATGAAACCTAAAACCTCATATGCTTGAAGTTTGGGATAGTCTTTTTGTTTTTAATGCACTGGGCATCCATCACCAGTAACAATGACTAATCCTCTCATACCATAGACTTCCTGAAGGGGTTTTAGTGCTGGCCATAAGACCCTCTTCACACACATCATCAGGATCAAACCCCTGATTAGATGCTTAAGAAATTTAGCTAAATGTCAACTGTATAAGCCTCATGTTTTATGTCATAGTCTTTTTGCTTAAACACTGCGTAAGGAGATCCAATGTAGTTTAACAAAAAACTTGTTTCATCAAAAAGAAAAAGGAAGTTTTTATTTTTTTTAAAAAATGTTTAAATATGAATTAAGAAAAGCCAAAAGGGGAAAACAAATTGCTTTCAAATTTAACATGATTTGTCCCGGTTGATTTTTACAAACTAAAGTTGGATAGGCTTTTATAGAAAAGGGTGTTTCGCGTAAAATTCTTTAAATGATATATTAAAAAGTCAATTTCAAAAATTTCAAAAATTTCAAATATAAACAAAAACGAAAGGTAGAAAAAAATTGTTTTCACTTTATCCTGATTTTTGACCTAGAAATTAGTTTGCCCTAAAGCTATATCAAGCATCAATGAGGTTTTTTCTTCTCAACATGATGCTAAACTCATCCAACTTAACTTATACGTAGATGTGTAACTTGTTTTTTTTTAATCTCATACTTCATGCTAAAATAAGCCATAAAAGGACAACTCTAGCTAGGGGCTCCTTTGTTCAATTTCTTTAATTCTTTAGTAATTACGATTTCATTCCCATGTCTAGTCGGTTTGGTTTGACCCCTTTATTTTTTTGGTATGAATCCTAATAGTCATGAAAATGCTAACTCTAGAATTTTATAGTGCGTAATACCTTTTAAAAACGTTTAAAGTTTCAAACACCTCTTAGTTAACTTTCTTCTATCTTTCAATCCCCCCCCCCCCCCCCCTAAAAAAAAAAATACAAGAAGGTTAAAGCAAAAAAATACAAGAAGGTTAAAGCATAAAAGTGAAGAGATATTTTGATGAAGGCATTTTGTGTGTAGGACAATAATTGATCCGAGTGGGGACTCCTGACTCCATAGCATTTTGAAAGAAGAGTACCCAAGTTGAAGTCATCAAGCATTGAGTCCTGAACACGCTGAGTTTGTCACTGGGTTTCGACAAGTCAGTCAGCATTTATATTGGCTTCTATGAACATATTAGTTTAGGTATGAGAAGAGTATATATACAGTTTCACAGTTTTACCCTATAAATGGAAAACCTATCTTTAGGATTTGAGTTTTGTGACATCCAAGTTCTATGACGGTAACATGTGTCGATGTTTATATGGCTCACTCTCAACTTTTATGTACAGTATGGTCAGTATCAGTTGGTCGGGTCAGTATGAAATATTGGGAGTCTTCCCATCTTTCACGGTGACTAATTATTGTAACCACTTCGATCCATCTTTCCTTAAATGCCAATGGTATGAACTGACTTAATCAGATTCATTGCCAATAACTATGCCATAATAAACCTTTTCAGATTCTCGTCTCGACTAGTGCCTCTTCACGACTCCGTTCACTTCGCCTCTCCAGTCCAAATTCCTTTCCTGAACCTTTATTAAATATGAGATTTAATCGAATTGAATCTTAGGTAATAGTTAACCTTATATGCAAAGTATAGACAATATATGATAGATATTCACAACAACATTCAACAACCAACAATACATAGCACACATCAAATGTACGTTAACAGTGTCTGCACTCACCAGTACCACAAATCCACGTGTCCTCAGCGGCAGGAAAACTAATATGCAGGATTATCATAACTATAATCTACATCAAGCTGAATGTAAACAAACATATGACCTAAGACCCAGTCTTAGTCAGTGACTTCCACAATCATGAATCAAACAATCATATAAAGACATATAATGCATCAGAGAGTTAAAGTTATAGTATGCGAACATACCTTCCTTCCACGTAATAAGTAATACACCCGTCTTTTGAATCCGACCCCGAACTTCTCGAGTATCCTATAACATTATCATCGGATTATCTCATTTTTCATATTTTATATGATATTATAATAAATATCATATTACTTAGAATAATATCATAAAGCTTTATTTCATCTCTTTTTATGTTTTTACCCTTAGTGGATTCCATATTTACCCTTTCTTTCCCTTAAAAACGAAATTCTAGCATTTCAGCCCAGATTTTTCAGTATCTTTAGAAAATTACAACTAATTGTACAAAAATTGAAATGATGTGCTTCCAAAGCCCAAATGACCTTTGACAAGTATATTTTTATAAAAATAATCCAAAATCCAGAACAACGCGAGTCATTCCCATTTAATCTTTTCCAACACTGTTCAAATTATAACTCTAAAAACAAGGCTTAACTTCATAAATCATGTTCTCCTTGTCTAGAGCTCTAAACACTACAAATTTTATATGAAAATAAAGCTCTGGATGTATAATTTCTTCCTCCAAAATTTCATGATTTTTAAAGATAATTTGTATATAAAATAATGTTCTCAAAGCAATGACGCTCAAACACCGAAAATTGAAATTTTGTCATCTTTTACAATTTTGATCCTTAACTTTCAAAAATTATTTCCTATCATATTTTTCATTCATTTTTCATTTTAAACCCCTTTTTGACCTTAAAAAAATGTAAATGAATTTACTTTACAATTTTCTAGATTAAACAAAAATTCTACCAAAATCTAAAATCTAAATCCCAAGAACTTACCTTGAAGCTATTACTCCTTCTTGCTCCGAATTTACCTCTCCTCTCTAACTCAATTAGTTTGATTTGAGCTTGTTTTGGTGTGAGGAATTGAAGAGGAGTTCATGGCTATTTATACGAAAAATCCAAGCCTTAAGGTGGTCCCCACCCATATGCAATCCAATTCCTCTTCTTTCTTCTTCACCATTGAATCAAAACTTCACTTTTTAACTTCCAATCCTCCCCCTTCATGAGCTTGGCCGACCTCCTCCATATTCCTTGGCCGTTGGATTGTTTTTCCATGTGGCAATAGCCTATGGCTCGAGTGTTCTCATTGGTTCAATTAATTACATAAGGATTAAAGCTTTATTTTTATAAGATATTATCATATAAAACTTGGTTCATATTCATCCAACAAAGCTAGCTCAACTGATTTTATGCACTTTTGGAGCTATTTATGATGTCATTTTGATGACATAATCAAAGCCTTAGGACTCCCTAAACACCATGTGTCAATCTATAATTGGTTGGCTAATTTATCAAGCTTAATTGTGTCTTCCTTGGCCTCTATTATTTCAAAATAATCAGCCTTTAGAGAAGGTATTTATTGTCCTTCTAAACTTGAAGACACATGCACAATTTGGTTATTATGGAATTAGCTAGATATTAATCCTTTGCTTAACATGTGTTAACTTGGCACAAAATGCACTAATTTGGCTGAGTGTTAACAAACACTTTCTTGACTCCTTTTGATTGCAATTTATTTTGCGTGATTTTATATCACATTTTATAGCCAATTTAATATGGTTACATATTCCTAAAATCAGGATTTTCGGTAAATCGAAAATCGGGTATTACAATAAGCCCCTTATATATATGACCTAGAAACTCTCAACAAAAGTTTAAAGCTTTTATACGTGGAGAGAATCATACATCAGTGAAATTAATTTGGGTTTGTATGTGGTTGGCAAGAAAATATTATTCAGCAAATTAAGTTATATTTGGATTAGTTATAAAAGTTACTTTTTCAATGTGATTTACGATATATGAGATAAATTTATAAGGGAAGTTATGTCTCGACTTGCATGAATATGCTTTTCCAACACCAACTAAAACAGGCCCGAATCAGTAGCAATATAAGAAAGTAAGCGCATACCAAGTGATTGATTTCAACTTCGAGAGACCAAGTGTGTGTTTGTTTGGGAAACAACTAAAATGTGGTTTTGCAAGCGATTATAATAGGTAAATATATAAGAAATAAACATTTTTCTCAATTATGCCCTTATTAATAATAGGTAAGTAAGAGAGAAAAAATGATAAAAAATAATTTAAAAAAAGTATGAAAAAAATATTAGGAGAGAAAATAGAATTAGTTAAAGATAAAATTGGTAAAAATACATTTAATATTCAAACAATCCAAACTAAATCTTCTAAAAAGCACGAAAGGAATTTAAGAGTTTCTAATATCTTATAAAAAGTGGAGGGGCTGGCCCCAAAAAAATAAAAAATAAAAAATAAAAATAGAGCAGGGAGTATGTATCTTTTATGAAAGCAGGTTGATTGACAGAATCATCAATTTCAACTCCATTATTGACATTCCCATAACAATGACCTTCCGTGAACAGATTATAGTACACAAACTTCGAAGTTTAACACCGAAATCTAAGCGAAATAGAAGGCAAGCGACACATACTATTACCTATCAAGCAGAAAAGAGCAAGCCCCTTACAACATATATGATCTGGAAAGAATCATCAGACCATGAAATTCTTTTGGGTATGTATATGATTGGATAAGACATCTTCACTTGTAGAGGTGAGTAATACTTTGCACCCTTTGTGATCTGCACCGTATGGGATTCCTACCTTGCTTAGCTCAAATCCCTTGTACAGGTCACCGAGTACAATAAGAATGCTCTGCTCGTTCTTGATCCTCCGAATTAATTCCAGGGCTCTTTTATCTTTGGATGCGTGATTAAAAGTAAGCCACATTTGACTAGCAATATTCTCTTGAATCTTCCTCAAGTCAGGATATTTGGTTACAGATGCTCTCACAACCATACCAAACATCCTGTCTCTTTGATAGCATCATCTGAGCCATAAACTCCGATTAGGTGAGTATTTGGATCAGCTAATGCCTCCATAACATTCCCCAAAATTGGCTTTCTCCATTCCAAAGCATCAAAAGCATTGGAATTGCAGCTAGATGAATGAAATATCAAATTTAGTACCATGGGTTGAGGCTCTGAATCATCATTGTTCCGTTTCTCTTCTTTGAATTGAGTCTTGCGTATATGGGATTTCCTTGAAGTGAGATAATGACGAAGAAGACGATGCCAAATTGCAGCAAGGCCAATAATTCCGGCAATTGCTACAGCAGACCGCAACATAATTAAAGCTGTAATGAAACTCAAGACATTAGAGAATCAATTTATTCAGAGCAAAAAATAGAAATAAAGTGAGAGGAGTACCTTTCTCAAGGAGATCCCAGACATTGGAATGCAGCTTCGTCATTATATTTTAAGACGCGTTGCAAACAAGTACTTTGACTTGAATATTGACTTGTAACAGTTTGCTTTCTCTTATTATTCCTTTTTTTTTTTTTTTTTTTTTTTGCTCTGTTTGAAAATTCATTTCTCCAGAAATTTGTGTGTTTTCTTCACCATCCTTAAACAATACACTCAATATTTCACTATGATTTTGTGTTTTAGATATCATTCTTGCAACTTCTTCCTGAAGAATTTAGAGCTGATTTGTCTGTTCTCAGTTTAATTCTTTTAAAATCTAAAGAAATTTAGAAGCTCTGCTTATATGCTACAAAAGAAGCACTAATTTAGTTTGGACAAATTTGAAATTTCTTCTTCCTTCCAAAGGAAGATGGAGATGAAAATAATCAAAACATTTCATAGCAGAGACAATTAAATACAGAGCATAGCCAAAAATAAAAGGAATGAAAAGCAACTCATCAGCAAATGCAACAATAAGAAGAAAGACGTTCATTACTTATTATTGAGAGCAACATTGCTCAGCCATGCTGGATATAACATCACTGAATAATTTTCTATATATGAGATCATAAAATATTACAAGTCCATACTAAATTATTTCAACATAGTACCTTACACATGCATGCGAAGTGTTGGATCAAGGAAAAGGTGCTGTGCGTTTCATTTCAGTCTCTTCAAAGTCAATGGCAAAACCCTTGCCATGTTGCTTCCAGTAATCAGCAATGGGACTTATCATTTCAGGCTCTTCAATCTCCATCCTTGAGCTCTGCAAGCTCTCATGAGAAATTCCGTACTTGGCATCCCTCTCACGTAGCAGCTCCGGCCTCAGGTTCGGTTTCCCTCCTTAGCAGGCTTTCTCCTCATCCCTCCTTATCTCTCATTTTTCAGTATCATTTAGTATCCTAAAATATATTTTTAGTACCAGTCAGTATCCTAAAATATTTTTTCAAGATCCTAAATTATGATCTTGAAAAAATATTTCAAAATACTGACTGATATTAAAAAGTACTTCAGGATTGGATAGTCAAGATTAATTCAAATCAACGGTCTAGATTGGTTGAGGAGAGATATGAAAGGTTGAGATTGGATGAGGAGGGATGATGAGAATATAAGATAATGAGAGGATCCAATTCTGTCCGGCCTCACAATCCCCGGAATCACTGCCTGCGGCGACATCAATGCCAGTACCCCATTGGTAACTTGTCCCCTGTTTTCTCATTTCCCGCCATCAAAACTCAATCATATCGAAGGTATATAATATTAAGGACAGTCTTATCAAATTAGACTAAGCTATTTTTTATCGGTAGACATACCTAACATATACCTATGTCTAAAAGATCTAATATGGTATTAAAGCCTGGACCTAATTCAAAATTTTTTGTTCCAACACCTACTGGAACATAGACAGATTTTCCATCTCCTTTGCTACCGGGTTATTCCGGACAAACCTAAGATATACCTATCTGCTCTATAGGCTCTCTTATAGATTTGGGTTTCAAAAGAGCCAGATTCAGAGATAGATGGATTCAGTAAGAGGTGGTAAGAGGCCATCATCTAAAGTATCTATAATGTTCTTACTGGATCCATCTGTTGCTGAATTCATATATGAAAACTTATCATTAGAACCACTTTGAAGATAGTATTAGTAGGCATATATACCTCGACCAAATTGCCAGGTGTACCAGAACTTGCCATAAGTTTTTGCGAAGACTTCAAGCTCTGGCTTAGCGATCATCTCAGGAACTCTGGGATTCATCCACATTCCAGACTTTATCTGCATCCATTCATATATTAATTCTTCTTTTCCAACACTATATAGCTATATATATATATATATATATATATATATAAACTTAACAAAAGAATATCTAAACACCCGATTCTTCAAGTTGATCCATGAATACTGAAGAGGGAAGTCAGAAGATGAATGAATGAGAAGTCAGGGTCGTCTTTTTGGACTTCAATTTGAAGGGAAAAATTGAAGTCTATTATATAAAAGTCTCACATCAATTAATTGAGGAAAAAAATTTTAAAGATATATAATGTTAAGGAAATTCTTATATAATTAAGCTATTTTGCTAATTGGACGAACCTAATAGACGCTTATATCTAACAAAATCTAATCTAATATATCAAAGTTTAGACTTGATTCAAAATTTCTTGATTCAACGCCTATTGGAAGAGGGACAGCCGGACAGATTTTCATCTCCTTTGCTACCCCAATTCCTACTGATTTCTTTATCAAACAAGACTCTTACTGGATCCGTCTGTTACTGAATACGAATACGAAGAACTTATCACTAGAACCACTTTGAAGATAGTGTTTGTAGGTATACTGCTCGATCAAAAATTGCCATGTATGTGCCCCACAAATTGCCATAAATTTTGTTTTATTTGATTTCTTTTGATTGTAAAACTCAAGAAAAATTATAAATTTTGTCCTATTATTTGACTCAATATTTATGTTGTCTATACTTTAAAAAATTTCAACATCTTCTTATATATGATAGTAACTTTATTTCTATCTATCTATTTGCAGTGAGTAATCATGAATTATTGTACTGGATAGGAACTTTTAAGAAAAACCATAATATATGAAAATATTTATATATTTAAAAATTATTTATTTTCCATATTAATAATTTTCAGGGTCAAGAGTATGGATTGAACTCCGTTTGTGCAGTTCAATCTTTCGAGCATTTTCTTCTCTCATGATCAAGTATCTGAATGTTTACAATTTGGGAAATCATTATTCGTGACTAAAATTTTCTTACTTTTAATTATTTAAATAATAGTTCCAATAAGTTCTTATGAGCTCTTTTATCTTTAGATTTATGATTAAAAGTGAGGCCTAGTTGGTGTGCAATCTCCTTTTGAATCCTCTTCACATCAAGTTTTCCAGGTACAGTTGTAGTAAGGAACGAGATCAAACAGATTATCCCTTTGAATTCTTCTATAAACTCTTTGAAGTAGAGTGTCTTTGATCTTGTCATCTGAGCCATAAACTCCAATTAAGTGAGTATTAGGATCCGCTAATGCCTCCATCACATCCCCCAAGATTGGACTTCTCCATTCTAAAGCAGTGGAATTGCTCGATTTTGAATAATTCTTGTATGGATGTTTGGAACTTGAGGAAACTTCGTTTGAAAGAGAGCTCATACACGGGAATTTATCAATTTAGCTTTAGATCCTACTAACTTGGTCCCTGAGGCACGAAGAAGAGAGGCATCGATCGCAGAACTTGATTCGTCTCAAACCTCAAAAGCAAAAAAGACAAAAGAGAACAAAATATTGCATTCATATGAATCATATCAATCCCTAAAATGTACAGATATGAAATACATCAATATATAGAAGTGATGGAAGTATATGCGAATGAATGAGATATTGACACATGTTATAATGAATAATTGAAAAAAATATCTCGACAATTTTAATAAGGCTATAGCTGTACTCTTATATAATGTTACGTGGATTAATATTAGTGTCATTAATAGGCTTTGATGATGATTTATTTATGCTAATAACATGAATGAATTGCACGTAGAAAGTGAGGTCATGAATGAAAAGTCCACGCCTTGCCGCAAGTTGGCGTTCAGTTGGGAATCCCTCATCTTCTTTTTTTAACTATTATATCAACATTTATGAATGGTTTAGATTTGATCTTTTATAATGATATTATTAAATTGTTAAATTATAAAAAGAAAAATAATTATTTAAACTCAAATTGCTAGATTTTGATATATATAAATAATTAAATTCAATACTACAGTACAAAAAATAAAAGTAATATTTTATATAAAATTAAATCTAAACTATTTACATTTTGATCTTATAGTTAGAAAAGGCGAGTGGGGGAAGGGAGTATGAAGGAAAGAGGATGGTTTCGAAGCGGTTTGCGTGTGGGTGGGTGTCCCCCCTCTCCACACACATATAAATTTATGAAAGAAAGTGTTATGAATTTTCACTCGGAAAGACCCATCTTGTGAAATGTAATTGGCACCCACAACGTTCACATTTCAATAATGAAGAATCTTTAAAAGACTGTAGTAGTACAACACAAACTTCTAAAGTATTAAACCGAAGATCAAGCAAAATTATATAGCACACAAACCACACATATTATTATTAAACAAGAGCAAACATATAATATGTCCTGGAAACTCTCAACAAAAGTTTAAAGCTTCTGTACCTCGAGAGAATCATTTGTCAATGAAATTAATTTGGGTATGTATGTGGTTGGCAAGAAAATATTATTCAAGAGATTAAATGTCTGTTTGGATTAGCGGTAGAAGCTACTTTTTTAATGTAATTTACAGTATAGTACTCAAGAGGAAGAGGAGGAACTCCCACAGAAATGATCTTGCAGCTTCTTCATTACATAGTTCTTTAATGACTAAATAATTATTACGGTTTAATGTGAGTCCTTTCCTTAAAAAAAACGAAAAAAAAAGTACTCCCTATTTTATTTGTTTTATGAGATCCTTTTAATTGATTACACCATTTAAGAAATATATCAAAAATAGTTAAAAATAATAAATATATAAGAAATAAATATTTTTTCAATTATGCTCTAATTTATGATAGGTAAGTAATGGAGAAAAAATAGTGATGAGTAGAGATTAAAGGTTTCTTTTATGGGGAAAACACTTCTCATGTTGTAGGAGAAGTGTTTTCTCATGTTACACACACATAAAATGGTGGGACCCACATATATATAATGCTCATTATATATATATGTGGGTCCCACTATTTCATGTGTGTGTAGGAATTTTCTTCTTCTCATCCAACATGAGAAGTTTAAACCCCTTCTTTTATATAGTGTAATAGTTTAGAGAACTAGTGGACACTTGATTATATCTGTTTAATTTGATCTATGTTTAGTTTTAGAGCAGGTACTTGATTATAGAAATAAACTGTTGAATATATATATACAATAAGTAATAATTATCATCGCTCAGTTTTCTTTATTCTCTATTATATATGGCTAGGAATTAATTGTTTTTTAAAGGCCGTGAGTAGAAAATATGAAGTACATTTTTAACAAAGGACTCTTAACATTTGTTTTCTATAAAACAGTCATTGTAAAATGCTTACAATGATTGTTTTGAAAAAAGTCTAGAAAATTTTTTTTGTAAGTGACTTACAACGATGATTTTACTGAAAATTGACACTATATGTAACAGATTTACAATGACTGTTTTCTAAAAATGATCGTTGTAAGTCACTTACAAAGCGATTTTGAAACAAACGTATATATTAAAACTTTTAATGGCACTCACATATATGTCCTTTGTAATATCCTCAATTATTTTTAGGATTTAAAAATAATAATTAAAAACATTAAAAAAAAAAGGGGAGGTGCAATACTTCCCACTAATTAGAAAAAAATGTAAATGTGTATGGGGATTTAGTATGAATACCCCCACACTAAAAACACACACACACACACACAATACGGTCAAAGAGAGGAGAGAGTGAGAGTGAGGAAAAAGGAGAGGAGAAAAAGGAGTTTGAAGGTCTTTCAGTATATTTTTAAAGTAGAGTAAATACCCTTTAGGGTCCTCGAAAAAACACGGACCCCATTTGCATCCCTGTGAGACTAAAATGAGACATTTTTATGGACTAAAAATGGGTTTTTGGAAATTTTCGAGGGACCAAAAATGTTCACTAATCAACCCTTATTCGTCCTTTTCAAGGACTAACAAGGGGTTTTCTTTGTTTGAGGGACTAAAATGGAGTCTCGTGTTTTTTTTTTCAAGGACCCAAAAGGGTATTTATTCTTTAAAGTATGTTATTTATCTTATAAGATTATTTAGGTAGTTAAATTAAACTAATTTCTTTTCAATAAAATTTCTTCATGACGTTTTATTTTATATATCTTTCTCTTTCTCATGAAGGTAATATTATTTGTTAGTGAAAATTTTAGGGTTAAGATTTTGGGAGAGTTTTAAGTTTTGATAATAGAAAACTATATATATGTAGTGGATGATTAATAGTAAATTTTCATCGGTTTAGATTTAATATTTGGTTGTTATAGGAATTTAAAATGAATTTTTCTATTTAAGAAGTTTAGGATTTATATCCTATAAAATGCTTTTACCGATTAAATGTTATGTAAATAATTTATTTGGGTTAGCGGAGATATTATGAGAATTTTAATCGATTTAGTTTTGATATATGAAAGACCATATGTCATTTTTGAATTTTTGGGACTAAAACGTATTTGAAATTCGTGGAACTAAAATGTTGTTAGTTCTCGGTATGTTTTGATGATGATTGGACAATTGTAAAACCATGAAAGCCAAATTTATAAGTTTTCTCTTGCAAAAAATCGATTTCCTTATCATCGAGGGAAAACTCGAGTTTTGGGTCAAAACTCGAGTTTTGGCTTGTACGAAGAAGAACATGATCAAAGGCAAAACGCGCAGTTTGGCGAAAACCGATTTTGAGTTTTCATATGAAAACTCGAGTTTTGGGGATCAAAACTCGAGTTTTGGTCGCCGAGAGCCTTTGAAGTTTCCAAGTTTCAAAACTCCCGGTTTTTCATGTTGCACCGCCGTTTTGAACTATCCAAAGAAATTCTAACATTTTGTGAAATAGTTCAAAACTCGAGTTTTGGGTCAAAACTCGAGTTTTGGTCCGGTCATCGTGCACGACTTATAACATATGAAAACCGCGAGTTTTGGATCAAAACTTCCAGTTTTTCATTTTACATGATTTTCATTAAGTTTTCATTGAACAAATGAAAACTCGAGTTTTGCTTCAAAACTCGAGTTTTGGTCGCGAGAGCAACCAAGTTTTCAAAGTTCAAAACCGAGTTTTTGGTTGAACACGCGCTTTGATATGTTCTTTGTTTTTCAAAGTTTTCACGTGATAAGTGAAAACTCGAGTTTTGGGAAGCAAAACTCGAGTTTTGGGCAACCCGAGAGCATCCAAGTTTCTCTCAATTGAAAACTGCCAGTTATGGTTTAAAACCGCCGTTTTGATGTTTTGGACTAAAACTAGATTTTTCATATCAATAGTCCAAAACTCGAGTTTTGAGTCAAAACTCGAGTTTTGAGGTTTTTACATCAAAACTCCCTTTCGAAGCATAAATCGCGTTTTTCATCTCGGAAGATGAAAACTCGAGTTTTGGTGAAAACTCGAGTTTTGATCATCGTCGAAAAACGCAGCTTAAGTTCGTAATTGCATATTTTGATTTATACTTCATGATTAAGCGAATTGATCTTAAATGTTTTATATGCTTCTTATCATTATAACTAACCGATTTAACAAGTTTGTTCATGAGATTTCGAGGATTTGAATCAAATGATATTTGAATTTATTTTGACATTATCCTCAAAGACAAATACCAATGGAAGACAAATTTGGAAGTGTTGGACAAATTTCTCACCAAACACAAGCAACAAAGTCTTCACCAACTAAAGTCAAGTCTCAGCCTTATAGGACAAACTTGAGGAGCCAAATCTGAAGCATTTGAATTGGGAAACTTTCCCAACTGAAATATTCAACCAGCAAACATCCATAACAGCTAGTTTCACTATGCGAGAACCTCCAATGACCATATTTTCGAATGGATTCTAGCTCCAACGGATTTGTAACGTTCACATACTTCAAATGGATATAAATACCGAGAAGATTTGAAGTCGGAAGTAGAGAAGCAAATTACAAAAACGCATACAAAGCTTTGAGTCTTTTTCGCTTACATATCTCGAGTTGTATCTTTGATACATTGTACTTTGATGATTATCATTATCTACTCTTTGAAGAGAGTTCTTTTTCGTAAATCATTCTTCAGTAAGAATCTCAAAGTAGAGGACTTTGAGGTTGGGTTATTGATTACAACTTGTAAGGGGAGTGTGTCCTAGGTTGAGGAACATCCTTTGTTTTGCGAGTGTGTAATCAATTGAGTTAGTGAAAATCCCGAGTGACGAATTTGGATGTAGGTCAAGAGATTAGACCGAACCAAGTATAAATCTCGTGTGTCTTACTCTTCTTCCTTCATACTCTCATTTACTCGTTTTCAAAGAACCATAAACAGAGAACTTGAAAAAAAGAATTTTAAAATCCCCAATTCACCCCCCTCTTGGTGATTTAGCTCCACTTTCATTTGGTATCAGAGCAAGGTCTTCTCTAAAGAGCTTAACATCTCGAGAAGGATCACTATGGAAGGTATTTTACCAGATGGAGCCTCTATCAACAGACCACCAGGATTTAATGGAGAGCATTATTCTTTCTGGAAAGCCAAATTCAAAGTTTTTGTTCTAGCTACTGAATACGGCTTGTGGAAAGTATTTGAAAGAGGAGACTATCGTCCAACTGTTCTGGAAGATGGTCTCAGGATTCCAAAACCTGAAGAAGACTATGATGAGAATGATAGAAGAAACATCACTCTCAATAGTAAAGCTGTGCTTATGCTGCAAAGTGCTTTGAGCCAACAAGAATATTTTCGAGTCTGCACTCTAAGTTCAGCTAAAGCCATGTGGGATGCTCTGGAGGTAGCTCATGAAGGAACAACTGGAGTAAAGCAAAATAGAGTTAACACTCTTATGACTGAATATGATCTTCTTCATATGAAATCAGGTGAAACCATTAGTGATTTCCAATTAAGATTTACTCACTTGATTAATCAACTTGTCGCACGCTTTGGGAAAAGAATATGAGCAACTTTGTCCAAGTAAGGAAAATCTTAAATGTCCTCAACAAAGAGTGGGAAGCCAAGGTTACGCCATTGAAGAAGCTCGTGGAGAATCTATGACTTCGTAGCTGCTCTTCTTTGGTAGTCTTTTCGAATATGAAGCAAAGCTTAAATTCAAGAAAGGACTAGAAGAAGTTCATGGGAAGAGCAAAGGTATAGCTCTCAAAAGCGTCAAAGAGGTAAAATCAGATGATGAAGAAGATGAGGATGAAGATGCAGAGATAGGCTTGATGGTTCGAAAGTTCAAGAAATTCTTCAAGAAGGATCAAGCCTACAGAAAGTTTCACAAGAGTAGCTCAAGTACAGAAACAAAGAAACCCATCATATGCTACGAATGTGGGACGGCTGTCACTTCAAATCGATTGCCCACAACCGAAGAACAAGGAAAAGAAATCCAATAAGTTCAAAAGAAGAGCTTATATTTCAGGTATTTGGGGTGATAGCTCATCCGATGAAGATGAAGTGAAGAAGAAGATAGAGCTAACATTTGCCTTGTAGCTCAAGAAGAAAAATCGAGATAGTGAAGAGGTAAATATTCCCGATCCATCTTATGATGAATTATCTTCAGAATATGATTTACTCTTCATTGAATTTCGAAAAATTGCAAAAGAACTTTTGTTTGCAAAGAAGAAAATTAAATTACTAGAGGAACAAGTTCAATCTACTTCTTCTCCTGTTTTAGTTTCTGAAAATGTATCTGAAAAGAATTACGAAAAGATTTCAGAAGAAATTTGTGATAAGTGCTGTGTTTTAGAGAAAAAGAATTCACTTCTTACAAAAACACTTGAGAAATTCACTAAGGGTAGTGAAATGCTCAATGTTATCTTAAAACAGCAAAGATTCACAAATGATAAATTAGGAATAGGTTATAGACCTGATTTTGATAAACAAAAAGGAAAGAAGAAAATTGGACAGAAATCATATATGAGCTATTTTCAAAGATCAGTCCATTCTTCTAATCCTTTTGCTCACTGCAATTATTGCAACCGTAAAGGTCATGCTACTTCCTCATGTTTTCATAAAAAGGAAGGCAAGAGTAAACCGTAGGTAATTATCAATGGGTGCCAAAAGGATCCTATAAGGTTCCTAAGACACAAACTAACCCAAAAGGACCCAAGAAAAAGTGGGTACCTAAGACTTGATGTCTTATATCTTGCAGGTATGTCTTAGAGCATCAAAATCCAACAAGTGGTTCATTGACGGTGGATGCTCAAGACACATGACAGGATCAATCTAAGTTTGCTACAATCAAACCTAAGGATGGAAGCAAGGTAACATTTGGAGGAAATCAATCCGGCAAAATTGCTGGAATTGGAGAAGTTGGAAACAACGAAGGACCAAAGATTAAAGATGTTTACCTTGTGGAAGGATTATGCCATAATCTCCTTAGTGTAAGTCAAAGCACGCATAAAGGTAACTTAGTTATCTTTAATTCAAGAATGTTTGATTGTTAGTAAAGATATTCTTCCTCTAGAAAACATTAAGTCTAAAGCTTTATTTAGAGCTCCTAGAGAGGGAAATTGTTATACTCTTAATCTTTCCAGTAATGATTCAGTTTCTGAAAAATGTTTTATAAGTAATTCTGATGAAAGTTGGCTATGGCACAAGCGATTAGCTCATGTCAATATGATTCAACTTGACAGATTACTTAAAAAGGATTTGGTGATTGGTATTCCTAAACTTCGTTTTAAGAATGACATGATCTGTGAAGCATGTCAAAAAGGAAAACAGACCAAATCGTCTTTTAAATCCAAAAATGAAATTTCTTCTAATAGACCACTTCAATTACTTCACATGGATTTAATTGGACTGCCGAGTTAAGAGTCTTGGAGGCAATGTATACTCTTGTTATAGTTGATTATTATTCTAGATTCACATGGACCATATTTTTATCTTCTAAAGATGAAACATTTGATCAATTTGTTGCCTTTACCAAGAAGGTCCAGAACGAGAAAGGTTTTTATATTTCAGGAATTAGGACTGATCATGGAGGAGAATTTGATAATCATGCTTTTGCTGAATTTTGTGAAAGCATGGGAATTGATCACAATTTCTCAGCTCCAAGGACTCCTCAACAAAACGGAGTTGTTGAAAGAAAGAACAGTCCTCACCGAGATGGCAAGAGCAATGCTAAATGAAAACAACACTTCTCAAGTGTTCGGGCTGATGTAACGAGTACTTGCTACATTTCTAATCGGTCATATCTCGGAAGAAACTAGACAAAACTCCCTATGAGCTATATAAGGGAAGAAAGCCAAACTTGGCTCATCTACATGTGTTTGGATGTAAGTGCTTCATCCATAATAATGGTAAGGATAACTGGTAAGTTTGATGCCAAGGTCGATAAAGGTATTTTTCTGGGTTATTCAAATAGAAGTAAAGCATATAGAGTATTTAACATTCGAACATGTAATGTAGAAGAATCTGTACATGTTGTATTCGTGATTCTCATTCTAACAAGCCTTTGGATGATGATGAGGAAGAAATTTTGAAAAATCAATTCTATTCGAAAACTACTCCCGACTCTATTGAAAACTCGAAGATGTTTTTGATCTTCAAAATGATTCAGAAAATCGGATCAATCTCAGCCAAGAGCTTGGAAATTCATTAGGAATCATCCTCTAGACCAAGTGATAGGCGATGTCAATCAAGGAGTAAGAACCAGAAAAAGCACTTTGAATGAGGTAACATTTTCTGCATTCATATCTCATATCGAACCCTCAAAAATTGATGAAGCCCTTTCAGACAATGATTGGGTGATAGCAATGCAAGAGGAGTTACATCAATTTGACAGAAATCAAGTTTGGGATTTGGTACCTAGGCCCAAAGATCATCCGGTCATTGGCACCAAATGGGTATTCAAGAACAAACGTGATGAATCTGCAATCATTGTCCGTAACAAGGCAAGATTGGTTGCTAAAGGCTATAATCAAGAAGAAGGAATAGATTATGAAGAAACTTATGCTCCAAAGTAGCAAGATTGGAAGCTATAAGAGTTCTTCTAGCCTATGCTTGTGTTAAAGAAATCAAGCTTTTTCAAATGGATGTAAAAAGTGCATTTTTAAATGGTTTTATTCAGAGGAAGTTTATGTTGAACAACCTCCAGGATTTCAAAATGAACATCATCCAGATTATGTTTATCGTCTCAAGAAGGCATTGTATGGCCTTAAGCAAGCTCCTAGAGCTTGGTATGAACGATTAAGTAAATTCCTCCTTGATCAAGGTTTTGTTAGAGGAAAAGCAGATACAACTCTCTTCATAAAAACCAATAAGCTTAATGAAATTTTAGTTGTTCAAATATATGTCGATGATATTATTTTTGGTGCTTCTAATGATGGTTTGTGTGAAGAGTTTGCAAAGAATATGCAGGGAGAATTTGAGATGTCCATGATGGGAGAACTCAACTACTTCCTTGGTCTGCAAATCAAACAAAAGAGAAATGGAATTTTCATATCTCAAACCAAGTATCTCAATGATTTCTTCAAGAAGTTTGGAATGGAACAATGCAATGGTGCGACACTCCTATGAGTACAACTACTTCATTGGATGCAGATGATAAGGGCAAGGATTTCAATATTACAAAATATAGAGGAATGATTGGATCATTACTCTACCTAACAAGAAGTCGCCCGACATCCAATTTAGTGTTGGAATGTGTGCAAGGTTCCAATCTGCTCCGAAGGAGACACATGCTGAGCATGTAAAAAGAATTTTCAGATACCTTGCTGACACAAAGACTCTTGGATTGTGGTTTCCCAAAGGTCAACCTGAACATTTGGTGGCATATTCAGATTCAGATCATGCTGGATATAAAACAGATAGAAAGAGCACAAGTGGACAATGTGAATTCTTTGGAGGTTCACTTGTGTCATGGTTCAGCAAGAAGCAAACAAGTGTGGCTGTGTCATCTACTGAAGCTGAATATGTAGCAGCCTCAAGTTGTTGTGCTCAAGTACTGTGGCTAAAGCAACAACTTTCTGACTTGGGAATCAACTTGAAGGAGATCCCAATATTGTGTGATAATACAAGCACAATAAGCTTGGCCAAAAATCCAAGTACAACATACTAGGACCAAGCATATTGATGTGAGGCATCACTTCATAAGGGATCATGTTCAGAAGAAAGATGTCAAGGTTATGTTCATTCCAACTCATCTTCAGTTGGCTGACATCTTTACTAAACCATTGGCCAAAGAACAATTTAATTTCATAAGAAGAGAATTGGGAATGGTAAATCCCAATGAATTGTAAGCATTTCTTACTCAACTTAATGTTAGTTATGTTTTGATGATTGTTGTTTACTAACTTAGGCATCGGAGTATCTAGTTATGTCTTTTGCAGGATGCTTAATAATCTGAGTTTTTGCTGTCAAAGAGTGAAAACTCGAGTTTTGGTTCAAAACTCGAGTTTTGGTTGTGCATTATCGAGGACAGAAACCAAGTTGAGTTTTCTGAAAAGATGAAAACTCGAGTTTTAGAGTAAAACTCGAGTTTTGGAGTCTCAATGTCGGGTCGAGAACGAGCACAAAATTTTTCAACGAGATGAAAACTCAAGTTTTGAAAACTCGAGTTCTTCACTCAGAATGTCAAAGGTTCTCAGTACACCATTGACGTCCAGGTTAGTAACCAAAGAGTCATCAAAACTCGAGTTTTGGGTCAAAACTCGAGTTTTGGAATGTCTATATATATGTGCTTGCTCGTGTTTTTCAAAACCGTTCTCATAATCGCGGTTTTGCCCTAAACGCTCGGTCTTCCTCTCTCGATTCTCTCAATCTCCGTCAAAAATCTACCTCGAAACTCAAAAATGTCCGTAAAATCAACTCAACCCACTCAATCCGACACTAATTCTCGCCCGTAAAGATCGCATTCCCAAACATCACCTCCTCTCGGCCTCTTCGTCCAGCGTCCACCAAGAACAAAAATGATTCCTAGCAGACTGCGAGATGGAATCGACCAATCTTTTCAAAGAAGTGAAGTTCCTGATTCAACTTCAAAGGGAACCTCAGCAACCCCTTCCAAATCCAAAGGAGTGTCCTTCCAAGAACCAGTCGTTACTCCTTCAAAGAAACGAAGGGAACCCGAAGCAGAACCAGAACAAGAGCCTGAAATCACTGGGAGAAAGAAACCAAGAACGAAAAGAGCTTCAAATTATGAGCCCGAAAAGATTTCAAGAAAAGAAGAAGAAAGCTTTCGCTTCGTGCGGAGGAAACTACAAGAGGTGAATCTTCTAGACTGTTGCTTCCAATGAACCGAACATGTACATCTTCTGTTATGGAAAATGCCATAGTCGACATATATCAAATTGCCACTTCTCCTCAAGATTTTGATATTAGAACTACTGGTTTGACTGCTGATTTAAGTGCCAAATTCAAGGAATTATATGGCAAAAGGCATTTCTGTCCTGTTGTTGCTGTAGATTTAGAACAAATCCAGAGGGAATTCAACTTAGACCTGTCTCCTTGGCTGAAATTTTATAAAAATTTCCTGTCTATATCTGTTCCATATTCTCCTAATCTTGTTCGTTTATTTATTTCAATATGGAAATGACAATGTCTTGAATGAAAATGGTGATCTAGTTGAAGAAAGAGTCACCACCTTTGTTAGGGGAACTAGGTTCACCCTATCTCCTGCCATTATCAACAAAATTCTGAAATTGGATACATATCCTATTCCTAATTTCAATTTCAGCAATGAAATGATTTGGTCTACACTTAGACCAAATGAACCCTTTCCCCGAAGAGCAATCTCGTTGTTGTCTTTCAGGTCCAAGCTCAATGTCTCCTAAGTACAGAATTTCTCGGTATATTTTCTCCGAAACTTCATTCAAAGGGTGGAAACTTCACCCATTTTCCCTAAGGGATTATCCAGTATTCACTGCCTTAGTCCAAAAGGTCCCTTTTGATCTTGGTCATCACATTTTCCATGAGATGATCAGGTTCAAATTTCCCTTTAGGAAACTCTCCCATATGCCTTTCCCTTCATTAGTTTCAGTCATCCTGTTTTATTTCAAGATATGGTATGTTGGATCTTTGAAACCTTGAAACACCCTCCTTTCTTTGGTAAAACCCAAGTTGAATTTGATGAATATAACCTTTGAGGGAGAAGGTTCGGGACAATCTAGAGCTCCTACTAGATCACAATCACGAGCTCATAGCAGGTCTCAATCAAGAGCTCCTCAAGCTCATGCTCAATCTCGAATCGGAAGCCCGGTCCCTCCACCTCCTCCTTCCACAATTCCATCAGATTTTGATATTCGTGTGAAGGAAATTGTTGATTCTGCCCTTGCAGCCATGACCATGAGGATTGAGTTTGAAATTGGGAAATTAAGGGCTGATCATACCAAGGGAATCAATAGTTTGGTAGAAGTTCAGGATGCTATGAAGGAAGACTTGGTTGGAATCAGTGGACAAAATGACAAGCGACGAGTTAGTTGAAGACCAAGATCTCGGGCTACCACTCGAGTATATCCAACTCCAACCTTCATGACAAGATGGATAAGTTGTTGAAGCATTTCAACATTGAATCTTCTTCAACTTTTGGAACAACTTCAGCTCCCGAACTTCGAACCAGCCTCGGATCATCCCTCCTCATCCTCGGATTCGTACCTTCACCTCACTCGACACTCCTATTTCGATTCTTTAGCTATTGTTCCTTATACCCTCAGCCTCATCCAGCTACTCCTCTTGTTGATCCTCTTTTGAAAGATGAAAAAGGGGAGAAGATCGAGCTAGAAGATCGAGCTAGCTAGAACAATTTGAATTTTTTGAATGTTTATTTTGTTTTAATGCATGTTGTTTTGTTTTGTTTTGATTTTGTTGTTGTCAATTTTCTGTATTAAACTCTTTAATCCTATGAATGAGCTTGTTTACTTGATTTAATGATTTATAATGGGGCATTTCATTTGTTTTAGCTTTCTTATCATTCAAACAAGATCAATCATGCTAAGACAATTCTCTCAAAATCTCATGCATCGATTTTTTTTTTCAAATAATCAATCATTTTTCAAAAACCAATTTTTCTTCAAATTCTTGAAAGATTGTTTTACAAGTGTTGTCATCATCAAAAAGGGGAGAATGTTAGTTCTCAATATGTTTTGATGATGATTGGACAATTGTAAAACCATGAAAGCCAAATTTATAAGTTTTCTCTTGCAAAAAATCGATTTCCTTATGTAAGGGAAAACTCGAGTTTTGGGTCAAAACTCGAGTTTTGGCTTGTCTCGAAGAAGAACATGATCAAAGGCAAAACCGCGCAGTTTTTGGCGAAAAACTGCGATTTTGAGTTTTCATATGAAAACTCGAGTTTTGGGGACCAAAACTCGAGTTTTGGTCGCCGAGAGCCTTTGAAGTTTCCAAGTTTCAAAACTCCCGAGTTTTTCATGTTGCACCGCCGTTTTGAACTATCCAAAGAAATTCTAACATTTTGTGAAATAGTTCAAAACTCGAGTTTTGGGTCAAAACTCGAGTTTTGGTCTGTTGGTCGTGCACTGATTTACAACATATGAAAACCGCGTTTTGGGTCAAAACCTCCAGTTTTCATTTTACACGGTTTTCTCTAAGTTTTCATTGAACAAATGAAAACTCGAGTTTTGGAAGCAAAACTCGAGTTTTGGTCAGCAGAGCAACCAAGTTTTCAAATTTTCAAAACCGCCGCTTGAGTTTTTTGGTTGAACACGCGTTTTTGATATGTTCTTTGTGTTTTCAAAGTTTTCACGTGTTAAGTGAAAACTCGAGTTTTGGGAAGCAAAACTCGAGTTTTGGGCAACCCGAGAGCATCCAAGTTTCTCTCAATTGAAAACTGCCGTTATGGTTTAAAACCGCCGCTTTGATGTTTTGGACTAAAACTAGATTTTCATATCAATAGTCCAAAACTCGAGTTTTGAGTCAAAACTCGAGTTTTGAGGTTTTACATCAAAACTCCCTTTGAAGCATAAATCGCGTTTTTCATCTCTGGAAGATGAAAACTCGAGTTTTGGTGAAAACTCGAGTTTTGATCATCGTCGAAAAAACGCAGCTTAAGTTCGAATTGCATATTTTGATTTATACTTCATGATTAAACCGCGAATTGATCTTAAATGTTTTATATGCTTCTTATCATTATAACTAACCAGATTTAACAAGTTTGTTCATGAGATTTCAGAGGATTTGAATCAAATGATATTTGAATTTATTTTGACATTATCCTCAAAGACAAAAACCAATGGAAGACAAAGTGGAAGTGTTGGACAAATTTCTCACCAAACACAAGCAACAAAGTCTTCACCAACTAAAGTCAAGTCTCAGCCTTATGGGACAAACTTGGGGAGCCAAATCTGAAGCATTTGAATTGGGAAACTTTCCCAACAAAAATATTCAACCAGCAAACATCCATAACAGCTAGTTTCACTATGCAGAAGCTCCAACAGCCATATTTTCGAATGGATTCTAGCTCCAACGGATTTGTAACGTTCACATACTTCAAATGGATATAAATACTTGAAGATTTGAAGTCTGGAAGCAGAGAAGCAAATTACAAAAACGCATACAAAGCTTTGAGTCTTTTTCTGCTTACATATCCGAGTTGTATCTTTGATACATTGTACTTGATGATTATCATTATCTACTCTTTGAAGAGAGTTCATTTTCTCGTAAATCATTCTCGTAAGAATCTCAAAGTAGAGGGACTTTGAGGTTGGGTTATTGATTACAACTTGTAAGGGGAGTGTGTCCTAGGTTGAGGAACATCCTTTGTTTGCGAGTGTGTAATCAATTGAGTTAGTGAAAATCCCAGTGATCGGGGACTGGATGTAGGTCAAGAGATTAGACCGAACAAAGTATAAATCTCGTGTGTCTTGCTCTTCTTCCTTCATACTCTCATTTACTCTGTTTCAGCAACCATAAACAGAGAACTTCGAAAAGAATTTTAAAATCCCCAATTCACCCCCCCCTCTTGGTGATTTAGCTCCACTTTCATTTGGTATCAGAGCAAGGTCTTCTCTAAAGAGCTTAACATCTCGAGAAGGATCACTATGGAAGGTATTTTACCGATGGAGCCTCTATCAACAGACCACCAGGATTTAATGGAGAGCATTATTCTTTCTGGAAAGCCAAATTCAAAGTTTTTGTTCTAGCTACCGAATATGGCTTATGGAAGTATTTGAAAGAGGAGACTATCGTCCAACTGTTTCGGAAGATGGTCTCGGGATCCAAAACCCGAAGAAGACTATGATGAGAATGATAGAAGAAACATCACTCTCAATAGTAAAGCCGTGCTTATGCCGCAAAGTGCCTTGAGTCCAACAAGAATATTTTCGAGTTTGCACTTTAAGTTCGCTAAAGCCATGTGGGATGCTCGGAGATAGCTCATGAAGGAACAACTGGAGTAAAGCAAAATAGAGTTAACACTCTTATGACTGAATATGATCTTCTTCATATGAAATCAGGTGAAACCATTAGTGATTTCCAATTAAGATTTACTCACTTGATTAATCAACTTGCTGCTTTGGGAAAAGAATATGAGCAACCTGTCCAAGTAAGGAAAATCTTAAATGTCCTCAACAAAGAGTGGGAAGCCAAGGTTACCGCCATTGAAGAAGCTCGTGGAGAATCTATGACTTCGTAGCTGCTCTTTGGTAGTCTTTCGAATATGAAGCAAAGCTTAAATTCAAGAAAGGACTAGAAGAAGTTCATGGGAAGAGCAAAGGTATAGCTCTCAAAACTGTCAAAGAGGTAAAATCAGATGATGAAGAAGATGAGGATGAAGATGCAGAGATAGGCTTGATGGTTCGAAAGTTCAAGAAATTCTTCAAGAAGGATCAAGCCTACAGAAAGTTTCACAAGAGTAGCTCAAGTACAGAAACAAAGAAACCCATCATATGCTACGAATGTGACAGCGGCTGGTCACTTCAAATCGATTGCCCACAACCGAAGAACAAGGAAAAGAAATCCAATAAGTTCAAAAGAAGAGCTTATATTTCAGGTATTTGGGGTGATAGCTCATCCGATGAAGATGAAGTGAAGAAGAAGATAGAGCTAACATTTGCCTTGTAGCTCAAGAAGAAAAATCAGATAGTGAAGAGGTAAATATTCCCGATCCATCTTATGATGAATTATCTTCGAATATGATTTACTCTTCATTGAATTTCGAAAAATTGCAAAAGAACTTCTATTTGCAAAGAAGAAAATTAAATTACTAGAGGAACAAGTTCAATCTACTTCTTCTCCCGTTTTAGTTTCGAAAATGGTCGAAAAGAATTACGAAAAGATTTAAGAAATTTGTGATAAGTGCTTTGTGTTTTAGAGAAAAAGAATTCACTTCTTACAAAAACACTTGAGAAATTCACTAAGGGTAGTGAAATGCTCAATGTTATCTTAAAACAAAGAAAGATTCACAAATGATAAATTAGGAATAGGTTATAGACCGATTTTGATAAACAAAAAGGAAAGAAGAAAATTGGACATGTAAATCATATATGAGCTATTTTCAAAGATCAGTCCATTCTTCTAATCCTTTTGCTCACCGCAATTATTGCAACCGTAAAGGTCATGCTACTTCCTCATGTTTTCATAAAAAGGAAGGCAAGAGTAAACCCGTAGGTAATTATCAATGGGTGCCAAAAGGATCCTATAAGGTTCCTAAGACACAAACTAACCCAAAAGGACCCAAGAAAAAGTGGGTACCTAAGACTTGATGTCTTATATCTTGCAGGTATGTCTTAGAGCATCAAAATCCAACAAATGGTTCATTGAGTGGATGCTCAAGACACATGATTGGGATCAATCTAAGTTTGCTACAATCAAACCTAAGGATGGAAGCAAGGTAACATTTGGAGGAAATCAATCCGGCAAAATTCTGGAATTGGAGAAGTTGGAAACAACGAAGGACCAAAGATTAAAGATGTTTACCTTGTGGAAGGATTATGCCATAATCTCCTTAGTGTAAGTCAAAGCACGCGGACAAAGGTAACTTAGTTATCTTTAATTCAGGAAGAATGTTTGATTGTTAGTAAAGATATTCTTCCTCTAGAAAACATTAAGTCTAAAGCTTTATTTAGAGCTCCTAGAGAGGGAAATTGTTATTCTCTTAATCTTTCCAGTAATGATTCAGTTTCTGAAAAATGTTTTATAAGTAATTCTGATGAAAGTTGGCTATGGCACAAGCGATTAGCTCATGTCAATATGATTCAACTTGACAGATTACTTAAAAAGGATTTGGTGATTGGTATTCCTAAACTTCGTTTTAAGAATGACATGATTGTGAAGCATGTCAAAAAGGAAAACAGACCAAATCATCTTTTAAATCCAAAAATGAAATTTCTTCTAATAGACCACTTCAATTACTTCACATGGATTTAATTGGACCTGCGAGTTAAGAGTCTTGGAGGCAATTTGTATACTCTTGTTATAGTTGATGATTATTCTAGATTCACATGGACCATATTTTTATCTTCTAAAGATGAAACATTTGATCAATTTGTTGCCTTTACCAAGAAGGTCCGAACGAGAAAGGTTTTTATATTTCAGAATTAGGACTCGATCATGGAGGAGAATTTGATAATCATGCTTTTTGAATTCTCGTGAAAGCATGGGAATTGATCACAATTTCTCAGCTCCAAGGACTCCTCAACAAAACGGAGTTGTTGAAAGAAAGAACAGAGTCCTCACCGAGATGGCAAGAGCAATGCTAAATGAAAACAACACTTCTCAAGTGTTGGGCTGATGTAATGAGTACACTTGCTACATTTCTAATCGGTCATATCTCAGGAAGAAACTAGACAAAACTCCCTATGAGCTATATAAGGGAAGAAAGCCAAACTTGGCTCATCTACATGTGTTTGGATGTAAGTGCTTCATCCATAATAATGGTAAGGATAATCTGGGTAAGTTTGATGCCAAGGCTGATAAAGGTATTTTTCTGGGTTATTCAAATAGAAGTAAAGCATATAGAGTATTTAACATTCGAACATGTAATGTAGAAGAATCTGTACATGTTGTATTCTGTGATTCTCATTCTAACAAGCCTTTGGATGATGATGAGGAAGAAATTTCGAAAAATCAATTCTATTCGAAAACTACTCCTGACTCTATTGAAAACTCTGAAGATGTTTTTGAAACTGATCTTCAAAATGATTCAGAAAATCCGGATCAGTCTCAGCCAAGAGCTTGGAAATTCATTAGGAATCATCCTCTAGACCAAGTGATAGGCGATGTCAATCAAGGAGTAAGAACCAGAAAAAGCACTTTGATGAGGTAACATTTTCTGCATTCATATCTCATATCGAACCCTCAAAAATTGATGAAGCCCTTTCAGACAATGATTGGGTGATAGCAATGCAAGAGGAGTTACATCAATTTGACAGAAATCAAGTTTGGGATTTGGTACCTAGGCCCAAAGATCATCCGGTCATTGGCACCAAATGGGTATTCAAGAACAAACGTGATGAATCTGCAATCATTGTCCGTAACAAGGCAAGATTGGTTGCTAAAGGCTATAATCAAGAAGAAGGAATAGATTATGAAGAAACTTATGCTCCAAGAGCAAGATTGGAAGCTATAAGAGTTCTTCTAGCCTATGCTTGTGTTAAAGAAATCAAGCTTTATCAAATGGATGTAAAAAGTGCATTTTTAAATGGTTTTATTCAGGAGGAAGTTTATGTTGAACAACCTCCAGGATTTCAAAATGAACATCATCCAGATTATGTTTATCGTCTCAAGAAGGCATTGTATGGTCTTAAGCAAGCTCCTAGAGCTTGGTATGAACGATTAAGTAAATTCCTTCTTGATCAAGGTTTTGTTAGAGGAAAAGCAGATACAACTCTCTTCATAAAAACCAATAAGCTTAATGAAATTTTAGTTGTTCAAATATATGTCGATGATATTATTTTTGGTGCTTCTAATGATGGTTTGTGTGAAGAGTTTGCAAAGAATATGCAGGGAGAATTTGAGATGTCCATGATGGGAGAACTCAACTACTTCCTTGGTCTGCAAATCAAACAAAAGAGAAATGGAATTTTCATATCTCAAACCAAGTATCTCAATGATTTGCTGAAGAAGTTTGGAATGGAACAATGCAATGGGTGCATACACTCCTATGAGTACAACTACTTCATTGGATGCAGATGAAAGGGCAAGGATTTCAATATTACAAAATATAGAGGAATGATTGGATCATTACTCTACCTAACAAACAAGTCGCCCTGACATCCAATTTAGTGTTGGAATGTGTGCAAGGTTCCAATCTGCTCCAAAGGAGACACATGCTGAGCATGTAAAAAGAATTTTCAGATACCTTGCTGACACAAAGACTCTTGGATTGTGGTTTCCCAAAGGTCAACCTGAACATTTGGTGGCATATTCAGATTCAGATCATGCTGGATATAAAACAGATAGAAAGAGCACAAGTGGACAATGTGAATTCTTTGGAGGTTCACTTGTGTCATGGTTCAGCAAGAAGCAAACCAGTGTGGCTGTGTCATCTATCGAAAGCTGAATATGTAGCAGCCTCAAGTTGTTGTGCTCAAGTACTGTGGCTAAAGCAACAACTTTCTGACTTGGGAATCAACTTGAAGGAGATCCCAATATTGTGTGATAATACAAGCACAATAAGCTTGGCCAAAAATCCAGTACAACATACTAGGACCAAGCATATTGATGTGAGGCATCACTTCATAAGGGATCATGTTCAGAAGAAAGATGTCAAGGTTATGTTCATTCCAACTCATCTTCAGTTGGCTGACATCTTTACTAAACCATTGGCCAAAGAACAATTTAATTTCATAAGAAGAGAATTGGGAATGGTAAATCCCAATGAATTGTAAGCATTTCTTACTCAACTTAATGTTAGTTATGTTTTGATGATTGTTGTTTACTAACTTAAGCATCGGAGTATCTAGTTATGTCTTTGCGGGATGCTTAATAATCTGAGTTTTTCTTTGTCAAAGAGTAAAAACTCGAGTTTTGGTTCAAAACTCGAGTTTTGGTTGTGCATTATCGAGGACAGAAACCAAGTTGAGTTTTCTGAAAAGATGAAAACTCGAGTTTTGGAGTAAAACTCGAGTTTTGGAGTCACAATGTCGGGGTCAGAGAATGAGCACAAAATTTTTCAACAGATGAAAACTCAAGTTTTGAAAACTCGAGTTCTTCACTCAGAATGTCAAAGGTTCTCAGTACACCATTGACGTCCAGGTTAGTAACCAAAGAGTCATCAAAACTCGAGTTTTGGGTGAAAACTCGAGTTTTGGAATGTCTCTATATATGTGCTTGCTCGTGTTTTTCAAAACCGTTCTCATAACCGGTTTTGCCCTAAACGCTCGGTCTTCCTCTCTCGATTCTCTCAATCTCCGTCAAAACCCACCTCGAAACTCAAAATGTCCGCAAAATCAACTCAACCCACTCAATCCGACACTAATCCTCAGCCAGAAAGATCGCATTCCCAAACATCACCTCCCTCTCAGCCTCTTCAGCGTCCACCAAGAACGAAAATGATTCCTAGCAGACTGCGAGATGGAATCGACCAATCTTTTCAAAGAAGTGAAGTTCCTGATTCAACTTCAAAGGGAACCTCAGCAACCCCTTCCAAATCCAAAGGAGTGTCCTTCCAAGAAACGTTATTCCTTCAAAGAAACGAAGGGAACCCGAAGTCGAACTAACAAGAGCCCGAAATCACTGGGAGAAAGAAGCCAAGAACGAAAAGAGCTTCAAACTATGAGCCCGAAAGGATTTCGAAGAAAAAGAAGAAGAAAGCTTCTGCTTCTGTGCCAGAGGAAACTACAAGAGGTGAATCTTCTAGACCTGTTGCTTCCAATGAACCAGAACAGACATCTTCTGTTATGGAAAATGCCATAGTCGACATATATCAAATTGCCTCTTCTCCTCAAGATTTTGATATTAGAACTACTGGTTTGACTGCTGATTTAAGTGCCAAATTCAAGGAATTATATGGCAAAAGGCATTTCTGTCCTGTTGTTGCTGTAGACTTAGAACAAATCCAGAGGGAATTCAACTTAGACCTGTCTCCTTGGCTGAAATTCTATAAAAATTTCCTGTCTATATCTGTTCCATATTCTCCTAATCTTGTTCGCCTGTTTTATTTCAATATGGAAACAGACAATGTCTTGAATGAAAATGGTGATCTAGTTGAAGAAAGAGTCACCACCTTTGTTAGGGGAACTAGGTTCACCCTATCTCCTGCCATTATCAACAAAATTCTGAAATTGGATACATATCCTATTCCTAATTTCAATTTCAGCAATGAAATGATTTGGTCTACACTTAGACCAAATGAACCCTTTCCTGAAGAGCAATCTCAGTTGCTGTCTTTCAGTCCAAGCTCAATGTCTCCAAAGTACAGAATTCTCTGGTATATTTTCTCCAGAAACTTCATACAGAAGGGTGGAAACTTCACCCATTTTTCCCTAAGGGATTATCCAGTATTCACTGCCTTAGTCCAAAAGGTCCCTTTTGATCTTGGTCATCACATTTTCCATGAGATGATCAGGTTCAAATTTCCCTTTAGGAAACTCTCCCATATGCCTTTCCTTCATTAGTTGATCATCTGTTTTATTTCAAGATATGGTATGTTGGATCACCAAAACCTTGAAACACCCTCCGTTCTTTGGTAAAACCCAAGTTGAATTTGATGAATATAACCATTGAGGGAGAAGGTTCAGGACAATCTAGAGCTCCTACTAGATCACAATCACGAGCTCATAGCAGGTCTCAAACAAGAGCTCCTCAAGCTCATGCTCAGTCTCAGAATCAGGAAGCCCAGTCTGCTCCACCTCCACCTTCCACAATTCCATCAGATTTTGATATTCGTGTGAAGGAAATTGTTGATCTGCCGCCCTGCAGCCATGACCATGAGGATAGAGTTTGAAATTGGGAAATTAAGGGCTGATCATACCAAGGGAATCAATAGTTTGGTAGAAGTTCAGGATGCTATGAAGGAAGACTTGGTTGGAATCAGTGGACAAAATGACAAGCTGACAGAGTTAGTTGAAGACCAAGATCTCAGGCTTACCACTCTGAGTATATCCAACTCCAACCTTCATGACAAGATGGATAAGTTGTTGAAGCATTTCAACATTGAATCTTCTTCAACTTTTGGAACAACTTCAGCTCCTAGAACTTCGAACCGTTCGGATCATCTCCTCCTCATCCTCGGGATTTCGTACCTTCACCTCACTCGACACTCCTATTTTCGATTCTTTAGCTATTGTTCCTTATATTCCTCAGCCCTCATCCAGCTACTCCTCTTGTTGATCCTCTTTTTGAAGATGACAAAGGGGGAGAAGATCAGAGCTAGAAGAACGAGCTAGCTAGAACAATAGTGCAGAATTTGAATTTGAATGTTTATTTTGTGTCTATGCATGTTGTTTGTTGTTTTGATTATTGGTTGTCAATTTTCTGTATTGAACTTTTTAATCCTATGTATCAGATTGTTTAAGACAGATCAATCATATATCAGATAATTCATGTGTAGTTGTTTTAGCTTTACTTATCATTCAAACAAGATCAATCATGCTAAGACAATTCTCTCAAAATCTCATGCATCAGATTTTTGAACTCTCAAATAATCAATCATTTTTCAAAAACCAATTTTTCTTCAAATTCTTGAAAGATTGTTTTACAAGTGTTGTCATCATCAAAAAGGGGGAGAATGTTAGTTCTCAGTATGTTTTGATGATGATTGGACAATTGTAAAACCATGAAAGCCAAATTTATAAGTTTTCTCTTGCAAAAAATCGATTTCCTTACTGTCAAGGGAAAACTCGAGTTTTGGGTCAAAACTCGAGTTTTGGCTTGTCTGAAGAAGAACATGATCAAAGGCAAACCGCGCGGTTTTGGCGAAAAATCGCGCTTTTGAGTTTTCATATGAAAACTCGAGTTTTGGTCGCCGAGAGCCTTTGAAGTTTCCAAGTTTCAAAACTCCAGTTTTCATGTTGCACCGCCGTTTTGAACTATCCAAAGAAATTCTAACATTTTGTGAAATAGTTCAAAACTCGAGTTTTGGGTCAAAACTCGAGTTTTGGTCCGGTCATCGTGCACCGATTTACAACATATGAAAACCGAGTTTTGGATCAAAACTTCCAGTTTTCATTTTACATGATTTTCATTAAGTTTTCATTGAACAAATGAAAACTCGAGTTTTGCTTCAAAACTCGAGTTTTGGTCAGGCAGAGAGCAACCAAGTTTTCAAAGTTCAAAACCGCCAGTTTTGGTTGAACACTGCCAGTTTTGATATGTTCACGAGTTTTCAAAGTTTTCACGTGATAAGTGAAAACTCGAGTTTTGGGAAGCAAAACTCGAGTTTTGGGCAACCCGAGAGCATCCAAGTTTCTCTCAATTGAAAACCGCCGTTATGGTTTAAAACCGCCGCTTTTGATGTTTTGGACTAAAACTAGATTTTTCATATCAATAGTCCAAAACTCGAGTTTTGAGTCAAAACTCGAGTTTTGAGGTTTTTACATCAAAACTCCCTTTGAAGCATAAATCGTGTTTTTCATCTCGGAAGATGAAAACTCGAGTTTTGGTGAAAACTCGAGTTTTGATCATCAGTCGAAAAAAACGCAGTTAAGTTCGAATTGCATATTTTGATTTATACTTCATGATTAAACCGCAAATTGATCTTAAATGTTTTATATGCTTCTTATCATTATAACTAACCAGATTTAACAAGTTTGTTCATGAGATTTCGAGGATTTGAATCAAATGATATTTGAATTTATTTTGACATTATCCTCAAAGACAAATACCAATGGAAGACAGCTGGAAGTGTTGGACAAATTTCTCACCAAACACAAGCAACAAAGTCTTCACCAACTAAAGTCAAGTCTCAGCCTTATAGGACAAACTTGAGGAGCCAAATCAAGCATTTGAATTGGGAAACTTTCCCAACTGAAATATTCAACCAGCAAACATCCATAACAGCTAGTTTCACTATGCAGAACCTCCAACAGCCATATTTTCGAATGGATTCTAGCTCCAACGGATTTGTAACGTTCACATACTTCAAATGGATATAAATACCAGAAGATTTGAAGTCTGGAAGTAGAGAAGCAAATTACAAAAACGCATACAAAGCTTTGAGTCTTTTTCTGCTTACATATCTGAGTTGTATCTTTGATACATTGTACTTCAGTGATTATCATTATCTACTCTTTGAAGAGAGTTCTTTTTTCAGTAAATCATTCTTCGTAAGAATCTCAAAGTAGAGGACTTTGAGGTTGGGTTATTGATTACAACTTGTAAGGGGGAGTGTGTCCTAGGTTGAGGAACATCCTTTGTTTGCAGAGTGTGTAATCAATTGAGTTAGTGAAAATCCCAGAGTGACTGGGGACTGGATGTAGGTCAAGAGATTAGACCGAACCAGTATAAATCTCGTGTGTCTTACTCTTCTTCCTTCATACTCTCATTTACTCTGTTTCAGCAACCATAAACAGAGAACTTCGAAAAGAATTTTAAAATCCCCAATTCACCCCCCCTCTTGGTGATTTAGCTCCACTTTCAAATGTCATTTTCGAAATTCATGGGACTAAAGTTATTTGAAATTTGTAGCACTAAACTGTAATTTTTAGTTTTTTTGTTATAATAATGTATTATTATCAAAATTTGTATGATTTGAATTATATGAAATTATAAGTTATAATTTTGATTATGTGGAGTTTTGTAGAGTTATTAGTCACAAGACATTGATTGTGGTAGATTGATTTTTGGCGTGTGCTTGAGTTCATGGATTTGGAGTAGTGTGTTAATAATTTATTTTGGTAAGATGCAAACGCTTTCCACTTGTTACATGTATTTTTATGCTTGTTTATGAGTACGTTGTGAAATAATTATGATTATTTTAATAGAAATCTCTTTTTGGAACCTTATGATTTGAATTGTGAAATATATGCATATATTTATACATGTATAAGAATTGGGAATTGAGATATTATGACATATATATGAGAATTGTTTAAATAACATGATATGAACGTGAAAATATTGAAAAATTCATGTTGAGCTATTTATTTTGATAATTATGGTAATGGTTGAATTGGGAATAAATGGAGTAGTTTATTTTATCATGTGGTATAGCCTCCATTGGTGTATAATGGTTAGCTTTCTATTGTCCCACTTGTTTAATGAGGGACTGTCCCACTATTTTAATGAAGGCTTGCTACACCCCACTAGTTCAATGAGGGAACTAGACCCATGGTCTGAGACATGTGCTTTGAGGATTTTGGCCGGTCCTCATCATATGACCAGTGAGCTTCTAAGTAGCCAGTAATATGAATAGTAACATAGCTCATGGGTCTAGTCGGCGGAAATAAGGCGATTCGGTTGGATTGAAGGGAGGCATCTTGGGAATTGAGTTAGAGAAACTGTGAACAGAATTTATGATACATACATAATGATATGAAATTTGTGATGTGGATATTAGTAAATTATGTTTTTAATACCTTGTTATATATATTGTTCCACTTGACACCTCACGAGCACATATTAGTATTTGTAATGAGTTGGATTGATGGTTATTAACATTTTTCAAATAATAGTTGTAACACCCCTACAGTCGTGACCACCGTACTTGTAGTTAGCAATACCCTAATTGGAAGAAATATCTGGGAAAAGTTGAGGAAAGCCCAAAAGGAAAAGAATGTCTTGTCGACCAGCGGGACCTACGGGGACCTAGTAGGTAAAGACCGGGTCGGATAAGATGGAAAGACCGGGGGATCTGAATTGTGGGGCCCAGGAGGCGCCACTTAGGCATAGGAAAAGTCTAGAAGACTTGGGGAAAAATTTCAGGGTAATTGTTGAGCCCGGGCCAAAATCGGTAATTTCCATAGATTCCGAGCCAAAGTAGGTAATTTTTCCTAAATGTAAAAGAAATATCTAGACATTAGTGGAAGAAGTGGAGCCACATGGCAGCCATCTAGGAGCCTCTGGAATTCTCTAGAATGGCTTGGAGAGGAAGAAAACGGAAATCAGTGCAAAAGTCAAACCGCGGGTCCCATATTCGGGGAAAAAGGGCAAAATAGGAAATAAATTGGTAAAAATTGATTTGGGCTGAAAGGTGGGGCCAAAATGGCGTGCCATATGCCCTTGTGGGGTGGTGAAAAGATGGGGAAAAAGTGGGTAATTATTAAAAAGTTCTGGGCCAAAATCGCAATTTCTGAAAGTTTCGGGCCAAATGTGTAATTTTCCCCAAAAGCAGAAAATATCTAAGATATTTTTGGGTGAGGGGTGCAGCACGTGGTAGCACCCTAGGAGGCCCTAGAAAACTCTAGAGAAACTTGGGAAATAAGTCAAGAAAAGTCAGATCCCATTTATTAACCAACTGTCCGAAATTACGCCGTTAATTCCAAAATTACCGGATCAAAATCCCCTTTATAAAAAGGTGATTAACCCTTCATTTTTCACCCTGAGAGGGAAAAAATTCCAGAGTGAGAGGGAGAGGAATCTGCAACCATTCAACACCAAGCCAAGACTCAAGAATCATAGGAATATCCACCGGTTTGCCGATATTAAGGTAACCCGAAAAACCTTGTTCTCTTGAGTTCTTAATGAGATATTTCGTGCATGAAGTAGGAGCTAGGGTTTTGGGTTGGATTTATGTATTTTTGAGATCACCAATGAGTCTGGAACACGTTTTTGTGTAGGGTATGGCTATGGCCGAAGCTTCCAAAATCTAAATACCGAAAACCCCCTAAAACTAAGCTACCTTTGATTCTGGAAATCTGGGCAGTACCTCTTCTACCGCGTTTTTAAAGGTGTGTATGAACTCGGTTTAAGCTGAAAGGTTTAATGCAGAAACTAGACATGTGGGGCATGAGTTTAGACATATAATAAGACAACGTTGGATGATATTTTCTGGGTAAAGTAAATAATTGAAAAAGGGGTTACGGACAGTGACGCGAATCTGGACCAGGGGGAGGTGAAAGTAACTCCACGCCATAACACATGTACTTTTGACCTGCTAAAGTATTTTTTCTACAGAATGGACACATTAAGAGTTCATATGGCGCTGGTTTCACTCAAAAATGAACTTTTTGGAATTTATTAAAAATCATGGAAGATGGGCCAAAAACACTGGATTTCTGAAAAACTTGGGTTAAGCTCGGTTTTTATGAATAATAAAATGGATATGAACCCAGATGGACTTTATAATTATTTTTCCTGTAAACTAGACATCCTAAGGGTTCCGTTGGCACTGATTTTGTGTTAATATGATTTTTCTAGAATGTATTAAAAATCGATGAAGTTGGGAAGATGATTCTGAAAATTCAGCATTAGGTGAAATTCATAGAAATTAAGAAGTAGAGTTGTTACACATAATTGAAAGTGTGGTATTTTGTTGTAACTAGGGCGATAACTCGTGTGGGTCAACAAGAGAAGTATTTTCTAATCCAAGGAGTACCAGGTAGTAACTGTTGACTTGCATACTCTATGTTGCTTTTGCATGTTATGTTTGATCATGATGTAGGAGATTGGGCTGTAGTTACTTGTTGGACTGCGTGTCCTTAGGGCTTTGCTACAGTACCGAGGGCATGTATGATCGGGCTGTAGTACCTACTGCAGTACAGAGGTATGTGAGGTAAGTAGGGCCTATATGACTGTGTGTTTATAGGTTGCTACTGAGACCTCTTGGGTTAGGTAGTTGGAGTCTGCAGCTCTAACTATTGAGGCCCGTGCGTGCTAATAGTACCAAGGGGCTTGTCTTGACCAGGCGGTCCTGCGGATTGTGCCAGAGGCAGAACATACATGCCAGATTATTGTGCCTGAGGCAAAATTTATTGTTATTTTCCTGATTGTGATTTGCATTGCATGCACTGCATACATATTGTATTTGAGTCTAACAGTTACTCTGGGGTTCAACTTTGAACCAGGGATCCGTTGTGAAGGTACAGGGTGAGAAAGTAGCAGGTGGAGACAGAAGAAGGTAGGGCAAGATGCGTCGGGTTGAAGAAACATGGGATGCCCTATCGCTTTTTGTATTATTATATTTTGGATGACTGTACTAATTAATACTGTATCCGGATGACTGTAACTAACCCTTCAGGGAATTGACTATCTGTATGAACTTTATACGTTTATCAGTACAGTAGACTTGTCCAAACCTAGTCCCGTGCTCTGCTGCGTTCACTCTGATAAATGTTTAAATAGACCAAGTAATCAAGGAAAGGTAATTAAATAAAAGAAATTCCTCTAACCCGCCACCCGAAAGGGCGAGGCCGTAGGGTGTAACAATAGTTTCCGAGCGGGTCTATCAAGGAAGACTTTGGAAGCTTAGGCTACTTCTATTAACAATAGTGCTTCCATCTTTTTGGTATATATTGGATTATTGTATATTACTACGTTAGGCTCACTTACATACTCTAGTTTATTTTGGATAACTTGATAAATAATGAAGTATTATTAAGTTATTGATCAAACTCTTATATAATTATTAGAGTAAATACTCTTTCTGGTCCCTGACAAAAAACGCGATCCCCATTTTGGTTCCATAAAAAAAAAAAAGTCATTTTTAGTCCATAAAAAGGATGAATTAGGGTCAATTGGTTGACATTTTGATCCCTCACAAATTTCTAAAAGGTACTTTTTAGTCCATAAAAAGGACGAATAAGGGTTGATTTTTTTGTAAAGGGCCGAAATGAAGTCTGTGTTTTTTGTTAGGGACCAGAAAAGGTATTTACTCTAATTATTATGTTAAGTTAAATGAAAGATGTTACACCCATCACAAAATGGCGGTTGAAAAGTCCTAAAATGGATGTATAGTACCTTCTATAGTAGTAATGTTAAAAGAGAGCTCATACACGTGAATTTATAATGTTAGCTTTAGATCCTACACATTTGGTCCGGAAGCATCGATCCCTAAGTTGACTCGCCTCAAACCTCAAAAGCAAAAAAGACAAAATGATGGAGAATAAATATTGCATTTATGTCAATAGTTAAAATGTACGGATATGAAATACATCAATATAGATATAGATTTGATGGAAGCATATGCGAATGAATGAGATGTGTCTATAATGAATAATTGAATATATATATATATATATATAGGGGATTCGATTCTTTGCCGAGAGAAAATTTTCTGCAGCAAGTATGAAGCGACGTCGTTTCATTAATTTTTTTTTTCAACCTCTGGCTTAATCGCACAAGCTTCTTGTTTCCTCTTATTTCTTTCTTTTCTTCATCCGTAACACAAAATATCACTTTGCCTTTAACTTATTGCTCAGCCTTCTCGCTCTTAATTAAAAAACCACACCACCCTCTCTCACTCTCCTCCTCCTTCTCGTTTGGGTCGGGTCCGAGAAGAATTAAGAGAAGCCACAGGAAGAATACTCCAAGGGTCCGGTTCGAGAAGAATTAACGACGTGGGTTTGGGTCTTGGTTTTCAGATCAAAGGTGTGGATCTTGGCCTAAGCGAAGCCACGATCGAACCGGAAAAGCCCACTCCCCCCGACGATCGGCATCCCTCGAACCGTACTGAACACGGTGTTCCGTCCCAACAAACTTAGATAACTCCCATTATACTTCCCTTCCATGAACGCAAAGTTCTACACCATCAACAACCCCACCTCGTCTTACGTCGCGTATATATACAGAGGCAGAGCAGCTCGCAAACTAAAAGCTTTAATGAGAGCTAGAACACCGAGACAAACCGAAACAGCAAGAGCAAGAAAGTTTGAGCGAGAGAGTCGAGAATTTGAAAACAGAGGCAGAGACGGAGTGAAAGACGAGGAAGGAGAGTTCAAACGTGCAAGCTAGAAACTAACCGAAGTGAGTCTTCAAGCTTCTCTCCTTCTAGTTCCGTGAGTTTTCCAACATAAGCTATTGAATATAATGTAGTTAGGATTCCATCTGGATGCTCTACTAAAAGGATATTAAAGCAGAGGAGGTTTCTGGATAGCATGTGTATATATATAGGAACCAAAAGCTTTGTCATTCTACTCATATATGTCGCTGCACATTAACCGAAAGCACCCAAAGCAAAAGGCTGTTTACATGGTTCATTCTAGTGATATACATAAGATTTAAGCTTCGTCTCTCTGCATCTACCGAATGACCGAAAGGATAAACCAGAAATGGAGAAGTATTAGCGTATTAGGTAGTACTCCCTTCTTCCTTCAACTCTCTTCCTCTGATTTTTCCTTCTCCGGTGCTCCCTCACGTTCTCGGTCTCTCACTCTCTCTTTCTCTATGTTTCTATTCTCTTAAGTGAACGGCTGGAGGAAATGACGTGAAAGTGGTTATGTCTGAGTATGAGGATGAGTCTTCTTTATGCTCTGCCCATATGCGCAGAAACGAGGGAGTGACTACGTGAGTGAGGTGTCCGAAACTTCAGATCTGTGGTATAGGTCTCGTATGATACTTGAAACACGTTCAGTTTTAGAGAAAAGAACGAGTGTACTGTCATTGCCGAGACATAGAGAATGAATGAGCTGTCGACTTGTATTATCCAGAATGAAGGCGTGGGGTATCATGCATGAAGCAAGTGTGCTTTACGCTGGCACAAGATGAATAAATAAAATGTCAAGTAAGTGGGCATGTGTGTGCATAATTCCTATTTGTAGTAGCGGAATGGAATATTGGAATTGAAGAGTGTTTAAATGAGGAAGCATGTGCGCCTGGGTTGCTGGTCTTGGAGCATGGCGCTGACATGAAGAGTTCAAGAAGAATCAGCTGAACATGGGTGCTGTCATAAATGGGTGCTATCCGAAAAATGCTACAATGGAAAGAATCAGCTGAACATGGGTGCTGTCATAAATGGTTGCGATCTTGCGTAAGGAGGAGGAGAGTGAGAGAGGGTGGTGTGGTTTTTTTAATTAAGAGCGAGAAATTTGAGCAATAAGTTAAAGACAAAGTGATACTTTGTGTTCGGATGAAGAAGAGAAAGAAACAAGAGGAAACAAGAAGCTTGTGCAATTGAGCGAGAAGTTGGAAAAAAAAATTAATGAAACGGCCTCGTTTCATACTTGCTAGAGAAAAATTTTTCTATAGCAACTACAGAAATGATATCCCCATATATATATATATATATATATAGGTTTATCGTTTGTCATGTCACTTGACATAAAGTTATGTCAAGTCACCCCAAAACTACGTCGTTTTGGGGTTAGAGGAATTAATGAACTCTCAAAACGACGTACTTTTGAGGTTAGGGGAATCAATGAAGGGTGTTCTAGTATTTTTCTTTTTGTATTTATTATCCTTCATTAATTCTCCAAAACTACGTCGTTTTGAGAGTTCATTAATTCTTCTATTGAGGTAACTTGACATAACCTTATGTCAAGTGACATGACAAACAATAAACCATATATATATATATATATATATATCGACAATTTTAATAAGGCTATAGCTGCACGCTTATATAATGTTACGTGGTTTAATATTAGTTCATTAATTGGATGATTTTTTTTTCTCTTTTTGGGGTAAAATGATGATGATATATTTATGCTAATAACATGAATGAATTGCGTGGAAAGTGAGGGCATGAATCAAAAGTCCACGCCTTGCTGCAAGTTTTGTCTACTTGACTACTTTTGAATCCCTCATCTTCTCTTTTCTTTTTTTAGTATTGTATCAACACATTTGTGGATGTTCTAGATTTCGTTTATAGAATTATTATTAAAATTTTAAATTATAAAAAAACAATTAATTAAATTTAAATTGCTAAGTTTTGATGTATATGAATAATTCAATTCAATACTACAATGCAAAAAATAAAAGCAATATTTTATACTCCCTACGGTCTCATATATAAGATAAAGTTGACTTTTTTTTTAGAGATTAAGAAAGTTAATTAAATTACTTTAGAATATTTTTGTTTTTTTTTTTTTTTCTCCAAAGTAATTTTTTCTAATAAAATAATATATAATTTAAGGATACACAACATATAATATGATAAAACAAAATCTAAATTATTCAAAGTTTCATCTTATTGTTAGAAAATGTCGGTGAAGGAAGGGGATGTGAAGGAAAGAGGAGGGTTCTGAACCAGTTTGCGTGTGGGTGGCTGTCCATATATATATATATATATAAAGTAATTATTATAAAAAAAGTAATAAACATATAAGAAATAAACATTTTTCTTCATTATGCCCTTATTTATAATAGGAAGTAAGAGAGAAAAATAGTGATAAAAACAATAAAAAAGAACATATGAAAAAAATAGAGAAAATAGAATTAATTAGGGGTAAAATTGGTAAAAATGTATTATTTAATATTTCAACAATCCAAACTAAATCTTATAAAAAGCACTAAAGGAATTTAAGAGTTTCTAATATCTTATAAAAAGTAGAGGTAGGGCTGGCGAAAAAAAAAAAAAAAAAAAAAAAAAAAAGTAGAGTAGAAAGTATGTATCTTAATTTATGAAAGCAAGTCAATCGACATAATCATCCATTTTAATTCAGAGGGACCCATAGCACCCACTCCATTATTGAAATTCCCATAATAGTCACCTTCCGCGAACAGATTATATTACAGAGACTTCGAAGTCTAACACTAAAATCTAAGCAAAATAGAAGGCAAGCGACGAGTCCATATAAGATGTTTAGACCTTGTGTGTTTATTATATACTTATACCTCAAATTAAGGTATAAGCATGTAATTTTTTATTTATTTTTATTTTTTATATATTGTGTTTATTTATATTTAAATTATATGCTGTTTTTTGAAATTTTTTTGCACCCAATATCTCAAATTAATTAATTCTCATGATACTTGATGTTACGTAGAAATATTTGAATGCAGAACTGTAAATTAATTAATTTAAAATACTGGGTTTAAAAATCATTGCAGAAAATAGCACATAATTTAAATATAAATAAATAAAATATATGAAAAATAAAAAAAAAATTACATGCTTATACCTCAATTTAAGGTATAAGCATGTATTTTCTGGGCAAAAAAAAAAAAAAAAAAAAAAAAAAAAAAAAAAAAAAAAAGTATAAGCATGTAATAAACACATAAAATCCAATCAGTGGACTCGCAAGCCACACATACTATTACCTATCAAGCAAACAAGAGCAAGCCCGTTACAAGACATATGATGTGGAAAGAATCATCAGACCATGAAATTCTGTTGGGTATGTATATGATTGCAGAGGACATCTTCACTTTTAAGAGGTGATGAGTAATACTTTGCAGCCTTCGTGATCTGCACCGTATGGGATTCCTACCTTGCTTAGGTTAAATTCCTTGTACACGTCACCACAAAGTACAATAAGAATACTCTGCTCCTTCCTGATCCTCCCAATTAATTCATCGGCTCTTTTATGTTCGGGTCCGTTCTTAAAAGTAAGCCCCAGTTCCCTAGCAATATCCTTTTGAATCTTCCTCAGTTCAGGCTTTTTGGGTATAGGTGGTCTCACAACCTTACCAAACATTTTGTCTCTTTGAACTTTTCTGTATACTATTTCACGCAGACGTTCTTTGATCACATCATCTGAGTCATAAACTCCGAATAAGTGAGCATTAGGGTCAGCTAATGCTTGCATAACATCCCCCAAAATTGGATTTCTCCATTCCAAAGCATCAACAGCTTTTTGTGTGTGTAAAAGTTCATTCTTTCTGCTCGTCTCTGGGAGAGCTACTGCTCCGAGTGGAGGCTCTGAATCATCTTTGTTCCGTTCCTCGTCTTCGAATTGAGTCTTGCGTATATCGGATTTGACTGAAGTGAGAAAATGATGAAGAAGACAGTGCGAAATTGCAGCAAGGCCAATAATCATTGAAGCTGTAATGAAACTAAAGACATTAGAGAATCAATTTATTCAGAGCACAAAATAGAAATACAGTGAGAGAGGAGTACCTTGCTCAAGGAGATCTATGAGGAGGAGACCTAAAAAATTCATGTTTGGGTTTCGAAGATATTTGCTTTTTTTTTTCTTGGAATTCGATACCATAAGTGAGGAAGAAGTAACAGAGTTTATATAGGAGTGTGAAGGAGAGAAAGATCCCAGAAATAGGAATGCAGCTTCGTCTTTAGATGTTATTATTATGCCATGTAAAGGTGAAGACGTGTTGCAGAAATTGGAATGCAGCTTCGTCTTTAGATTTTCTGTCTTTTCCTCTGTTTTAAAATTCATTTCTCCCGAAATTTGTGTGTTTTTCTTCACCTTCCTTAAGAAATACACTCAATGTTTCACTATGATTTTGTGTTTTAGATATCATTCTTGCAACTTCTTCCAGAAGAATTTAGAGCTGGTTTTTCTGTTCTCAGTTTAATTCTTTTAAATTCTAAAGAAATTTAGAAGCTACATTACTCAAACATGCTAGATATAACATCTCTGAATAATTTTTCTATATATGGGATCATAAATATTATAAGTCCATACTAAATTATTTCAACACAAGTGCATTTAGAGGTGGGAATAGGTCGTGCCGCCTCGATACAAATTTGACCTATTTAGGACTGGTCAGCTTGGCCTTGTTTGTCAAAAAGGCCAGGTCAAGACCTATTTAAAGACCTATATGTGTAAATAGGTCAAGCCTATTTTCTTAAGGCTTGACCTATTTACACATTAAATAAATATATTTATATTTGTATCATATAAATAATATAATATTTATTTTTTCATTCTCATATTTATATAGATTTTGATAGGTTTAAAGTGAGTAAAACATATTTATGGCCTTCAAGGCCTGTAAAATGAGGCATTTTTAAAAGCCTATATTATAAGTAGGCATTTTAAAAGGCTTTAAGTCTGACCAGGCCTTGTGAAGGCTCAAGCCTGGAGCTAAAAAAGCCTCGCATTCGACTTAGGTCTTTTATCGCCATTACTGTGCCGCACCTATTTAGATAAAGCCTGACTTATTTCCATGCCTAAATACATTACACACGCATGCAAAGTGTTGGATCAAGGCGGGAAAGGTGCTGTATGTGCGTTTCATTTCAGGCTCTTCAATAAGTTTCAACCTTATCCAAGTCGAGCCTCTTACAAAATTAGTGCACAGAGTACAAATAAATTTTTTTTTTTGCACAGAGTTATATTTTAAGTGATTAATAAATAAAAATAGATGATATCATTGAGATATTATTCATATCTTAGAGGATTCTAATACCTGAATAACTCTCAAAATATTAATTTAGATTTTAATTCTATAGAAAAATAAAGAGTAATAATGATAAGAAATATCTTTGAATCTATATTTATCGTCCACTCACTCGTCTCTCAACTTTTTTTCGTGCCACCTCTTATTCTCTTCTTCCTTGCTTCCTTTTCGCTCTCTCCTGCATACACGCCTCACATTCTCACAATCATGAACTTTCCTCTATCTTCTCCTCTCTGTAGCTAGGATCCGCGTGATTAACTTGGGCATATATGTATTAGGACTCTAATATTTAAGGGAATATATCACTCAAGTCCCAAAAAAATAAAAAAAACATCAAAAAAGTCTCAACCTAAAATCTTATATCAAAAAGTCCCTAAGACTTTTTTGATATTAGTTGTATTGACAACAAGAAGTGCTATATTCACAACAAAATTTAAAAATCTGACCATCCATAACAAAAAAGTTATATTTACAACAAGGAAGTTCTATATTCACAACAAAATTTAAACACCTGGATTTTATTTCAAACTCAAGTCCCTAAGCGTACAAAGGCCATTCACAACATGAATTGCTATATTCACAACAAAATTTAAAAATCTGGTCATTCACAAAAAAAAATATATATATATATATATATATTCATAACAGGAAGTTATGTATTTACAACTAAAATTTAAACACCTAGATTTTGTTTCAATACAACTAATATCTTGATATGTGATTTTGGATTGGAACTTTTTTGATATTTTTTATATAGGGTTTAAACTTTTCATGTTGGGAGAATAAGAAAATTATAGATACACATGAAATGGTGGGACCCACATATATATAATGCTATATATATGGGTCCCACCATTTCATGTGTGTGTGACATAAGAATACACTTCTCCTATAACATAAGAAGTGTTTTTTCCTTTTTTATATTCTTTAGAACCTAAGTGATATTTTCCCAATATTCATAGTGTCCGCATGCTCATCAATCAAGCTATAACTTCTTATGTAGAAATATCCCATTACTTTTGAAAATCTACTGTATTTTATTCCAAATTTTGACAGAAGTGTATTTAAAAAAAAAAAAAAATTAAAGAGCACATCAACTTTTTTTTTTTTATATATATATATAAAAGTTTTGGAGGGATTCGATATCAGTCCCCCACCAAGGCCAGGGTACGGCCCCGGACTCTTTGAGCACTTAATGGGGACTTACAAGATCGCCTACCAAAGGAGTCCCAGCGATGGCAGCGGGGATCGAACACACATTCCTTTGGGACTTGAACAAATCCCTTATTATCTATACCAATTTCCTTTAGCCGTCAACTTTCTTTTGTATAGGCTCGTCCAAAGCATCAAAAGCGATCAAAGTTACGTTCTTTGAATTGGCACGTTCCTTCATCAATACAGCTTGTTTGTTAAAATTCTGAACTCTTGTTAATGAAATACTCCCTCCATCCCTATTTGTTAGGGTCATAATTTTAGAATATAATGTAATCTAAATAAATAAAATTTATAAAAAATAAAATAAAATACATTAAAATGTGTTTGTCTCTCTAATTAGAGGGACAAACATATAAGAAGCACAAACACCTTATATGCTTCCCACACGCTCCGTTATTGACATTCCCATAACAGTCACCTTCCGCAAACAGATTATATTACACAGACTTCGAAGTCTAACACCGAAATCTAAACAAAATAGAAGGCAATGGACACATGCTATTACCGGGGGGTCCGGTCCACTGCAGTGGACCGTTCACTGTCCCCCCCCAAGGCAGTGAATCTGCCTCTTTTTTTTTTAATTTAAAAAAAAGAAAAAAAAGGCAGAGAGGTTCACTGCAGTGCACCGTAACTGCCCCCTACTATTACCTATCAAGCAAACAAGAGCAAGCCCCTTACAAGACATATGATGTGGAAAGAATAATCAGACCATGAAATTCTGTTGGGTATGTATATGATTGGAGAGGACATCTTCACTTTTAAGAGGTGATGAGTAATACTTTGCAGCCTTCGTGATCTGCACCGTATGGGATTCCTACCTTGCTTAGGTTAAATTCCTTGTACACGTCACCACAAAGTACAATAAGAATACTCTGCTCCTTCTTGATCCTCCCAATTAATTCATCGGCTCTTTTATGTTCGGATCCGTTCTTAAAAGTAAGCCCCAGTTGAGTATCTTCAAAGTGCAATTGAGTTAGCTCAAGCGGGGGTTATATTTAGGAAAAGTTAAAGCTCATCCTTACTTGATTTCAAATTTTCACGACAAATTCTTAAAATACCAAAATTAGAAGTGGATGATTTTACCGAAATTTGGCCTCCAATCTAGTGGTGTTGGAGCAGTGTCACTATCCTTCTGATTCTTATATCACAGACTATGTTACCAATATGAATTCCCTTATAAACACAAGCACTGATGTGAATCTCTTAGTTCAAGAAGAAATCATCATTACTCGGCTAGGAGAAACCAATTCTGTGGCTAACTTGTTCAATAGTCTATAGCTGGAATTCTGCTCCTTCTTCTCTCTTTAATACAGGCAGTCAGTTCTATCTTACAAGTGGTGCAGCAATATAAGCCAAACTCATCACATTGAGCTTCTCTCTTACTTAAATGGTAAATTACAGCCTTTTTTATGGGTGCTGTTAGGAAATAATTGTTTATAGCTATTGTCCTTAATGCACGTGCATTCTTCTCATCGAACTCTCTAAACTACAACTCTGTGCTTCAATGTGACAGTTACTCATTTATTTAGCTTATTACTTATTGATCAATTCTTTTCTTCAATTTGTGATTAGATTCAAGACTCTGAGAATATTGGGAGGGAAACCGATTTCCTCGTGTAAGGGGGATAGAAACCAATAAGAAATAGAAGGTATGAATCACAAACCAAGATCAATCACCCGTTAATCAGTTCTCGCAGCCCATATGACCTGTACCATATCAGATTCCTACCATGCCCAAGTCAAGGTCCTTATGGAGATAAGCATAATAAGAATTTTCTACTCAATCTTTATCCCCTTAATCAGTTCTTGGGCTCTTTATTTTTGGATTTGTGATTTGTGATTAAAAGCGAGCCTTAGTTGGCCAAAGGTGTAACACATCAGAAGCGTTGAATCATCAATTTCAACTCGGAGAAGGAACTCATAGCACTCACTCCAGTGACATTCCCAGAACAGTGACCTTCCGTGAACAGATTATAATACACAAACATCGAAGTCTAACACCGAAATCTAAGCAAAATAGAAGGCAAGCACACATACTATTACCTATCAAGCAGAAAAGAGCAAGCCCCTTACAACATTTATGATCTGGAAAGAATCATCAGACCATGAAATTCTTTTGGGTATGTATATGATTGGAGAGGACATCTTCACTTGTAGAGGTGAGTAATACTTTGCAGCCTTTGTGATCTGCACCGTATGGGATTCCTACCTTGCTTAGCTCAAATCCCTTGTACAGGTCACGAAGCACAATAAGAATACTCTGCTCGTTCTTGATCCTATGAATTAATTCCAGGGCCCTTTTATCTTTGGATTTGTGATTAAAAGTAAGCCCCAGTTGACTAGCAATATTCTCTTGAATCTTCCTCAGGTCAGGATATTTGGTTGTAGATGCTCTCACAATCATACCAAACACTTTGTCTCTTTGAACTCTTCTGTAAACTTTTTCAAGCAGAGCATCTTTGATGGCATCATCTGAGCCATAAACTCCGATTAAGTGAGTATTAGGATCAGCTAATGCCTCCATTACATTCCCCAAAATTGGTTTTCTCCATTCCAAAACATCAAAAGCATTGGAATTGTATGAACCTCCACACGCTGTGAGAACAAGGGGCTCTGAATCATCTTTGTTTCGTTTGTCGTCTTTAAATTGAGTCTTGTGAATATGGGATTTGCTTGAAGGGGGATAATGACGAAGAAGACGATGCAAATTTATAGCAAGGCCAATAATTCCGGCAATTGTTCCGGCAATTGCTACAGCAGACCGCAACATCATGAAAGCTGTAATGAAACTCAATACGTAAGAGAATCAATTTATTAAGAGCACAAAATAGAAATACAGTGTGAGAGGAGTACCTTTCTCAAGGAGATCTATGAGGAGACTAAAAAGATTCATGTTTGGGTGTCGAAGATATTTGCTTCTTTTTTCTGGGAATTCGATACCACAAGTGAGGAAGAAGTAACAGAGTTTATATAGGAGGGTGAAGGGAGAGAGATTCCAGAAACTGGAATGCAGCTTCGTCATTATATTTTAATAGGGTTAAGATGTATTTTTGCTTTAAAGTATGCTACCGGGAGCAATTTTGCCCTCGAAGTTTTTTTACAGAAGAATGATGTTCTTTCTAGACGCATACTTTAAGGGCAAAAAAAATGCACATTAACCCTATTTTAATATGACATGTAAAGGCGAAGACGTGTTGCAAAAAAGTATCTTGACTAGTTGACTGGAATATTGACTTGTAACAGCTTGCTTTCTCTTATTATTCCAGAAATTTGGTGCGTGTTTCCTTCACCATCGTTAAACAATACACTCAATATTTCACCGTGATTTTGTGTTTTAGATATCATTCTTGCAACTTCTTTCTCAAGAAATTAGAGCTAATTTGTCTATTCTCAGTATAATTCTTTTAAATTCTAAGGAAATTTAGAAGCTCTGCTTATATACTATAAAAGAAGCACTAAATCTGTTTAGTTTGGACAAATTTGAAATTTCTTCTTCTTCCTTCCAAAGAAAGATGGAGATGAAAATGATCAAAAATAAAGACAACTGATCAGCAAATGCAACAATAAGAAGAACGAGGTTCATTACTTACTATTAAGAGCTACATTGCTCGGCCATGTTAGATATAACATCACTGAATAAATTTCTATACAAGAGATCATAAATATTATAAGTCCAAACAAAATTATTTCAACACAGTACATTACACACGCAAGCGAAGTGTTGGATCAAGGGAAAGGTGCTGTGCGTTTCATTTCAGTCTTGTCAAAGTCAATCGCGAAATCCTTGCCATGTTGCTTCCGGTAATCAGCAATGGGATTTGTCATTTCAGGCTCTTCAAGAAGTTTCAACCTTGTCCAAGTTAAGCCTCTTACAAACGTCAGAGAGTACAAATAAATTTTTTTGCACAGTATTTATCCTCTCAATAAGTTATTGATCTCTTTCATTTTCGGATTTGTGATTAAAAAGTCAAGCCTCTATAAATTAATTCATAGAGTTATATCGTAAGTCATCAGTAAATAAAAACAGATAATATTATTCATATCTTAGAGGATTCTAATACTCGAATAACTCTCAAAATATTTATTTAGATTTTAATTCTATACAAAAAATAAAGATTAATAATAATAATAATAATAATAAGAAATATCTTTTAATAACCCGTTGAAAACCTAAATCTATATAGGATCCGCATGATTAACATAGGCATATATGTATTAGGAATCTAATAGGGAAAATATCAGTAAGATTCTAAGGAAGAGAAAAAATATCAAAAAAATCTCAATCCCGAATCCCCGGGATTTTTAAATTGGCTTTTCCCGTTGCCAAAAATTTTTCGGTTTCTAAAATTCTACACATAGGAGAAAAAACTCAATAAAATTTAACAACAGGAAAAATCATTTTGACAATATAAAAAGCCACTTTGATAACAATATTTTCATAAGAAAAATTTTATAAAACGAAAAGTCATTTTAATGACATGGAAAGTCATTTTAAAAAACATGACTTTTTTTATAGAGGATTTGAGGTTGGACTTCTTGGATATTTTTTTTTTCCTTGGGACCTCACTGATATTTTCCCAATCTAATATTTAAATAGTTAACGATATACAATGGAAAATTCGATGAAAATACGAAAATTCATTGTGTCCACATGGTCATCAAGCTATAACTTTTAGAAATCGGTTATCTGATCATTAAAAATAATTTTAGAATTGGCCCGTCACTTTTTATAAGATTTTATTTAGGGTTATCTAATCATTAAAAATATTTTTACCTATCGTAGCCTTAATTAATTTTCCCCAAACACTCTCTTCAATAATTTATTATTATTATTACTCTCTCTTATTTACTCATTTATAAATAAGAGTATATTTTAAAAAAACAAATATATTTTCTATATATTTATTATTTTTATGAACAACACAATTCAGTTAACAGGTCTTTATAAATAAGGAATGAGAGAGTAATCGAGAACTTTATATCATTCGCTCTCTGCTTCGTCAATATTCGAGCAAACAGAGAAGTCTAGCATATTTAGTTTAAGAGCTAAGAAGGAAGATAGGATCCTCCGGTGAAAAACCAGGGATTAAATATTATACTTTATATTAGGCTGCATCAAGAAACTATAGCATGCCTCCAACTCATGCACAGGAAACCAAGCAAAACTACGTAGTCCAACTCACATACTATAACACAATCCTTTGGAGGACATTAAAAAAAAGTAGCAAAGACATAATAAGGCTCTTTAAACAAATAATATCCGGACAGAAGATTGAAGCTTTTCAAAACCAGCATTGAAATTTAGATGTTGTGCGATAAAAAGGGGACTAAATTAAAGATTTCTTTGGCTGATACAGTCTCCAGAAATTGCAATGCAGCTTCCTGATACTGAGCCTGATAGAGAAGGACCCTGGAGGACTGGGAATACTGTAATAAAGAAGTGCCTTTCTTAAGGAGATAAATGAAAGGATCAAAAAGAAGGTTGTTGGGGACTTGAAGAAACATGATTTTCCCAACGCGTAAACAAGAGAAGCATTGCAGAAGTTGACAAATGAAGAATGTGGAAAGTGTTCAGGCTCATCACAACAGAAAATCAAAACCAATCCAATACAAAACCAAATATGTTAACAGAGCCTGACAGAGAAGGAGCATAGGACAAGGAAGTAAAGCGCAAGACCTCCCCTGTGGCAAGTTATTAAAGCAAGTCGTCACAGAGTCAATAATTTCAACTCAGAGGGACCCATCTTTTGGAATTGGCACCCACTCCATACACAGTTCCATAACATTGAGAATTTCCATGAAGCCGCTGAGTGGTTTCTAACTTACTTTCCAAGAAGCCAATAAAAGAAGAGACTTTTCATATCAAAGGGAAGACCACCTCTAGAAACCTTCATGCAACTTCATCATTATGCTGAAAAGAGCATCAAGTTTAAAAAATTATCTGTGACATTACCCTGAAATGTCACCTCTTTCTTTACTCTTTCGATCGTGGTCAACTTTATCGTTCTTTATTTATCTTCTTTTCATTTCTTTGACGGGGAACTACTACTATAATCCTCCTCTTTCATTACGTTTCGTGAATTTCATTCTTACTTTTCTTTTTCCGTTTAGATGGCAATCAGTAATCACAATTGTTTTGTGATTGAAATGAACTCGTTGCTAGAACAAGCTGAAGCAGCCATGACTGCTGAGTGCTGCTGCATTTATAGGGTGCCCAATGACGTACGCAGACTCAATGAAGATAGCTTTACCCCAAAGGTGGTTTCCATTGGCCCCTTTCACTATGCGCATCCTAGATTACAAAATATGGAAAAGTACAAGCTTCTCTATCTCAAGCAATTTTGTCAAAGAATTTCTAGTACCGTAAGTTTGGATAAATTAATCAGCTTTGTAGAAAATATTGAGCCTAACATTCGTCTTCATTACTCCGAGCCAATTGAGCTTAGTAGTAAGGAACTTGCGAAGGTGATTTTATTGGATTCTTGTTTTTTATTTGAGCTATTTTGGAGGGCCTTTTATAGTGAGTGGGATGGTGTCATTAAGTTAAAACCATGGCTAGACACTACATTAAGGTTAGATTTGCTTTTACTTGAAAATCAATTGCCTTTTCCTGAACTTGAAAAGTTATTCAGTCGAGTTTTTCCTTCTAGCACGACTAATAATGATAGTAATCCTTTATTTCTTCATCTTACTTGTGACTATTTCAAACATTATAACACCATGAGATTAGACCCTCAAGATGTTAGAATAAGCCACTTCACAGATCTGATTAGAACATTTCATCTACCACCATCGAATAGTCAACCGGAGAGATTATTCAAATCGGCAACACATCTTCAAAGTGCAATTGAGTTAGATCAAGCAGGGGTAATATTTAGGAAAAGTAAAAGCTCATCCTTACTTGATTTCAAATTTTCACGACAAATTCTTGAAATACCAAAATTAGAAGTGGATGATTTTACCGAAATTTGGCTTCGCAATCTAGTGGCGTTAGAGCAGTGTCACTATCCTTCTGATTCTTATATCACAGACTATGTTACCATTATGGATTTCCTTATAAACACAAGCACTGATGTGGATCTCTTAGTTCAAGAAGAAATCATCATTAACCGGCTAGGAGAAACCAATTCTGTGGCTAACTTATTCAATAGTCTTGGGAAGAATGTCACAAATGTAGATTTCAACTCCAGTTTCTCAAAGATTTGTAAGGACGTGAATGCCTTTTGTAAAAGTCCTTGGAATAACTTGAAGGCCACCCTGAGACATGATTACTGCAACACTCCTTGGCAAACTACTGCTTCTATCGCTGGAATTCTGCTCCTTCTTCTCTCTTTAATACAGGCAGTTAGTTCTATCTTACAAGTGGTGCAGCAATATAAGCCAAACTCATCACATTGAGCTTCTCTCTTACTTAAATGGTAAATTACAGCCTTTTTATGGATGCTGTTAGGAAATAATTGTTGCTATCGTCCTTAATGCACGTGTATTCTTCTCATCAAACTCTCTCAACTACTATGATCTGTGCTTCAATGTGAAAGTTACTCATTTATTTAGCTGATTACTTATTGATAAATTCTTCTCTTCTATATATGACTAGATTCAAGACAGTGAGAATATTGGGAGGGAAACCGATTTCCTCATGTAAGCTTGACAGAAACCAATAAGAAATAGAAGGTATGAATCGCAAACCAAGATCAGTCACTTGTTAATCAGTTCTTACAGCCCATATGACCTGTACCACATGAGATTCCTACCATGCCCAAGTCAAGGTCCTTATGGAGAAAACAAAGCATAATCAGAATTTTCGAGCTCTTTAATTTTTGGATTTGTGATTTTTTATTAAAAGCGAGCCTTAGTTGGCCAAAGGTGTAACACATCAAAAGCGTTGTAGTTGCACTCACGCGCACAATTATAAAGTGGGAAAGTTGTAACAACAGTGTTGTTTTGTTTCCTTGGCCAAAGGTGTAACACAGTGTTCAATACTTTTTAACTCTTCTCTCTGTTCCTTTGCTTTTGTTCTCCATTCCAGATTGCTGCAAGCCTAGTTATTCGAAGTTCAATTATTCTTACAAGTTATGGTGAAAATTTAGAGCAAGAGTAGGTTTTACGAACAGGTTTGTCCATCCAAGGGCTAATTATATCAATTTATAATAATATTCCCTCATGTCCTTGATATAAGGCATAATAATTCATCTAATTTGATTGGATTAAAAAAATTTCGTTAAATCAATTAAAATGAGATGTATTTAGAAAATATCATAGTTATCTTCTTTAATTCTGATTGGGCAATTGCTACAGCATACCGCGACATTATTAAAGCTGTAATGAAACCCAACATGAGAGAATCAATTTATTCAGAGCACAAAATAGAACAACAGTGAGAGAGGAGTACCTTTCTCAAGGAGATCTATGAGGAGACTAAAAAGATTGATGTTTGGGTGTGGAAGATATTTGCTTCTTTTTTCTGGGAATTCGATACCATAAGTGAGGAAGAAGTAACACATTTATATAGGAGTGTGAAGGAGAGAAAGATCCCAGAAATTCGATACCATAGTTTGACTGGAAAATTGACTTATAACAGTTTGCTTTCTTATTATCCTTGTTTGTTTTCTTGTCTTTGCTCTGTTTTAAAATTCATTTCCCCATAAATTTGTGTGTTTCCTTTATCATCTTTAGACAATACACTCAATATTTCACTACCCTTGTTTTAAAAAAAAGTATTTATATGATAATAATATTATTGATTGTTTGTATTTTATTAATGATGTTGTAAATATTTAATTTTTATTATTTTTCGAATTAAATTTCATAAGAACATCTTGTATTAAGAATCTTAAAAATTATATATTTTTAAAAGATATTTCTTATTTCATAAGTATACTTACTAGTTTTGTATTTTTTGACTTATTTTATAGTGATTAGTTTGTTCATATCTTGTGTTGTTGATTTTATTGACTGGTTACAGTTTTCAAGACTTATTTATAAGAAGTATTTTTAATTTTGTTAAGTCTTTTCATTTAATATTTGTAATCGTGGTATGCGAGACAATAATTTACTTTTAATTAAGACTTAATAACTGTGTTTGTTTGTTATATGATATATATCATTTACACCTTAATTTTAACAACAATTTTGTTTTAAATTAGGACTTTCATTGTTCTAATTTTATTTCTTTAAAATATTTTGAAAAAATAGTAAAAGATTATTAAAATAGCTTCAACCCTGTAAGCTTTGACCTTTATATTCAAGGGCCTGTGTCTCAAAAAATAATTGTCTTTCTTTACCTTGCCCTTTTAAGCCTGGGCTTCTGAAGAATTGGCCCTACCTGGCCCTTTTTACGAGCTATAGCCATATTTTTAAAATTGGCTCGTCACTTTTTATAAGATTTTATTTGAGGTTATCTGATCATTAAAAATATTTTTACCAACGTTAGCCCTAATTAATTTTCCTCAAGCACTCTCTTTAATAATAATAATAATAATTATTATTATTATTATTACTCTCTCTTATATAAAAAATATTTCCTACAGATTTATTATTTTTGTGAACAACACTGTTCGGTTAGTAGGACCTTATTAGTAGGGAATGGGGAGTAATCCAGAAGTTTATATCATTCTCTCTGCTTTGTCGATATTCGAGCAAACAGAGAAGTCTAGCATATTCAGCCTAAGAGCTGAGAAGGAAGATGGGATCCTCCAGTGAAAAACCAGGGAACAAGCAATACTTTCTTTCTTATTTTTTTCCTTACTTTTTGGCCAGGAGGGATCAAATATTGTACTCCTTTCAGTCCTAATTATAAGACATATTTAACCAACTTTGGAAGGATTAAGAAAATGAGTTAAATTAATTAATTTTACTCATTTTCCTAAAATACCCTTATATAATTTGACAAAAACTACCGCATGCTTATTTTCTGGGATATCATCCACCGTTGTGTTGTCTTTCTATGCAATCCCTTAACAAACAATCGTTGTAGCCTATAAGTAGGGAGCGCATATAAAAGGAGCACTATTAAATTTTTTTAAAAAAATAAAACAAAAAGTGAATAGAAGTATTTTTTTAAGGTGAAAAAAAAAAAGTAAAAATAGGTGGATATGGATTATTGGACGGTGGGGATGTGGTGGTGGGAAGTGTGGCGTGAACATATGACATGTGTATCTAAAAATTTGTTGTCAATAAGCAATGGTGGATGATGTCTCAGAAAAATGAACTTGTGGTAGTTTTGGGCATAATTAAGGATAAGGGTATTTCAGGAAGAAACATATGAAAATTAGAATGTTGTTCTATAATTAGGACCAAAATCAACTCCTAAATATTGTCCTATAATTAGGACCGGAGGGAGTACTTTATAGTAGGTTGCATCAAGAAACTTTAGCATGCCTCCAACTCAGACACAGGAAACTAAGCAAAATTACATAGTCCAACTCACATACTATAACACAATCCTATGAAGGACATAATTAATAAGGCTCTTAAAACAAATAATATCCGGACAAAAGATTGAAGCTTTTAAAAACCAGCATTGAAATTAAGATGTGCAATAAAAAGGCAGGACTAAATTAAAGATTTCTTTGGCTGATACGGTCTCCAAGAATTGCAATGCGGCTTCGTGGTTATACAGAGTTGGGAGAAAAATCCAAGAAATTGCAATGCAGCTTCCTGATTATACAGAGCATGATAGAGAAGGACCCAAGAGGACTGAGAGTACTGTAACAAAGAAGGACCTTTCTTAAGGAGATAAATGAAAAGATAAAAAAGAAGGTTGTTAGGGACCGGAAGAAACATGATTTTCCCAAGTCGTGAAGAAGAGAAGCATTGCAGAAGTTGACAAATGAAGCATATGGAAAGTGTTCAGGCTCATCACAACAGAAAATCAAAACCAAATATGTTAACAGAGCCTGACAGAGAAGAACCATAGGACAATGAAGTAAAGAGCAAGACCTATCCTGTGGCTAGATATTAAAGTTTAAGTTTGGATACATTGGGCCTGTTTGGGTTGTCTTTTTTTTTAGCATTTATGTGTAAAATTTTCAGTGACTTTTAAGTAAATGGGGCAGTGAGAAAAAAGTCCAATTAAGTGTGTTTGGGTTGGCTTAATTGCTACTGGGCTTTTTATATAAACGTCCATTTACAAAAAAGCTCCCTCCTCTAGCTTTAATCCCACTGAAACGCAGCTTCTTTTGGGCCCCATTCATTTTCTGACACTGTCCATTTATTTTATAGAGAGAGGGGCGGTTTGGTGGGGGTAAAAGTGGGCCCAATTTGCTATTACGTTGGGATGAGATGAGAAAGAATAGAGAGGAGGAATTAGCATTGGTCTTTATTGTTTTCGTGGGGCCATTTTCTGACGCAGGGGAGAGAGAAGAAAAGGGAAAAAGAGAGAGAGAAAGAGAAAAGTTATACTTCATTGGGATTTTCTTTTGTTAATTAAGAACTTTATTTTATTAATTAATGACAAAAAAATTAACAAATCATGATTTTATTGAATTATGTGTTAGTTTATTAGTCAAATTAATCAATTTGAAGAAAAAAAGAATAAAAAATATTCTTAATTAATTTAATTAGCTTTCTCAATCTTTTAAAAAATATTAATTCTATCTTATATTTAAGTTCGGGGGAGTATTTAATAAAATTCATACCCTTTTTAGTCATTTTTTATCTCAACTGACTTTTGAAATAATAATCCAAACACTCCTCGTTTAGAAAAAAGCCACTTTTGTAAAAGCCAAATGGACAATCCAAACACAAATAACTTGACTTTTTTTCCTACCGAGTTTTTTTAAAGTTAGATAGCTTTTAAGCCACCGTTCCTATCGCAACCCAAACAAAGCCCATTAATAAGCTTTATGGAAGATATTGAGCCCGACATTCATCTTTATTACTGAGAGCCTATTGGGCTTAGTAGTAAGCTACTTGCGAAGGTGATTTTATTGGATTCTTGTTTCTTATTTGAGCTATTTTGGAGGTCCTTTTAAAGTCGGGGGGATGGTGTCATTACGAGCATGTTTGGTTTGAAGGGAGGGAGAGAGGAGAGATTAATTTGTTCTCTCATATTTACTAAATTGTCCATGAAAATTGTTCAATATTTCAAAAATACACTTTTAACAAAAAGAAATTTTTTTTCATTAATGATAATTTGGTCAATATCCTCCATAGGGATTATTCCCCTCCCACTCCCTCTCACTCCCTCCCCTCCCCTCAAACCAAACAGACCCTACGTTAAAACCATGGCTAAACACTATATTAAGGTTGGATTTGCTTTTACTGATTGTTGCAAGCCTAGTGATTCCAAGTTTCATTATTCTTACAACTTATGCTGAAAATTTAGAGCAAGAGTAGGTTTTAAGAACAGGCTTGTCCATCGAAAGGATAATTTTGTCGCTTTTAATAATATTTTCTCGATCCTTAATATAAGACATAATAATTTATTTAATTTGATTAGATTAAAAAAATTAGTTAAAGTAGTTGATATGACATGTATTTCCTAAAATACTATAGTCATCTCCTTTAATTTCCTTATTTATTTTCCCCCAAGAATTGTTAAGGGAGCACCAATACTCACTAGTACAAAAAAGAGCTTTAAGATCGCCTCATTTAGACCGGATTATAGAGAATCAGGTCTTATTGTCTTAAAAGTATGACCGGTGGCAGTTTCGTAAATATAAAGAACTTTTTGGATTAGATTATAAAGGATCCGGTCTTAAAAATATGACCGGTGGCACTTTCATAAATATATAGAACACTTTTAAGACCGGATTATAAAAGATCCGGTTTTTAAAAGTATGACCTATGGCAATTTCTTAAATATATAGAATACTTTTAAGACCGGATTATAAAAGATCTGGTCTTAAAAGTATGATCGGTGGCAATTTTGTAAATATTTTGAGAAGACGCTTATCAAAGATGAGTCCGAGAATGAGATGATTTATTCCTTCGCTTAATTGGAATTATATACAGATGCTAATAAGTAAATAATCTTCTGACCTAGACAGTTCCTATAATCTAGGGATTACAATCGAAATATAATAATTCAAAAAACCATAATATGCTAACTTAATTCCTAAAATCTCTTTAACAACTTAATAAGATAATTGCATAATATAACGGGAATTACAATCAAGAATATAATTACGAAATTTTAAAAATCATATTTTGCTAACTTAATTCCTAAAATCTCTCTAACAATTTAATTAAGATAATTGCATAATATAATCGTATATGCTAACTAATTAAATATGAACTTCCAACAAATATATAGAACACTTTTAAGACCGGATTATAAAAGATTTGGTCTTAAAAGTATGACCGGTGGCAATTTCGAAAATATATAGAACACTTTTAAGACCATATTATAAAATATCCGGTCTTAAAAGTATCACTAGCGGAAAAAAAGGACTTTAAGACCGCCTCATTTAGACCGGAGTATTGAAGCTCCAGTCTTAAAAGTATGACAGGTGGCAATTTCGTAAATATGAAGAATTTTTTAAGACCGAACTATAGAAGAATAGGTCTATAAAGTATGACAGGTGACAGTTTCGTAAATATTAAGACCGGATGTTTAAGTCCGGTCTAATAAAAAAACTCCTTCTCCAGAACTCCGCCCTTCCTATCCGCGTGTTTCACTCTCTCTCACACATACAGAGACGATCGTGTAGAGAGACTCAGTCGACTCCATTCCTCCGGGCGTCGACTCCGTTCTTCCGAGCATCGACTCCATTTTTCTGAGCGTCGACTCCAGATTTCTGAAGACGACAAAATGTCCGCCAAGATTTTCCTTCCCAAAATCACGAATCCAGATCTAGAATGACCTATTCTCGTTTACTTGTTTTGGGGAATGGTTCCGATCTTGTCTCGTTCTGAAGAAGAGATCTGACTCAATCTTCATGCCGATTTGGGGAATGGTTTCTCTGATTTAGGTATTTTTAGGTATTTTCTTTCTTCTGATTTCTTTAGGTATTTTCTTTCTTCCAGAGAAGTAGTGATTTCCTCCGATCCGGCTCAATCTTTGTTTAGATTTGTATTATATTGGTTGAGATTTTTTCCCTTTTTTTGATTTCCTCTTATCTCGGCTCAATCATTTGTTTAGATTTGCTGATTTTGGGTCCTTTCTTCCCTTCTCGCGATTGACTTTCTTTGAAATTAGGAATTTTGGGTGCTCGGTTTCAACGAATCGCGAATTAGGTTTTCGAGCATGAGTCTCCCATTCGCTTAAGGTATTATTTTTGTATCGACTTTTTTCTTTCCCGGTTTGTGCTTGTTGCCGGTTAACCGGCGAGGGAATTCAATTTTTCATTGTATCGGAGTGAGAGCGAGCCCTTCTTCTTCATCATCAAGCGGTGGTGACCTCTATCGTAGGTGGTTTCAAGACAAAAGGTGCTTTGGGGAGGGGAGATTTTTTTTTTTTTTTTTTTTTTTTTGGTTTTTGCCAACTTTTTAAGACCGGACGTTTAAAAAGTCCGGTCCAAAAGTCTTATTTTTAAGACCGGTCCCACAAGAATGAGACTTTTAATACCGCCGTATCGAGACCCGTTCTAGATTCGGTCTTAGAGGGTGCTTTTTGTCCGGTCTTAAAAGCGATTTTTCCACTAGTGACTACCAAAAAAAATTTTGTTAATTCATAGCAGTTAAAATAAACCGTTACAACACTAGTGCAAAAAAGGGCTTTAAGACCGCCTCATTTAGAGCAGATTATAGAGGATCCAGTCTAAAAAGTATGACCGGTGGCAATTTCGTAAATATAAGGAACTTTTTGAACCGGATTATAAAGGATCCGGTGTTAAAAGTATGACCAAAGTGGCAATTTCCTAAATATATAGAATACTTTTAAGACCGGATTATAAAGGATCCAGTCTTAAAAGTATAACCAATGACAATTTCGTAAATATATAGAACATTTTTAAGACTCGGTTTATAAAGGATCCGGTTTTAAAAGTATACTTTTAAGACTAGTTGTTTCAAACAACGAGTCTTAAAAGTGTTAAAAAAAGTATAACCTGGTGGCAATTTCATAAATATATAGAACACTTTTAAGACCGGTTGTTCCAAAAAATAGGTCTTAAAAGTACACTTTTAAGACTGTTGTTTCAAACAACCGGTCTTAAAAGTGTAAAAAAAAAATGACCAAAGTGGAAATTTCATAAAAATATAGAACACTTTTAAGACCGGTTGTTTCAAAAAATAGGTCTTAAAAGTATACTTTTAAGACCTAGGTTGTTTCAAAAAAATCGGTCTTAAAAGTGTTTTAAAAAAAGTATGACCTGGTGGCAATTTCGTAAATATATAGAACACTTTTAAGACCGCTTGTTTCAAAAAACAGGTCTTTTAAGACCGCTTGTTTCAAAAGCAGGTCTTAAAAGTATACTTTTAAGACCGTTTTTTTTCTTCAAAAAACCGGTCTTAAAAGTGTTAACAAAAAAAAAACTAAATTTGCTAAACCCGTTAAGTCCGAGGGTCCGCTTTGTCTTCTTGGTGATATGACTTTTACTTAGTTATAGATTCAACGAGTGTCCTAAGAGCCTCACGAATCAAATCCTCAACAAGAATGCCATCCTCTTCCTCTAACCTACTCGCAATCTTCATAAGTCATTCCAAGAACCACACAATCAAATCCTTAGCAACGTTGGCGGTGAGATGCTTCGAGAGTTTTGCGATGGCGTCGACTCCAATCCTCAGCAACTGCGAAAGCGTACTACTTCGAGGATTCGGACGACGGCGCTCCTTCCTCTTCGATCTATGACTCCTCCCACGCCTCCTTCACACAGATCCGGCTTAAAATCAAACCCAGATCTCTTCTTGCGTAAGTCTATTTATTCCTACCTTGACTACTCCTGCTCAGATCTGGACTTCGATTTTGGTTGCTTGAAGTTTTGCTAGCATCGACAAGAGGATTTTGCTCAGATTTAGTTGCTTTAAGCTTGTGATTTTTTTGTAGATCCGGATTTCAATTTCACCTCGATTTTATATTGATTTAAATTTGATTTCCATAGTGAATGATTTATGTTTCTTGTTATTTTTTCTTATTTCTCGGACTTTGTATCATCTTTTTTGTTTTTCTTGTTGTTGTTGCTTCCAATCTTCTCTTGGTTCTTTTTGTCGATTTGATGAGGACATTCAAAATGTTGTCAGATCTGGTGATTTGGGACCAATTGTTTCATTTGGGTTTTTTTTTAAAAAAATTATTCTGAAACACTTTTAAGACCGGACATTTGGGACCATATTTTTAATACCGCCTGGAACGAGACCGGTTCCAGATCTGATCTTACGAGGTGTTTTTTGTCTGATTTTAAAAGGCTTTTTTGTACTAGTGCAAATATGAGAATTTTAGTTGTTTATTGGCAAACCGCTACAAATTGCAACGGTATGACTCACACCAAGTGGCATGTCTTGGTTAGTGAACAACATTTGTAGCAGCTTATCACAAAAAAGTCGCTACTAAATATGGCGTCAAGTTGGCGCCAAATTTGTAGTAGTTATTTTACACAAACCACCATAAATGTGGCGCCAGCATATGGCGGCGACTTATGGCGCGACTTTTGTAGCAGTTTCTATGAAGGAAACTGCTAAAAATAACAAAGAGTCTACACGTTTGTAATGGTTATACATAGAAACCGTTACAGAATGCAAAGAGTTTGCACATTTATAACGATTATATAAAACTGCTATAAAATTTCATGTTATATGCGGTAGAGTTTCTTCATTTGTAATGACTGAGGTAGCGGTTTCTACTAAAGTCATTGTTATGGAAATGTGAAGGTGGTGGGTGCTAAATTTATTCCACAAGATGGGTCACCAGTGGAAATTCATGACACTTTCTTTTATATAAAGTCATTATTATCGAAATGTGAACGTAGTGGGCTGTGCCAACGCATTTCCATGTCAATCCTTTAGATAGGTAGGGGTGGCCCATCTAGGCCATCTATGAGATTTGAACAGTTTAGATTTATTTTTTTATTTTTATCTTTTTCAAAAAATATTTTATTAGGTAGAGAAACTTAAATAAAGATAACTTCATAACTAATATTTTTTTTTCAAAACAAAAAAATTTTTGATTTAAAAATCATCAGGTAAAAAAAGTACATATGAACATTCTAAATTTTATTTAGACAGCTTACATAGACTAAGCGCCCCTTGCCTATCTAAAAGTTAGACTGTGAAACGCATTGATGTAAAGGAAAGAGGAGGGTTTCGAACGAGTTTACATGTGGGTGGGTGTCCCCATATACATATACATACATATACATATACATATATACATATATATATATATATGTGTGTGTGTGTGTGTGTGTATTATAGAAATGTGAACATGGTGGGGGATGTGAAGGAAAGAGGAGGGTTCCGAACCGATTTGCGTGTGGGTAGGGTCCCTCCGAGTGGAAATTCATGACACTTACTTTGATAAATTTAATATATATATATATATATATATATATCCTTAAAATATTATTGTGGTACAACACAAACATCTAAAGTATTAAACCGAAGACCAAGTGAAATTATATAGCACGCAAACCACGCATTTTATTATTAAACATAATCCTATCGTGGAAAAACAAGAGAAAACATATGATAAGCCCCTTATATATATTTGACCCGGAACTCTCAGCAAAAGTTTAAAGCTTTTATACATGGAGAGAATCATTCATCAATGAAATTAATTCGGAAATGTATGCGGTTGGCAAGAAAATATTATTCAGAAAATTAGATCAGTGGTGATATAAGAAAGCAAGCACATGCCAAGCTATTAATTTCAACTTCGAGAGAATAATTTCTTAATTAAGAAACAACTAAACCGTGATTTCAAAAGCGATTTTCTGAAAGCTGAAACAAAACTCTTGTCATATACTTATCTTGTAAATTATAAAAGCACTTCTAAAAAGATAAAATAAACATGCACCTACGGAACTGAAAATAATGTTGCTCAAATACCTGTAAGAAGGTTTTGGATGGAAAGTTTTTCTCTCGACTGAAAACTCAATTGCAACTGGGAGTGCTACTGTGGCTCAAATCACGCAAGTTATGCTAACGCATGGTGTTCAGTAACGGGATTTTTTGTAGTTTGAGGGTTCCTTCATTTGTTAGAAGTCAAAGAAACAAAGTGTGGTTTCCATATGTCTCTTGCTGAGGCCGAATATAGGGTACTATTTACTAAGGATGGAGGTTGCCGAGCTTCCATGGATTGTTGGATTGATGAAAAAGCTACATTAAATGGAGTTGAACCAGTAGTAGTTTATTGTGATAGCAGATCAGTTATTCACAGCCACAAATTTGGTCTTTCACGAGTGTACAAACATATAGATGTGGATTTTCATTCCGTGTGAAAGAAAAGCTAATGACTGATAGAAGTCGTTTCAAGCATGTAAAATCAAAGGAGCATATTGTAGATGTTTTAACAAGATTATTTATTGATAAATTCTTTTATTCTATTTGTGACTAGATTCAAGATTATGAGAATGTTGGGTGGTAAACTGATTTCATCATACGTCAATATATAATTTTAGCTGTGGATCCTACAAAGTTGCTCCTTATGGGATGAAGAAGAGAAGCACAACATAAGTTGACATGAATGAAGCAAGGGGGAAGTCATGAGTTGATGGATGAAAAGTCCGCCCTCCACTGGTCTTTATGATTATTTGTCTTAACTTTTTAGAAGTGATTTTACATTGTTTGATGTAATTTGAAAAAGTGCTTAAAAAAACATCTTTTTTTACTTCTCAAACAAGCACTAGTTCTGAGCCATTTTGTGTGTTTAAGTAAGCGTTGGGTGGCTCAAAAGGCCAGTTGGAGAAGGAAAAAAGCTCGATGGGAAAAAAAGCCCAGTTATATAGTGTTTGGGTAAGCTTTTCACACACTGGCTTCTCCAAAAAAGCTCCTTATTAGAATTGGAAATTTATCTAAAGCTCAACTTCTCACTCCTTTTTCCCATCATCCTCGAAGCTCAGCTCGTGTTCTCTTGCTTCTCTTCAACATTCACCTTTGCCTCTGGAAAAATTTATGCTTTTTATGATTAGTGGGTTGAAGAGACAAATTGGGTCTTTTTTATTATTGCTCCACCACTGGAAGTCGGCAACCCGGATGATATGGTGAGCTTGGTGGTGTTTTTTTTCCTCAGAAAGTTCCGGTGAGTCTGGGAGAGAGAAAATAAGAGAGAGAGGGAAGGGAAAAAAATTGTTAATGTGGGGATGAGTTTATCATTAAGTGCAAAACTGGCCCGTCAGTTTTAGTGAAACAAAACAGTTAAATTTAACTTATATTAAATTAAGGCCGACATAATCATATTTTAATACTTCCAGAGTAATACTGAGATTAAAAAAACATATTCAGTGTAACATTGAAATTTCACGAATACTTTTAAGGTGAATTTACACCTTAACTCAATTTATAATCTTTGATAAATTTTTGAATTGTTATCTCTTTAGTACATGATCAGGAAAAAATAATAATACAAACACGTTTTCAGGTTGGAAAAAATCACTTCTACAACTCGTCAATCCAAAAAAATCATATTTATAATTTGACTTTTATAAAATATGATTGAAAATAAGTCACTTCTATCACCACGAACCCTAAACCCAAACAAAGGTTAAATGTGGTTTTGGACTAGGCATAATATATGGACTTTTGTGGTGAACCAACACTTTGATTCAAATTGGAAGCCGCTTGCTGATGAGAGTTGGTACAGATGGTAAGGAACGGGCTCAAGTCCCAAAAGGACGAGAGTTCGATTCCCGCTATCGTTGTGAGAGCTTCTTCGGTAGGCAATCATGTAAGAACCTCTGTAAGTGCTCAAAAAGCCCTGGGGCCATGCCCTAGCCAGTGCGGGACCGTGCCAAACCCACCTAAACTTTTTCATACCAAAAAAAAAAAAAAAAAAAAAGGAAGCCGCTTGCTGGTTTGGTTTCCATGAGGGCCAACAAGATCACAAATTCATATAATACTCAAGAGGAAGAAGAGGAACTTCCACAGAAATTATCTTGCAGCTTCTTCATTACATAATTCTTTAATGGCTAAATAAATTATTACTGTTTAATTTGAGTCCTTTATTAAAAAACCCAAAAAAAAAAAAAAGTACTCTCTATCTTATCTGTTTTATAAGATCCTTTTAATTGATTATGCAGTTAAGAAATTTGTTAAAATTAGTTAAAAATAATAAATACATAATAAATAAGTATTTTTCTCAATTATGCCTTTATTTATATTAGGTCATTAAGAGAGAGAAACGATGATAAAAAGTAATAAAAAAGAACGTATAAAAAAATATTAGAAGAGAAAATAGAATTAATTAAGAGTAATATTGGTAAAAATGCGTTTAATATTCAAAGAATCCAAACTAAATCTTATACATAGCACGAAAGGAATTTAAGAATTTCAAATATCATATAAAAAGAAGAGAAGGGGCTGATAAAAAAAGAAAAAAGTAGAGTAGGGAGTAGGCATCTTAATTTATGAAAGCAAGTCTATCAACAAATGACCTGTGTGAGTTGGTGTTGGAAAAATAAATTCATGCAAATGGGGATAAAATTTCTCTCATAAATTTATCTTATATACCATAATTTTTACTGTTAATTTAAATAGCCACACTATCCTCACTTTTAATACGAAGGGATCCATTGCACCCACTCCATCGACATTCCCATAACAGTGACCTTCCGTGAACAGATTGTAGCACAAAAACTTCGAAGTCTAGCACCCAAATCTAAGTAAAATAGAAGGCAAGCGACACATTTTACCAAAAAAAAAAAAAAAAAAAAAAAAGAACGCAAGCGACACATACTATTACTTATCAAGCAAAAAAGAGCAAGCCCCTTACAACATATATGATCTGGAAAGAATCATCAAACCATGAAATTCTTCTGGGTATGTATATGATTGGAGAGGACATCTTCACTTGTAGAGGTGAGTAATACTTTGCAGCCTTTGTGATCTTCACCGTATGGGATTCCTACCTTGCTTAGCTCAAATCCCTTGTATAGGTCGACAAGTACAATAAGAATACTCTGCTCGTTCTTAATCAAATGAATTAATTCCATGGCTTTTTTATCTTTGGATGTGTGATTAAGAGTAAACCCGAGTTGATTAGCAATATTCTCTTGAATCTTCCTCAGGTCAGGATATTTGGTTATAGATGCTCTCACAACCTTACCAAACATTTTGTCTCTTTGAACTCTTCTGCAAACTTTTTCAAGCAGAGCATCTTTGATCGCATCATCTGAGCCATAAACTCCTATTAAGTGAGTATTAGGATCAGCTAATGCCTCCACAACATTCCACAAAATTGGCTTTCTCCATTCCAAAACATCCAAACCATTGTCATTGCGTGAACATGCTTCAATAACTATTGGTGATCTGGGTTGAGGCTCTAAATCATCTTTGCTCCGTTTCTCGTCTTTGAATTGAGTCTTTGAAGTGAGATAATGGCGAAGAAGACGGTGCGAAATTGCAGCAAGGCCAACACCGGCAATTGCTACAGCAGACCGCGACATTATTAAAGCTGTAATGAAACTCGACATGAGAGAATCAATTTATTCGGAGCACAAAATAGAAATACAGTGAGAGAGGACCTTTCTCAAGGAGATCTATGAGAAGACTAAAAAAGATTGCTGTTTGGGTGTCGAAGATATTTGCTTCTTCCTTCTGGGGATTCGATACATAAGTGAGGAAGAAGTAACAGAGTTTATATAGGAGTGTGGAGGAGAGAAACATCCCAGAAATTGGAATGCAGCTTCGTCATTATATTTTAATAAGCCTGGTAAAGGTGAAGACGTGTTGCAAAAAAGTACCTTGACTGGAATATTGACTTGCAACAGTTTGCTTCCTCTTATTATTCCTTTATTTTTTTTTTTTTGGGTCTTTGCTTTGTTCTAAATTCATTTCTCCAGAAATTTGTGTGTTTCCTTCACTATCCTTAAAAATACACTCAATATTTCATTATGATTTTGCGTTTTAGATATCATTCTTGCAACTTTTCTCAGTTTAATTCTTTTAAATTCTAAAGTAATTTATAAGCTCTACTTATATGCTATAAAAGAAGCATTAAAACTGTTTAGTTTGGACAAATTTGAAATTTCTTCTTCCTTTCAAAGAAAGTGGTCGATGAAAATGACCAAAACGTTTCATGAGTCATGACAGAGACAATTAAATACAGAACATAGCCCAAAATGAAAGGAATGAAAAGCAACTCATCAGCAAATGCAACAATAAGAAGAAAGAGGTTCATTACTTATTATCAAGAGCTACATCGCTCAGCTATGCTAGATATGACATCACTGAATAATCTTTCTATATATGAGATCATAAATATTATAAGTACATACTAAATTATTTCAACACAGCACATTACACACGCATGCGAAGTGTTGGATCAAGGGAAAGGTGATGTGCGTTTCATTTCAGTCTCTTCCAGTAATCAGCAATGGTCATTGTCATTTCAGGCTCTTCAATAAGTTCCTACCTTATCCAAGTCAAGCCTCTTACAAAGGTCACATGGTACAAATAAATTTTTTTGCACAGTGTTTATCCTCTCAAAAAGTTCTTGGGCCCTTTTATTTTTGGATTTGTCGTTAAAAGTGAGCCCTAGTTGCTGTGCAAGCTCTTCTTGAATCTTTTTCACAACAGGTTAGCCCATAAGCCTCTTTTACATTTTTTATTTAATTTTGGATTTAATATTAGATTTTAAGATTACTTATATGTTGTTTTTTTATGACGTGTATCTGTATTGTTCAGTTTAGAGGTTGACTAGATGCCAACAAAAGTTTCGAGTTTGATAAAATTGGAAGACATTTATTTTTGGTCTTTTGGAATTTAAATAGAAAAAATCCAATTAAATTCAACTAAAATATTAAAATATAAATATACGCCGACACTTCTAATAAATTATTAATTTTTTTTGCTAAGATTCTTATAAATTATTAATTGTGCCAAGAGACCTCATCAAGAATTTAAGAATATTGTTAAAACAAAAACAAAAACTAGAACGTCCCCATCTCTTATGTAGTTAAAAAGAACAATTGAAAGAAACAAAAACTCTTTTACCCTTCAAACATAATTTGAAAGCTTTTAATATATATATATATATATGGAGGTTATCGTTTGTCATGTCACTTAACATAAGGTTATATCAAGTCACCCCAAAACTACGTCATTTTAAGGTTAGAGGAATTAATGAACTCTCAAAACAACGTAGTTTTGGGGTTAGGGAATTCATGAAGGATCTTTTGGTAAAATTCATATAATAAATACAAAAACAAAAATATAAAAATACCCTTTATTAATTTCCTTAACTCCCAATACGACGTAGTTTTGAAGTGACTTGACATAATCTTATGTCGATGACATGACAAACGATAAACTCATATATATACACACACATATATATATTTTAAATTGACTCATACTACTAAAGTTGATATATGTAATTCTTGTTCTTCTCTTCATGGGATGATATCACTTACCATATCAACCAACAATTTGTTGGTATGTTTAACCCCCCCCCCCCAAAAAAAAAAAAAAAAAAATCATAAACATATAAATGGGTTTTACAAAAAGTTAATTTTCTTTAGGAATTTTTTTTTTTTTTTTTTAATTGTACAACCCCCCCCCCCCAAAAAAAAAAAATCCCTATATATCGATCGTTTTTTTTTTTTTAATGAGCTAGTCATTTTTTATAAGATCTTCTTTGAGTTTGTCTCAATAATAAATACTCTTTTGCCCATTTTACCCTTCAAGTATTAATATCAAATTCTCTCTTATTACCCTTCATTTGCTCGTATCATTTATTTATCATATATTTTATCATTATTACTTTCTCTCTCACGTGTTCATAAATAGAGACATTTTTGAAAAATAAATTATATTTATTACATTTAACTAGCTTTAATGTTTCTTAGAATAGCGCGATTTAGTTAAAAAGATCTTATATATTGGAACGGAGGGAGTACGAACCAAGACATCACTAAGAATTTTTTTTTTTTCAACCACAACCTGCCAAGTTTTGCACCAAAATTAACGCATACTAGATATACATATATATAATCCTACGGAGCCCCCGCTCCCCGGGGGGGGATGAAGCCCCCACATAGTATACCCTTACATACACGCCGCACATATTTAGGAAACTCTATCAACACAATCAAAGGCGAAATGAAAATACTATGCTCGTTCTTCATCCTATAGACATATTTAGGAAACTCTCAATACAATTATCTGGCTATGCATGTCTTTGGATAGCACATGTTTAGCTGTGGAAGTCAGTGATACTTTGCGGCCTGTGTGATTTGCACCATATGGAACATCTACCTTACCCAAATCAAGTCCCTTGCAGAGGTTACAAAGAACAATGAAAATACTATGCTCGTTCTTCATCCTATGAATCAAGTCATTGGCTCTTTTATCTTTGGACGCGTGAGTGAATGTAAAACCTAGTTGACAAGCAATATCATTTTGAATCTTCCTGATATCAGGATATTTTGTTATAGTTGTGGTCACAACCATACCAAACAATTGGTCTCTTAGCTTTGAACTTTTATAAATTCTTTGAAGCAAAGTGTTTTAGACCTCGTTATTTGAGCCATATATTCCAATTAAGTGAGTATTAGAATCAGCTAATGCCTCCACAATATTCCCCAGAATTGGCTTTCTCCATTCTAAAGCATCAAAAGTATTGGAATGGCACAAATAAGAACACTCATGAGGTGTGAGAGTATCAGCATCAACCTTCTCTTCTATAGGCTTGTACGTAGCTGTTCCACTTAAATTCAGTTAATGACGAGAAGACAATGCCAAAGAGCAAATAAAACAGCCCCCACTATGATCCTGTACTCAATAGATGAGCAAACATATAATATGCTGCTAGTGCCTCACATGAAATTAATTCAGAGCTCGTGTGAAATGAAAATTATTCTTTAACAAAGAAGTAACTTTTCTTAAGGAGATCAATGAACCCAAAAAAAAAAAAAAAAAAAAAAATTTAAAATTAAAAGATGCTTGTTTGTGACTTTAAGAACCTTGATTTAAAAGAGCTCATACGTCAATTTATAATTTTAACTTTGGATCCTACAATTGACTTGCATGCACTGCCTCTAGACATTTTTAATTAATTCCCAATATTAATATTGGCCTTATTAACCACATTAAATTCCAACTAACATCAAATTAATTTATATTCTTTATTCACACGAATGAATATTAACCTTATTGACTACACTACATTCCAACTAAAATCAAATTAATTTCTACTCTCTTACTAACATTATTAAATATGGGTATATACAGAAAAAATATTTAATAGTCATCAAAACTACAAAAATATCTAATAAAAATGACCAAAAATACCATCTACAAGACTTCGTATAAAATAAATCGGAGAGAAAGCAATCATGCATGCATGAAGTGAGTACATGAATGAAAAGTCCATGATGTCAACTTTTTGGACTTGATCCGTAGATTTTAGGGAAAATCCCCCTCAGGGCCTAAGTACGTAAGATATTGTTAAAAAAAGTCTAAGAAAAGTCACATGTCAAAAAAAGGTTCTAGTTGTTAACGCAGACGGATTTAGTTGTTAATATTGTAATGATTTAGTCGTTAAAATATAGTTATTAACGTATACTAATTTGTTAATGTTGTACAAATATAGTTGTTAATGTTTTTAAAATAATACTAAAAAAAATATGTGACTTTTTTTTCCGACTTTTTTTTGACAATATCTTGCTTACTTTGGCCTTGAGGGGATTTTCCCTAGATTTTATCTCTCCCGCACAAACAAATTAAATATGTACCTAATTAGATATGAGACTTTTGGTTTGGTTTGCGCAAAAAAGATTAATTATTGTTGGAAAGACAAAAACTAGTTAATTCATCAACTATTTCTTTAGAATTGGAAATGAAGGCGCTCACAATGACAAGGAAAGATCTACTCACTACTACAAAAGGTAAATTTAATAACACCAAGTAACATCCGTTTTTAGAAATCAAAAGGTAAAAAGGAGGCGGTGACATTTTTAAAATTTGGTGGCTTAACTTTCAAGATTGTTTCTAGATAAACAGTCATTGAGTGTTAAACTTTCATTGATTGTTTTTAAAAATAGTCGTTGAAAGTTACTATTAATAACTTTTGTTTAAAAAAAAGTTGTTGAAAGTTAAGCCGAAAAATTAAAAAAATAAATATTGGGTTATAAGGATTGTTTTTTCAAAAAAGTCATAACCCTTTTTTTTTTTTTTTACTTTTTTAACTTTTAACAACTGAGTTTCCAGATAAACAGTCATTAATACCTACAAATCGAGAAAAGCACCATTGTAGCAATATTTACAAAATATGGTACCCCAATTAAAACATATGGGAAAAGATTTACCAAAATATGACAATCAGTGATGGAAAGACAGTGAGTAACTAGTGGCATTAAGTTGCTTGACACCATTGAATGGCGTCAAGAAATTTGACGCCACTCAATGAGTGGCATCAATACATTTATTTATGTATTGACACATTGAGTGGCGTCAATACGCCATTGAATGGCGTCAACAAATTTGATGCCACTCATTTTATTTATATATTGACGTCAATGGCGTCAAGCACCGGTCCCGTTACCCATTCCTATGGCATTGATTGTCCTATTTTGATAAATCTTTTTCTATGTGCTTTAATTGGGTACAACTTTTAATAAAAGTTGCTACAATGATACTTTTCCCTAAGAGGAAAAGGAGGAACTTCCACAGAAATTATCTTGCAACTTCTTCAATACATAATTCTTTAATGGCTAAATAAATTAAAAGGATAAAAAGTAGTCACTATCTTATCTGTTTTGTAAGATCCTTTTATGGTGCGTTTGGTTTGAGGGGAGGGAAGCTAATGTTTGAGGCTTTTAATTAATTACACAGTTTAAAAAATGTTAAAATTAGTTAAAAATAATAAATATATAAGAAATAAACATTTTTCTCAATTATGCCCTTATTTATAATAAATAAGTGAGAGAGAAAAATAGCGATATAAAATAATAAAAAAGAACGCATGAAAAAATATCAAGAGAAAAATAGAATTAATTAAAGGTAAAATTATACATTTAATATTCAAACAATCCAAACTAAATCTTATAAAAAGCAGGAAAGGAAAAGAATTTAAGAATTTCTAATATCTTATAAAAAGTGGAGGAGGGGCTGGCCCAAAAAAAAAGTGGAGTAGGGAGTATGTATATTAATTTATGAAAGCAGGTCGATCGACAGAATCATCAATTTCAACTCCATTATTGACATTCCCATAACAGTGACCTTCCGTGAACAGATTATAGTACACAAACTTCGAAGTCTAACACCGAAATCTAAGCAGAATAGAAGGCAAGCGACGCATACTATTACCTATCAAGCAGAAAAGAGCAAGCCCCTCCTCACAACATATATGATCTGGAAAGAATCATCAGACCATGAAATTCTTTTGGGTACGTATATGATTGGAGAGGACATCTTCACTTGTAGAGGTGAGTAATACTTTGCAGCCTGTGTGATCTGCACCGTCTGGGATTCCTACCTTGCTTAGCTCAAATCCCTTGTACAGGTCACGAAGTACAATAAGAATACTCTGCTCGTTCTTGATCCTATGAATTAATTCCAGGGCTCTTTTATCTTTGGATTTTTGATTAAAAGTAAGCCCCAGTTGAGTAGCAATATTCTCTTGAATCTTCCTTGTAACATCCCTATTTTTCATGTGCATTAATGTGAAATTATTTGCATATGAGAATTTTCATGAAGTTATGTGTAATAAATTTGGCCAAAAAGGAATGAGAGGAAGTTGCATGAGTATTTTTAGGAAATAAGAAAAAAAAAAAATTGAAGCAAGGTTAAAATTATAATTTCCATGAAATTGTGCCATATGTCTTATAATTATTTAGGATTTATGGGCACATGAGTATGGGTTATAAGTTAACAAAGTGGACTACAATTATCCTAAGAGAGGCTTAAATTTTTGGCCAAACTAAGAAAAAAGAAAGAAAATGGCAACTACATTCCAACTACATATTTGGAATCCAACATGATGGCATTTTGGTAAATAATGGGTTAGTTGGAGGTGTTTTTTTTCCCTTCATTCACCCATCCGTATGGACCCTTTCTAATTGACATTAAAACACCTCCTCCTCCCACATTTGGTTCAGCTAACACGCAGAGACAAGAAGAGGGAAGAGTGGAAATTTTCTTGGAGAAAAAGGAGAAGGAAACTCAAGGATTTAATAGGTAAGCTTTAGGTAACCTCTCCTATATCTTCTAAGCTTCTTTTTGCAACTCTTCTTGACCCAAAAATCTGTCTTCTCATGGTATTCATGAAGGGGGCTGAAAATTTTGGGGTAATCAAGGAAGAACAAATCACAAGAACATCAAAGGTTAGTGATTCTTGAACCCCTTATAGTGGATTTGAGTTGGTAAATTGATTTGTGGTGGTATTCTTTTGCATTCTTGAAATTGTGGAAACCCTAAGTTTATGGGGAGTTGCTGCCCAATTTCTTAAATATGATTAGAGTATGATTAAGGGTGCAAACAACAAATTAGGAATGATTATAGACAAGATTACGGTGTTAGAATGGAAATTTGACATTTTGTTGGTTAGACTAATTTTCGTTCAGCTGGACATACTGGTGTTTTGAGAATGGATTTTGGTGTTTTTAGTGGTTTTAAAGTGTTTAAAATGAGATTTTGTATGAGGTTAAACTTGGATCATAATTTTGAAAGCATATATGGAAGTTGAAATTCATTAGGGTGCTGTTTCTGGAAATTTCCAGTGGAGTCAGTCCCCTTCTTCACGAATTTTGACCTAGTAAATGGACTTGAGAAATTATGATATTTTACAGGGAGAAAATAGACATCTCAAGGATTAATTTGGTATATAATTTGTATTTTTCTGAATTTTGTGCTAAGAGAAATAAATGTTTCAAAATAGCCCCTGAAAACAGGGCATTATTTCGGACAGCAGGAGTATTTTGGGCTATGGATGAGCTTTCGACTTGGTCTGGCCTAAATGAGTATTTTTGGTTGAAAATAGACATATTGAAGGTCATTTGGGCTTTGAAATCAATCCAAAAGGAGTTTTCTAGAGTTAATTATGAATTTTTGAAGTTGGGCTTCTATTTCAGAAAAATTTCAGATTTAGGACGAAAATTAAGAATATATAGGCCCATATTAAATTCCTTAATAAGAAAAGGGATTTAGTAAAAATAGACCTATGAGTTGGGCTTACTTCAAAGTATGAAAGAAAATATTTATTGAGGTGGAATTAATTGTGGTAATATTTTTATTATTGTTTTAGGTTAAATCGTAATCTTTTACGGGGGAATTATTCTTATCTATGGTCGATCGCCGTGTAGTAACCTTAATACTCATATACTTTGTATGACTCTTGTATGTATGTTTTACCTTGAAATTTCATACATTTGGATATCATATATTTTCCGAGCGCTATGGAACCGGAACATGCTGTGTGCATTAAGGGCTTTTCTTTGTGTCTTGTCCGGTGGTCGTCAGGTGTGCTATTAGGACCACCTAGCCTCAGGCTGTGTGCTATTAGGACTGCTAGTTCCGGATTTGGCTGTGTGCCTTGATACTGAATGTTATGTGGTATTGATTTATTTATTTATGGTTGATCTTACATGCATTGTTATACATTTTATATGAAATTAACGGTTACTCTGGGATTCAATTTTGAATCCCAGCCCCATTTAAGCCCTCTCGGTTCATCGAGGCGGGCAAGGAGACAGAGGTAAGGCTCCGGAGTAGTGTGGAGGTGGATATTGGTGTTGTTATTTTTGGGTATTTATTTTGATTACCGGATGACTGTATTATGTTATTCTGGCCGGTTAGGCACTATTATCCGGATGGCTGTATGTTTTGATCCCTCCGGGGGAAGAATTTATCCTTCCGTATTTTTATCAAGTATATTTTGTCTAAACCGGTGCGTGCTCTCGTTGTTAGAACTCGATGTGTGATGTGAATTAACCTGGGAAAATAAGCTAAAATTAAATAAAAGTGAAGGACCACACTACCCGCCACCCGAAAGGGCGAGGCCGGTAGGTGTGTTACAATTGTGGTATCAGAGCACAGTTTTGGACGATACTGATAAAAATTGGTGATGATGTGAGGAACTGATACAGGTTGTTTTGATGGGTTATGAGAAGATGAGAGATAATCATGTAAGAGCTCTTAGAGCTATAGTTAGGAGGCGCCGTGTGTTTTCCCTTGGGCCTGGAGCTAAGAATGACTCAGATCATTCGTCAATAGGTGATATGGAGCAGCCAGGGGTTTTTCCAGAGCATTATGCAGACCTTGAGATTGATGAGGCAGAATCGGGGAATCACTTAGATCACATTATACCTTACTTTAGGTATAGCATGGAGCCTAATGAGAGGTTGGCGGACATGATCCAAGTTGAGTTCAATATGGCAAGTAGGGACATACCAACTGAGTTGAATCAATATCCCTGTTTTCTAACTAGGATGAATAGGCTGTATGTGCAGAGGTTTGATAGAGGATTAGATTTTCTCTTTGAGACCTGAAGGAACACTGTCTTGTATCGTATGCCTAAAACCCCCTTTCTGGGTAATTATGGCAAATGTGATTATCGATTTCAATCTGGCCCCCATTCCCCAGTGTCAGGGCACCGTTGCGATTGAGTGCTCACACCTACATGTGAAATCACTTGGAAGAAGAAGGAAGACCTTGCAAAGTATTAGGCACTATATTATGATAACCTAGCAGAAGGTAGTATAGTAGTTTGATCATGTAATGACAAGTATGTGAACTATTAATGTTTAAATATTTTGAAGCATTAGTATGTTGTAGAATGGCATATGTGAAATATCAGCATGTTTTCCTATTATGTTATGTTAATGGTTTATATTTGATATTGTTTTGTGGAGATGATATTTATTTCTTCCGTTATTGTCAAGCCAAATCTTATAATGACAAGGAGAACGGGGGTTGAGGTTTGTGAGTTGAGGCTCTAGAAATAGATAAGATGACATAGAAGGTAGATCCTGTTGTTAATCCTTGGACTTTTGATATTTAAGTCAGGATATGATTTAGATCCTCAGATCCTATCAGGACTTTGAGGTTAGACGTGTTTAGACAAGAGAAATCTTGGGATGAGTGACCACCCAGGAAGTATTATAGAAATTTAAGATTTTCTTGATTTAAGGCTTTAGTGCTTTGAGGTATGACATATGGTGATCCATATAGATACTATGAGGATGTTAGATTGAATAAGGAAATTATTGAGACTAAGCTTAAATTTGATTTAAGTTGAAACAATGTCTAGGTCAAACTGTGAATGAGGTTGCATTAAGGTTCTAATACGTGAGAATATGAATCTTGAGAATATCAATTGATGACATCTTGATCTATTCAAAGAGTCGGGAGGAACATGAGGATCATCTCGGCTTGTATTGAATATTCTAAGGGAAAAGCGACTCTATGCTAAACTCAAGTAAATGTGAATTATGATCCTAGGGTATTGTTGAGGCTATATGATTTCTTAGCCCATCTAATATTTGAGGTTCTAGGAGTTGGATTGTGAATCTAACAATTATTGTTGTTTGTGGTTATTTAAGGATAGTGCTTGAATGTTGTAAGCTATGAACCATTAGGATCGTAGCATATTTATTGGGTATAGTCGAGATTTTTGTATTAGGTTAATGAACCTAAGAATCGATTCAATAACGAGAGATTCCTTAGACATCTAATTGATTTGAATGCGTTGAGGCACTAGAGTATAGTACCCGTGTGTATGAATTATTTTGAGGTTACTAGCTAATAGGGAATGATTTAATCTCATGATTTGTCCCTTATAAAGAATAAGTAATAGTTTGTTCCTTGGTGGAATCAAGGAGTAGCTAGAACCTTAGTGGCCAGAGGTTTTAGTCTCATGCGTAGGACGGATAGCGGTAGCTATGATAATGGTTAATAGACCCTTGAGATGTGGTTGAATACCCAATAGGGGAAAATTGAATCTGGGACTATGCCTGGAGCCGGATAATTATCGGAAGTTTATATACACAACGACCCTAGATGAGGCTTATATGATGCAATGAATTGCCAAGGGGTGCTCCAGTGCTATATGTATTATTATTGAGTACATTTGAGGCATGAATATACAGTGGGTAAAGAGACCTACTAGTTTAATATGATTTCGGGTTGTTAAATTTAATATGTGTTCAATGAGAGGCCTAAGTCCTAGGTGGCTAATATGTTCTTAGGGTGGCAGAATCTCACAATTTTTAGACCATGAATACGGGCCGAGTGCCGAAAAAGATGCAAGCCGAGAGAGTTACAAACATTATATCTGGAGTAACCGAACAAATGAAATGGAATGGATTGTGTGTCCTATAGATGGTTCGAGTAGCCAAGGATAGAGGCTGAAATGTAATTGGAGTTGATGACTTTCTATGTCAATTATTTGGTTCCTCGTATGTGTGAAAATTGAATTTTGAAGTTACTAATGCACTTGAGATATTTGAAATTTTGGAATTTAATTTTCTGAACGAAATATTTTAACTAAATGTTTTCTATGGAATTTGAAACCAATTGTAATGGTTATTTCAGAATTATATTGTCTCATAGATAGGGTCCTGGTGGAACCCAGATTTGAAATTGAATTGTGAACCATGTTGGTGGTAGAAGCAGTACAGAACTGGAAGAGGTCAGAAACTGTAGTAGACATACTCGGTTTGCTGGATCTTGCTAAGTGTTTTAAAATGTTTCAAAATCACTGGCCATTGTTGAGAGCTATTTTGAGGGGATTAGTTTTTGGAGAGGTTGACACTCGCACCAATGGTGAATATTCTCAATCTAAGTAGTTCCGCCTCGGGGGGGCGTATTTTGCCATGTTGGGACGATAGTAGCCGTGATTACGAACCGATCACGGGAAAGCGGTGCACAATAGTGGCCGTGATTACGGACCGCTCGATTGGGAAAGCGGTGGAGAGCCTTAATGAGGCAGACAAAAAGATTCTCCCACATCGGCCGATAGACGCGTTGTCACTTTGATGGTTTGTATGAAAAGATTGAGATATGTCCTGGTGAGGCAGGGCGACATGGTGGCGTATGACTCTCAATTGTTGAATTTTGTGAAACGAATAATCCCGCTCATTAAGTGTGCCAGTAGTAAATGATTTCTAAAAGTAGTCCGGCAATGAATTATTTTCTTGATATTTGAGTCGGTAGCAATTGAGTTTGAATATGTAAAAAGATTGAAATGTTGAGTATGAGACAACCTAGTAAGTGGTGACATGATTGTCGTCACCGTTGTGTGGATACGAAAAATGGTGCATTGGTGATAGTAATAATACTAGAACAAAAACCGATATAATGGTCCACAAATCTGAATTGGTTAAATCCGATAGTATTCGCCAATTACCATGCTAAGCAAGAGGAAAATGATTTGAAAGCTTAAAAATCGAGGAAGCTCGTGCAAAGTAGATGGTAAGCGGTTCAAGGTCAGAAGACCTAATGCATGAGTTTGCATGGAGCGAGTCCCCGGGTAAAACCCGTGATGCTTAGCACCGGGTGGAATAATGACCGGCGTGAGATTTTGGACTAGCATGTACGAGAGAATGTTGTGAGACTTGCAGAATATTCATTCTACACCGTGTAATAGTTGAGATGCTTATGGATTGGCTAGAAATCCTTAAGTAGTAAGACTTTAAGATTCAGTGTTGTGGTGATAGAATGGGCTAGAGGCTAAAATATGATAAGTCAAGTGGCAAAACGAATCAAGCAGTAGGATCTGTGTAACCAAGCGCTGTGAAGATGGACAGTTGGTTCTGTAAAATTAAGCACTACGCCTGGGTATAAGATAAAAGAGAGTGGTGTATAACTATTGCAAGCTTGTGCCTTAGATTTTAAAGAAATTTGGGATTGATATTTACCTCTCACTGAATTGGTCTATAATAATAGCTATTATGTTAGTATGACTCCTTATGAGGCTCTATATGGATGAAAAAGATGATAGAGTTATCTGAGCGTGAATTGCTCGGGCCGAAAATGGTGGATGAGACTTTTGAGAAAATCCATTTAATCAAGAAGAGGCTCTTTGAAGTTCAGAGCAGGCAGAAAAGTTATGCGAGATAAACGAAGGAGACCTCTAGAATTTAATGTGGGTGATCATGTATTCGAAATATCTCCCGTCATGGGAGTGGGGAGAGCCATTACACGAAAGAAATTAAGTCATCGGTATATTGGTCCTTTTGAAATATTGACAAAACGGGGACTTGTGGCTTATCAGTTAGCGTTGCCACCAAATTTGAGTAAATTGCATGATGTTTTTCATGTCTCTCAACTGAAGAAATATCAACCGGACTCAAAACATGTTCTTGGGTATGAGAATGTTGATATTCAAGAGGATCATACTTTTATAGTTGCGCCAGAGCAAATCGTTGATCATCAAGAGAGGCAGCTTAGGCATAAAAGTATTCCTTTTGTAAAAGTGGTCGGAGAGGATTATCTCCCGTGAGAAGCTACATGGGAGACAGTTGAGGATATGCAGGAACAGTATCCAGAGTTCATGTCAAGGAGTATGAGGTACGTATAAGCAATTTCGAGGACGAAATTTATTTTTACGGGGGAAGAAATGTAACATCCCTATTTTTCATGTGCATTAATGTGAAATTATTTGCATATGAGAATTTTCATGAAGTTATGTGTAATAAATTTGGCCAAAAAGGAATGAGAGGAAGTTGCATGAGTATTTTTAGGAAATAAGAAAAAAAAAATTGAAGCAAGGTTAAAATTATAATTTCCATGAAATTGTGCCATATGTCTTATAATTATTTAGGATTTATGGGCACATGAGTATGGGTTATAAGTTAACAAAGTGGACTACAATTATCCTAAGAGAGGCTTAAATTTTTGGCCAAACTAAGAAAAAAAGAAAGAAAAATGGCAACTACATTCCAACTACATATTTGGAATCCAACATGATGGCATTTTGGTAAATAATGGGTTAGTTGGAGGTGTTTTTTTCCCTTCATTCACCCATCCGTATGGACCCTTTCTAATTGACATTAAAACACCTCCTCCTCCCACATTTGGTTCAGCTAACACGCAGAGACAAGAAGAGGGAAGAGTGGAAATTTTCTTGGAGAAAAAGGAGAAGGAAACTCAAGGATTTAATAGGTAAGCTTTAGGTAACCTCTCCTATATCTTCTAAGCTTCTTTTTGCAACTCTTCTTGACCCAAAAATCTGTCTTCTCATGGTATTCATGAAGGGGGCTGAAAATTTTGGGGTAATCAAGGAAGAACAAATCACAAGAACATCAAAGGTTAGTGATTCTTGAACCCCTTATAGTGGATTTGAGTTGGTAAATTGATTTGTGGTGGTATTCTTTTGCATTCTTGAAATTGTGGAAACCCTAAGTTTATGGGGAGTTGCTGCCCAATTTCTTAAATATGATTAGAGTATGATTAAGGGTGCAAACAACAAATTAGGAATGATTATAGACAAGATTACGGTGTTAGAATGGAAATTTGACATTTTGTTGGTTAGACTAATTTTCGTTCAGCTGGACATACTGGTGTTTTGAGAATGGATTTTGGTGTTTTTAGTGGTTTTAAAGTGTTTAAAATGAGATTTTGTATGAGGTTAAACTTGGATCATAATTTTGAAAGCATATATGGAAGTTGAAATTCATTAGGGTGCTGTTTCTGGAAATTTCCAGTGGAGTCAGTCCCCTTCTTCACGAATTTTGACCTAGTAAATGGACTTGAGAAATTATGATATTTTACAGGGAGAAAATAGACATCTCAAGGATTAATTTGGTATATAATTTGTATTTTTCTGAATTTTGTGCTAAGAGAAATAAATGTTTCAAAATAGCCCCTGAAAACAGGGCATTATTTCGGACAGCAGGAGTATTTTGGGCTATGGATGAGCTTTCGACTTGGTCTGGCCTAAATGAGTATTTTTGGTTGAAAATAGACATATTGAAGGTCATTTGGGCTTTGAAATCAATCCAAAAGGAGTTTTCTAGAGTTAATTATGAATTTTTGAAGTTGGGCTTCTATTTCAGAAAAATTTCAGATTTAGGACGAAAATTAAGAATATATAGGCCCATATTAAATTCCTTAATAAGAAAAGGGATTTAGTAAAAATAGACCTATGAGTTGGGCTTACTTCAAAGTATGAAAGAAAATATTTATTGAGGTGGAATTAATTGTGGTAATATTTTTATTATTGTTTTAGGTTAAATCGTAATCTTTTACGCCGGGGGAATTATTCTTATCTATGGTCGACTGCCAGGTAGTAACCTTAATACTCATATACTTTGTATGACTCTTGTATGTATGTTTTACCTTGAAATTTCATACATTTGGATATCATATATTTTCCGAGCGCTATGGAACCGGAACATGCTGTGTGCATTAAGGGCTTTGCTGTGTGCCGTGCCCGGTGGTCTGTGGGCGTGTGCTATTAGGACCACCTAGCCATCGGCCGTGTGCTATTAGGACGCTAGTTCCGGATTTGGTCAGTGTGCCTTGATACCGAATGTTATGTGGTATTGATTTATTTATTTATGGTTGATCTTACATGCATTGTTATACATTTTATATGAAATTAACTTTTTCCGGGATTCAATTTTGAATCCCAGCCCCATTTAAGCCCTCCGGCGCTCATCGAGGCCGGGGCAAGGAGACAGGTAAGGCTCCGGAGTAGTGTGGAGGTGGATATTGGTGTTGTTATTTTTGGGTATTTATTTTGATTACCGGATGACTGTATTATGTTATTCTGGCCGGTTAGGCACTATTATCCGGATGGCTGTATGTTTTGATCCCTCCGGGGAAGAATTTATCCTTCCGTATTTTTATCAGTATATTTTGTCTAAACCGGTGCGTGCTCTGCTGTTAGAACTCTGATGTGTGATGTGAATTAACCTGGGAAAATAAGCTAAAATTAAATAAAAGTGAAGGACCACACTACCCGCCACCCGAAAGGGCGAGGCCGGTAGGTGTGTTACATTCCTCATGTCAGGATATTTGGTTATAGATGCTCTCACAACCATACCAAACATTTTGTCTCTTTGAACTCTTCTGTAAACTTTTTCAAGCAGAGTTTCTTTGATCTCATCATCTGAGCCATAAACTCCGATTAAGTGAGTATTAGGATCAGCTAATGCCTCCAAAAGATTCCCCAAAACTGGCTTTCTCCATTCCAAAGCATCAAACGCATTGGAATTGGACATTCCTGACTGAAATGCAACTGCTTCCCTTCCATAACAGTGTGATTCCTGCAGCAACTGGACAAGAGTGTTAAAAAGATAATCCAAAACATCAATACTATTGGAATTGGACATCATCGCTTCTGGTTCTGTACACCCAGCTTTGTTCCGTTTCTCGTCTTTGAATTTGGTCTTGTGTATACGGGATTTGCTTGAAGTGAGATAATGACGATGAAGAAGATACGAAATTGCAGCAAGGCCAATAATTCCGGCAATTGCTAAAGCAGACCGCAACATTATTAAAGCTGTAATGAAACTCAAGACATTAGAGAATCAATTTATTCAGAGCACAAAATAGAAATACAGTGAGAGAGGAGTACCTTTTTCAAGGAGATCTATGAGGAGACTAAAAAGATTGATGTTTGGGTGTCGAAGCTATTTGATTCTTTTTTCTGGGAATTCGATACCATAAGTGATGAAGAAGTAACAGAGTTAGAGTTTATATTGGAGTGTGAAGGAGAGAAAGATCCCAGAAATTGGAATGCAGCTTCTTCATTATATTTTAATATGCCACGTAAAGGTGAAAACGCGTTGCAAAAAAGTGCTTTGACTTGAATATTGACTTGTAACAGTTTGCTTTCTCTTGTTATTCCTGTTTCCTTTGTCTTTGCTCTGTTTTAAAATTCATTTCTCCAAAAATTTTGTTTCCTTCACCATCCTTAAACAATACACTCAATATTTCACTATCATTTTGTGTTTTAGATATCATTCTTGCAACTGCTTCCCGAAGAATTTAGAGCAGATTTGTTTGTTCCCAGTTTAATCCTTTTAAATTCTAAAGAAATTTAGAAGCTCTGCTTATATGCTACAAAAGAAACACTAATACTGTTTAGTTTGGACAAATTTAAAATTTCTTCTTCCTTCCAAAGAAAGATGGAGATGAAAATGACCAAAACATTTCATGGCAGAGGCAATTAAATACAGAACATAGCCAAAAATAAGAGGAATGAAAAGCAAATCATCAGCAAATGCAACAATAAGAAGCGGGAGATTCATTACTTATTATTAACAGCTACATTGCTCAGCCATGCTAGATATAACATCACTGAATAATTTTCTATATATGAGATCATAAATATTATAAGTCCATACCAAATTATTTCAACACAGTACATTACACAGGCATGCCAAGTGTTCGATCAAGGAAAAGGTGCTGTGCGTTTCATTTCAGTCTCTTCAAAGTCAATGGCAAAACCTTTGCCATGTTGCTTCCAGTAATCAGCAATGGGACTCATCATTTCAGGCTCTTCACTCTCCATCGTTGAGCTCTGCAAGCTCTTATGAGAAATTCCGTACTTGGCATCCCTCTCACGTAGCAGGTCCGGCCTCACAATCCCCGGAATCACTGCTTGCGGCGACATCAATGCCAGTGCCCCCATTGGTAACTTGTCCCCTGTTTTCTCATTTCCCGCCATCAAAACTCAATCATATTGAAGGTATATAATATTAAGGACAGTCTTATCAAATTAGACTAAGGTATACCTAACATATACCTATGTCTAAAAGATCTAATATGGTATTAAAGCCTGGACCTAATTCAAATTTTTTTGTTCCAACACCTACTGGAACATAGACAGATTTTCCATCTCCTTTGCTACCGGGTTATTCCGGACAAACCTAAGATATACCTATCTGCTCTATAGGCTCTGTTATAGATTTGGGTTTCATAAGAGCCAGATTCAGAGATAGATGGATTCAGTAAGAGGTGGTAAGAGGCCATCATCTACAGTATTTATAATGTTCTTACTGGATCCATCTGTTGCTGAATCCATATATGAAAACTTATCATTAGAACCACTTTGAAGATAGTATTAGTAGGCATATATACCTCGATCAAATTGCCAGGTGTACCAGAACTTGCCATAAGTTTTTGCGAAGACTTCAAGCTCTGGCTTAGCGATCATCTCAGGAACTCTGGGATTCATCCACATTCCAGACTTTATCTGCATCCATTCATATATTAATTCTTCTTTTTCAACACTATTTAGCTACATATATATATATAAACTTACCAAAAGAATATCTAAACACCCAATTCTTCAAGTTGATCCATGAATACTGAAGAGGGAAGTCAGAAGTTGAATGAATGAGAAGTCAGGGTCGTCTTTTTGGACTTCAATTTTAAGGGAAAAATTGAAGTCTATTATATAAAAGAATCACATCAATTAATTGAGGGGAAAAAATTTAAAGATATATAATGTTAAGGAAATTCTTATATAATTAAGCTATTTTGTTAATTGGACGAACCTAACATACGCTTATATCTAACAAAATCTAATCTAATATATCAAACTTTAGACTTGATTCAACACCTATTGGAAGAGGGACAACCAGACAGATTTTCCATCTCCTTTGCTACCCCAATTCCTACTGATTTCTCTATTAAACAAGATTCTTACTGGATCCGTCTGTTACTGAATACGAATACGAAGAACTTATCACTAGAACCACTTTGAAGATAGTGTTTGTAGGTATACAGCTCGATCAGATTGCCATGTATGTGCCCAAGAAATTGCCATAAATTTTGTTTTATTTGATTTCTTTGGATTGTAAAACTCAAGAAAAATTATAAATTTTGTCCTATTATTTGACTCTATTTATATTGTCTATACTTCAAAACAATTTCAACATCTTCTTATATATGATATTAACTTTATTTCTATCTATATATTTGCAGTGAGTAATCATGAATTATTGTACTGGGTAGGAACTTTTAAGAAAAACCATAATATATGAAAATATTTATATATTTAAAAATTATTTATTTTCCATATTATCAAGTGTCAGGGTCAAGAGTATGGATTGAACTCCGTTTGTGCAGTTCAATCTTTCAAGCATTTTCTTCTCTCATGATCAAGTATCTGAATGTTTACAATTTGGGAAATCATTATTATTCGCGACTAAAATTTTCTTACTTTTAATTATTTAAATAATAGTTCCAATAAGTTCTTGAGCTCTTTTATCTTTAGATTTATGATTAAAAGTGAGGCCTAGTTGGTGTGCAATCTCCTTTTGAATCCTCTTCACATCAAGTTTTCTAGGTACAGTTGTAGTAAGGAACGAGATCAAACAGATTATCCCTTTGAATTCTTCTATAAGCTCTTTGAAGCAGAGTGTCTTTGATCTTGTCATGATCTGAGCCATAAACTCCAATTAAGTGACTTTTTGAATCAACTCGCTAATGCCTCCATCACATCCCCCAAGATGGGACTTCTCCATTCTAAAGCAGTGGAATTGCTCAATTTTGAACTATTCTTCTATGGATGTTTGGAACTTGAGGAAACTTGATCTGAAAGAGAGCTCATACACGTGAATTTATAATTTTAGCTTTAGATCCTACTAAATTGGTCCCTGAGGCACGAAGACGAGAGGCATCGATCGCAGAACTTGATTCGTCTCAAACCTCAAAAGCAAAAAAGACAAAATGATGGAGAAGAAATATTGCGTTCATATCAATCCTTAAAATGTACAGATATGAAATACATCAATATATAGACTTGATGGAAGTATATGCGAATGAATGAGATACTGACACATGTTATAATGAAAAATTGAAAAAAATATCTCGACAATTTTTAATAAGGCTATAGCTGTACGTTTATATAATGTTACGTGGCTTAATATTAGTGTCATTAATAGGCTTTGATGATGATTTATTTATGCTAATAACATGAATGAATTGCACGTAGAAAGTGAGGTCATGAATGAAAAGTCCACGCCTTGCCGCAAGTTGGCGTTCAATTGGGAATCCCTCATCTTCTTTTTTTAACTATTATATCAACATTAATGAAAAGTTTAGATTTGATCTTTTATAAAATTATTATTAAATTGTTAAATTATAAATAGAAAAATAATTATTTAAATTCAAATTGCTAGATTTTATATATATATATATATATATATACGGTAAAAGATTTCTCCAATCGCTAGAGATAGAGTTATCTCCAATGACCCTAAAACTACGTCGTTTTAAATTAATGAAGGGTGTGTTTGTAATTTTAGGTGAATTAATAAAGGGTGTTTTCGTAATTTTGTACACTTCATTAATTTACCTAAAATTACAAACACACCCTTCATTAATTCAAAACGACATAGTTTTAAAATTATCGGAGATAACTTTATCTCCAAAGGATCGAAGAAATCTTTTATATATATATATATATATATAATGGAAAAAACACTTCTCATGTTGTAGGAGAAGTGTATTCTCATGTGACACACACATGAAATGATGGGACCCACAAATATATATAATTAGCATTATATATATATATATATATGTGTGTGTGTGTGGGTCCCACCATTTCATGTGTGTGTAGGAATTTTCTTCTTCTCATGTAACATAAGAAGTTCAAACCCCATATATAATTAATGGCTAAATAAATTATTACTGTTTAATGGCGAAATAAATTAATACTCAAGAGGAAAAGGAGGAACTTCCGCAGAAATGATATTGCAGCTACTTCATTACATAATTCTTTAATGGCTAAATAAATTATTACAGTTTAATGTGACTCCTTTGTAAAAAGTACTCCCTATCTTACTTGCAGACTCGTGGCTTACTGGTTTGGGCGTTTGCCCCCTCACTGGTTTGTCGCGAGCATGGTAGTGAAAACGTAGATTTTACCTGAAAACGGAAGGATAATGAAAAATCGTAAAACGTAAAATCGTAACGTAGTAAAATCGTTAAAAAATCGTAAAAACATAAAAAACGTTTGAAAAATTAGTAAAATCGTTTTAATGAAAAAAAAAAATCGTAAAACGTAAAATCGTAGTGATAAAACGAGTTTTTAACTACCCTGGTCGCAAGTTCGAATAGGCACCAAGAAACAAAAAAAGTACTCCCTATCTTATTTGTTTTATGAGATCCTTTTAATTGGTCCCACAATTTAAGAGATATGTTAAAATTAGTTAAAAATAATAACTATATAAGAGATTTTCTTTTTTAATTATGCTCTAATTTATAATAGGTAAATAAGAGAGAAAAGTAGCGATAAAAAATAGGGATAGGATATTGTCACTACCAATTTTATGTCTACCAAAGTTACTACCTTTTTTTTTCACCGTTAGATCGAATCTCAATAGGAGAGAGAAATTATAAATGTAAACAAGATTCGATCTAACGGTAAAAAAGTGGTAGTGACTTGGTAGTGACATAAAATTGGTAGTGACAATATCCTATCCCTAAAAAATAATAAAAAAGAACATACGAAAGAATATTACGAAAGGAAACAGAATTAGTTAGGGGGTAAAACTGGTAAAAACAAATTTAATATTCAAACAAGCCAAACTAAATCTTATAAAAATCACATAAGGAATTTAAGAATTTCTAATATCTTATAAAACGTGAATTTCTAATATCTTATAAAACGTAGAGGAGGGGCTGGCAAAAAAAAAGGTAGAGTTGGGAGTATGTATCTTGATATTCAACCAGTCTAGTTTTTCTCATAATCCAACTTAATTTATAAGTCTTCATCTAACCAATCTAAAAATTCACAATATTATTTTAATTTTTCTCTTCTCTTCGATGAGTTTAGGATTATGAGAGAAAGAACTAATAAGCTTCTACAATCATCAATTTCAACTCAGAGGGACCATAGCACCCATTCCAACGACAGTGACCTACCATGAACAAGTTATACTACCTTCGTTCTTAATTATAAGAGCTAGTTGAATGACTTTTCTTTGGAGAGATTAAGGAAGCTAAATAAGTTACTTAATCATTTCATATGTTAAATATTCTTAGATGACATATTAGTTTATTAGTCAAATTATTAAGTTTGAAGAAAAAAATAAAAATAAAAATACTTTAAAGTAATTTAATTAGTTTCCTTAATCTCTTCAAAAAAGTCAACTAGCTCTTATAATTAGAACCGGAGGGAGTACTACACAAACTCCGAAGTCTAACACCAAAATCTAAGCAAAATTCAAGGCAAGCCACACATACCTACCAAGCAAAAAAGAGCAAGCCCCTTACAACTTATATGATCTGGAAAGAATCATCAGACCATGAAATTCTTTTGGGTATGCATATGAGTGGAGAGGACATCTTCACTTGTTGAGGTGAGTAATACTTTGCAGCCTGTGTGATCTGCACCGTATGGGATTCCTACCTTGCTTAGCTCAAATCCCTTGCACAGGTCACCAAGTACAATAAGAATACTCTGCTCGTTCTTGATCCTATGAATTAAATCTGTGGCTCTTTTATCTTTGGATTTGTGATTAAAAGTAAGCCCCAGTTGACTAGCAATATTCTCTTGAATCTTCCTCAGGTCAGGATATTTGGTTAGAGATGCTCTCACAACCATACCAAACATGTTGTCTCTTTGAACTCTTCTGTAAACTTTTTCAAGCAGAGCATCTTTGATAGCATCATCTGAGCCATAAACTCCGATTAAGTGAGTATTAGGATCAGCTAATGCCTCCATAACATTCCCCAAAATTGGCTTTCTCCATTCCAAAGCATCAAAAGCATTGGACATGTGTGCTTGTGCTACCCCAGTTACAACTGCTGGTTCTCTTGTGATAAAACTCAACATGAGATAATCAATTTATTCAGAGCACAAAATAGAAATACGGTGAGAGAGGAGAACTTATCTCAAGGAGATCTATGAGGAGACTAAAAAGATTGATGTTTGGGTGTCGAAGATATTTGCTTGCTTTTTCTGGGAATTCGATAGCATAAGTGAGGAAGAAGTAACACATTTATATAGGAGTGTGAAGGAGAGAAAGATCCCAGAAATTGGAATGCAGCTTCGTCATTGCCATGTAAAGGTGAAGACGCGTTGCAAAAAAGTACTTTGAGTGGAATTTTTTTTTTTTTTTTTTTGATAAAGCTTTGAGTGGAATATTGTGACCTGTAGCAATTTGCTTTCTCTTATTATTCCTTTTTTTTTTTTTTTTTTTTTTTGCTCTGTTTTAAAATTCATTTCTCCAGAAAATTTGTGTGTTTCCTTCACCATCCTTAAACAATACCCTCAATATTTTACTATGATTTTGTGTTTTAGATATCATTCTTGCAACTTCTTCTTAAAAAATTTAGAGCTGGTTTGTCTGTTCTCAGTTGAATTCTTTTAAATTCTAAAGAAATTTAGAAGCTCTGCTTATATGCTATAAAAGAAACACTAAAACTGTTTAGTTTGGACAAATTTGAAATTTCTTCTTCCTTCCAAAGAAAGATGGAGATGAAAATGACCAAAACATTTCATGACGATTAATTATTTAATACAGAACATGGCCAAAAATAAAAGGAATGAAAGGCAACTCATCAGCAAATGCAACAATAAGAAGAAAGAGGTTCATTACTCATTATTGAGAACTACATTGCTCAGCCATGCTAGATATAACATCACTGGATAATTTTCTATATATGAGATCATAAATATTATAAGTACTGTTACAGATTTAAATATTAGACCCATTCAAGGTCTGGCCCAACAAGACAACAAGAGGCAAGCAAACCCTAACCCTAAGGTACCTTTTATAAATAGATGGTAAAGACACACACATACATACATATATCTACGTACATATAAACACACACACATACATACATATATCTACGTACATATAAACACACACACACACATACACATGCACATATGTAGACAAACATATAAACACACATGCACACACACATATTGACAAAGACACCACAGATATACATATATGTATACACACACTATGTGTGTGAGTGTGTATTTATATATGTATGTGTGTTGTCTATATACAATTATACATATATATGTGTGTGTTTATATATATATATATATATATTGATAGACACACACACACATATACATACATATATACACGGACACGTATATATAGACACACACATGTGTGTGTGTTTATATATATATATTGGCAAACTAATGACATCTAATCGATAAATAAATTAAAATCTAACAATTTAAAAGTTTTACTGACTGGAAGATTCTATACGCTCACGTACATATACTCACCAAAAACCAACACATTTAAGAGAATAAAATAAGGGTATATTTGGAAAAAGTTGACAAAAATTAAAATTTTGTCTTATAATTAGGATCAAAACCAACTCTTAAATGTTGTCTTATAATTAGGACCGGAGGGAGTATCAATTTCAACTTTGAGAGACCAAAGTGCTTGTTTGAGAAACAACTAGACCATAGTTTCATAAACAATTTTTTGCAAGTCAAAACAAAACTCATATCACATATTTATTTCATAAATTGTAAAAACACGTCAAAAAAAAAAAAAAAAAAAAAAAAAAAAAAAAAAAAAAAAAAACTAAAACAAACATGCACATAGAGCAGATAATACTGGTTGGTCAAATACCTGAAAGACAGTCTTGGAAGGAGAGTTTTCCTCTCTCTATTGAAAACTCATTGCAACTGAGAGTGCTACTGTGACTCGGTTATGCTAACTCATGGCTTTCGGTAACGGAATATTTGGTAGCTTGAGGGTTTCTTTGTTTGTTAGAAGTCAAAGAAGCAAAGTGTGGTTTCCATATATCTGTTGTTGAGGCTGAATAGAGGGTACTAAGGATGGAGGTTGTTGAGCTTACATGGATTCTTGGATTGATGAAAGAGCTACATGTAAATGGAGTTGAACCAATGGTAGTTTATTGTGATAGCAAATCAGTTATTCACATAGGCACAATTTTGGTCTTTTCATAAGTGTACAAAACATATAAAAGTGAATTGTCACTTCGTGTTAAAGAAAAGCTAATGGCTGATAGATGTCGTTTCAAGCATGCAAAATCGTAGGAGCATATTGTAGATGTTTTAACAAGATTATTTATTGATAAATTCTTGTCTTCTATTTGTGACTAGATTCAAGATTGTGAAAATGTTGGGTGGGAAACCGATTTCTTCATACGTCAATATATAATTTTAGCTCCCTCTGGGAGGAAGAAGAGAAACATGGTAGAAGTTGACATGAATGAAACAAGAGGGAAGTCATGAGTTGATGGATGAAAAGTCCGCCCTCCATAGGGTTTTGATTCTTGTTAACTTCTTGGCAGTGATTTTACATTGTTTGATTTAAGAACGTGAGAAGAGTCTTATCTCAACTTTTGAAAAAGGTGCTTAGAAAAGGGTTAAGGAGCAAAAATATAATTGTAGTTTTCTCAAAAGTGCACCCACACCAAGTGTGTGTTTTTTTTTAATATGCAAAAGTAATTATGTAATTACAAAATTGGAGCAAAAGTATTAATTGGCTGTTAGTTTGACTTGTTATGTACAAAAAATGATGATGTAGACAATGACGTGTTTGCAAATAAAAAAGGGACCAGGGAAAATTATAGAAAATGACCAATTATTTTGGAAATTACAATTCTTCACTATATACATTTGAAAAATGTTCACTTTAATCCTCTCCACGAACTTTGCTTTTCAATTGAGTCAATAGATCCTTCTTCCAAAACGTGAACAAAGGCGTGATACAGGGGGTGAACAGATTTGCGCCGTAAGCAAACTGAAAAATTGAGAGCAAAACCTCCAGACCTTCGACCCTCCCTTCATCACCTTCGCCTTCTTCTTCCTCTCTCACCGGCAGCGTCATCCACTACTACAACCACTGACAAGCTCCATCATCACAAATTGAGCGCTGCAGCGGTGAGAACATAGATGTGAGAGAGGGCTGAAAATAGAGACAGGAGGCACCGTGAGTTGGAGAAGGAGAGGACCAAACAGGAACCACCACCATCTTGACCACCGTCTACCATCTCGACATCGCCGTTCAACCTTCTATCAGTCACCTTCTTTGCCGGAATCAAGAATTGGGTGTGGCAGAACCCATAACTACCTGCCACCAGGGGCGGATCTTATAAGGGTCCGGGGGGCCATGGCCCCCCAAGAAATTCATAAATGAATACAAGAGAGAGAGAGGACACTGGTGGTAGTGACGGATCTTTTTTTGGTCAAAGCATCACTCATATCATTTTCACACCCTTTGGCGTAAAACACGCAAGCTGGATTCAGCAATTGAATGTATTAATCATACTCCTTATTTTTTGGTCAAAATTAATCATACTCCTTTAGTTCCCCCCCCTTTTTGCATTCCCTTCTGCAATTCACTCACGTTTATTATTCTCCTAACCTCCCTTCCCTTCATAACTCAATAATGAGAACAAGAGCGCAAGCAACACGCCTACTAATCTCCCAATCTCTCTTGATAACTCATTTGTGATTTTTCGGCTCTTACTTCTACAGGTAAATTCTCTCATCTTATTTCTTTGCTCTGATTCAATTCTATATTTACTTTGTTTGGTCTTGATTTTTTTCTAATATAAGAAATTTCCTAATCTGTAAATCTCTTAGAAATCGTTGAGTTTGATAAATTATTTTCTTGTTTCTTTCTTTATTTCCTTCTCTCTTTTTCATTCACTCTTTGATTTTGTTTGCTATCGATGAGAAATGATAATAATAGATATCTTTATTCTCTTCACAACTCAAATTGGATTTTCACTCCCCTGTATTTGGCGGTCTATACCGAATATTATGATCTTGGTATAAACATTTCCCCCCCCCAATATTTATCCCAAGATCCGCCACTGTTTGCCACTATTGGAAGTAATGTTCCCAGGCTGAATCGGGTCTCTCTAGTGAATTGGCGTTGATACTTTCTCTCCCACTAGTCAAGTCAGGGTGGGTCTTGGTAAAAATCAATGATATCTGTAAAGTTAGACTCGCTACTAAAGAAAGAAGGAATGGTTGAAGTGAAAGAATCGCCAACAATTTATCTAAGATTAAGAACCAGACAATACTAGGAATAAAAAAATATCTTGGAACTTATTTCCCTCGTCCTTTTACGTTGTCCCCCTTCTCTCGATTTCGTACTCAATTCCACGACACTCGCCAAAACAGAGATGACTTGAAGAGCTTGTTCTATCCACTCTTGTTCCTTTCTTTGCTATTGAAGGTAAAAATTGTTCCTGCTTGACGTTCAAGCAACATGCTCACGAGGTTGAAAAACAAAATTTTTTAGTATTCGCAGAACTCACAATGGATTTTTTACTATTCATGTGAATAGTACCAAGTAAAAATATTTTTGCCGTTCCGGTAAATAATTTTTACTGCACCAGTAAATAATTTTTACTGCGCCGGTAAATAATATTTACTGTGATGGTAAATAATATTTACTATGCCGGTAAATAATTTTTACTGTTCGGGTAAATGATATTTAATGTACTAGTAAAAATATTTATCGCACTAGTAAATAATATTTACCACTCAAGAATAATCCTTTTATGATGTGACAGATCGCCTAAGTCATGACCTACGAGCATACTCGTAAAACTCTTTGGTAAATAATATTTATCGTACCATGTGGAAATACTATCCTCATGAACCATGTAAGTAACTTTTTACGATGCATGTTTAGGATCTACTCATTAAAACACCTACAAGATTTTAGGAATACATGTGATCACTTGAAGACGTCAAAGAGTATGATGTCCTCTAACGTTCGATTCACATGATTATCTCCATATCGCAAATGGAACTCCTTCTCCTGAATCACGACTCAACGTGAATGTTTGTGGCAGCAACAAGGTGGAGAGCTCAAGTGTTTGGATTTCTTACTCAAGACTAAGAGAGAAAGAGGAAGAGAGAAGCTTAAGAGAAGTTTTAGGAATTGGTGAATTGGAATGAAGGAAATGAACGCTATTTATAGAAACAGCGGTGTGAACCATGGCCACATGTTCATTTCTACTTCAAATCAAAGTGCTTTCTTGAAAAATCAATTATTCCAAGAAGTGATTCTTGAACAATTAATTATTTCAAGTTAGTTCTTCTTATAATTAATTATTCATGAATAGTAAAAGATGAATAGTACTTTTCAAAGACTATTCATTTGACACTATTCACGTGAATAAATAATTATTAATTAATTATTCTCTTTATCCAATCGATTGGATACAAAATTTCTGGATAATTCATAAATTATCATTAATCTCCTAACCTCTTTATAATTGGGCCAGCTCTAACCCAATTACATCAATAGTCTTGACAATTGCCCCAATAACATTTATTGGTCCAAACTTGCTAAACTAAGCAATCAAGAATAATATTAGTGTGTGACCATTAGACCCAATTACATCGACATAGATAAACTCAACCAATTAAACTCCTTTAATAGGTCAATTTATCTAATGACTACATAAGGCACTAAAATGCTGCCATCCGGTAACTAATCAAGTTGATCAAGTGATCTACCTTTCTAATTTGGATACCGTGCATGTATCATCCCTTACAACGTTGTTCACATTGATCAGAGCAAGGTTAGAGTATCACCTCTTAATTGACTAAATGCAGCTATTTTACAAAACTAGGAATATTCTTCTATTATTTCTAAGGCGGATCATGACTCTTCATGATCACTTACTATGCATAGATTCCCGAGTCAACTAGAAGTCATCCAAGCCCTCACGGCCTGCCTTATGAACAACTAATCCCTTATAGGGGATTGTAAGTCCTTTCGCATGTCCACCTATACTCATGTATTGGTTATACCCAAGAGTACACTCGTTCTCCCATATTTCAAAGCTGGGATAGAGTTGTACAAGTAAAGTATAACCCTAGACATAATGTTCGATGACATCCTCAAGTCTAAGATGATTCGCACTTCCAAATGATGAGAGACATTACAAATCCAATGATACTCTCTACAATGAATCTTGTGGAGTCTCTGTCGTCAGTTCAGTGCTATCTGTTCTCTAACAGATCCACCCACGACATCAGCTAAGGCATCAACATGCCTGCATTCCATGAGGTCCATACCTTGTATCACTATACAAGTAGATGATGTCGTCTTAGCCTTATTGAGATCACCAATGCCCTTTCTTGGTGATTCAAGACTAGGAACAAGTTTCGAGCAATAGACATGTAATGTCCTCAATCCTCATGATCATGATCCCTATCATAGATCATCAAGTAAACACCTATTCTATTCCTTGGGCCTTTATCTTTGAACTCATATTAACCATAAAATATAGGCGAGACATAAATATGATAAAGATAAATTATGCTCAAATATATTAATCATGAAATATCAAACGCATACAAGGTGTTCAACAGATTGTCTCTAGGACACCTACATACTAACGCCTATTGCTTCTATTGAATGGTTGATGGTCAAG